>OY757315.1:118508570-118829381 GCA_963583905.1 Stenurella melanura
CTAATGAGGATACTGAACATAAACATGACAGCTTTATGGAATTGAACGATCAGAGAGTTAATGGGCGACAGGTTATGCCAAATAATGTGTGGACCTGTGAAGAAGAGAGTAATAAATTTGGTCTCATTAAGATAGAAGAAATATTTTGTGACGAAAACGAGCCTAAACATAATGAGGAAAACCCGATTGAAATAGAGGACCAGAAGATTTTAATTAAAGAAGAACTTGACATAAAGCCAGAGGAACATGATTTCGACAGGTAATATTAATTTAGTTTTGTTCTACATTTTGAAATTTCATTTTTTCCTCAAGGTAGTTTTTGTATGTATGCACTTCATTTATTCATCCACAGAGCAAGTTAAATAACCTATTTCTTGTAACGTACATGTAAAAAGTAAATTTTCGCTGTTTGTGTTGTCAGTGAAGCCGTAAAAACGGCAATACCTCGGAATATCTCGAGCAGTGAATGTATTTTTATTATTCCTCCTGTAGTTCTGAAGACTAAATTAATGTTGAAAAACTTCCAATGTCGGCCTTTTAGTTTGTCCACCCCCTTCCATGGGGGTGGACAAACAAGTAAAAAACTAACCCAGCTACGTCATAAGTCCCAATATAACGACGTTCAATGTATGTCTAAATGACGGATCAGTGTCACATCCTAATGTCATCATATTCTGACGTCACAATCACTTTCAATATGACCTTAATTTGACGAATATGGCCCAAATAAGAACCTTTTTAATTTAAGGTTTAATGCAGACGTCAATATAACGTTTAATTTGGCCTTGATTTGACGAATACGGCCCTAAATAAAAATCTTTTTTCACTTGAGAATATTATTTAATCTTTCAGTTTTTATTCATTTTTCGTTTTTATTAATTAGGAATGGTTTGAATATACATATATTATAAATAACACTAACAGAATTTTAAACACTTACCTTAAAATCATCCGGCTGTTGGATTTGAACCGTCGGCCTCTCGCGTGACAGTCCAATATGCTTCTAAAATGTGATGTAACTTTGATGTCATTTTTAAATCCAGTGTATGACGTCAGAAAATGACTCAAAACTGACGTCATAACAACGTTCTGTTTACGACGTCTCTGCGACGTTTTAAAATGTGATGTAACTTTCACGTCATTTTTAAATCCAGTGCATGACGTCAGAAAATGACTCGAAAATGACGTCATAACAACGTTCTGTCAATGACGTCTCTGCGACGTACTAAAATATGACGTAATTTTGACGTCATTTATTTGGCAAATTGATGTCAGTGTGCTAGCTGGATAACTAATAGTTCTGATTGAGATTTAAATTGTAAGTACACTATAGACTATATAAAAAATAAAATGGCAAAAAAGACTGGTTTGTTATTTCGATTGTGTAATAGTGTCAATGTTCGCTAAATTAACTATGACTTCCCCACATGTTGATTATTATTGTGGTACTTCATTTATTTTCCTTAATAAACAGCAAACTCAAACATTACAAAAAGTTCAAAATAGAGGCATGAGGGTGATTTTAAACTGTAATAAATATACACCAATCAGTACAATGTTAAGCGTGTGAGATTTAATGAATATTGATCAAAGAATTGTCTAACAATGTATTTAAAATGAAGAATGGGATGGTATCGTCTACTTAACTACCAACTAAATTATGTATGTCATACCAGGTGAGCTAAAATAATGTAGAAATGAGTTTATTTTTAAGAGGCTTTGTATAGAGTATATAAAAAGAAGTTTTAATTAAATATTCTACGTTAATTGTATACTGTTTGTAAGTTTATTGTACGTTTGTTGGATTTTTATTTTAAGAGCTCTGCTAAAAAAGTTTGTATATATAATATGCCAAAAAATATGGGAAACAGGAATTTGACACAATGATTGGAAAACGTCAATCTTCATACCACGACATAAAGAGAGATTGACAGATGTTTGTAACATTTACTTTAACTTAATGAAAAAAAACTAAGAATTCACCATGGCTAAGAGATATTTTTCTCAATGGGAACAATCTGACAGCTAATTGACAGGTCCTTAAATAATTAAGTCAAAGCTTGTCATCAAATGTTTAAGTTCATTTAGTAACGTGAATACATACCATGACAGAAGATAGATGATTGGGCGCCACTATAATTTTTTAAATTTCCCGAAAAAAAGTTGGAATAACCGATTTTGAATAGCTAATAATACTTTAAGTCGAAAGTAAAAAATAAGTAAAAAACACATCTTCAGTAACAATAACAATCTATTGCAAGTTGCTTTACCAATATAAAAAGAAATACGGTTTACAGAAGAAAATAGGCAACGTACAAGAAGATAAACAAATGATAACAGGTATAGATATAAAAAAAAATCACTTTGACACACGATGATAAAACATGGATTGCTTCTATCAAGGCAAACAAAGGTAAATAATCGATAGCTATTTCTTGATATCCACCAAAAAAATAATTTAGTTGGACTAAAATCAGTAACGAGTGTTAGAATTAGACTCGAAAGTTTATATGTACAGAATGGCATATGCTTGAACATGTCTTACTACTTTACATTTACTAGGTCAATACACAAAAGTCAAAGCCAAATTAAGTTACTATACAAATTACAACTCGTTAGCCGCAAGACAATGCCAGATATTGATTTATTGGTCCATAAGTTATTCACACGGCATGTCAGAATTAAAATACCGTTTGGAAGATCTAGACTTGGTTTTAGGTATAACTTATTTTATTTGTCGACTCAGAACCAACCTCCAGAAATTTTCACCACTACAAAATGTGGGAAATGTAATTATCTACAAGGCCAGTTTGATATATTCCACTGCAGGGTAACTGCGATAAAAGGATTAACTGCGTAATTTCAAATTTTTGTTTTATCCTTGTTTTATCTGTTTATATTGTATTATTTTGTTTCTACTATCATGTGTTATATGTAAGTACTTATTATCTTCTGCTCTGTAATGGGAATGCTCTGTTGGGTAGTGTTAAATAAATAAATATTGAAAGTAGCACCCCTTTTAAACAATGAGAAATAATTATTAGTTTAGAGTTCAGTGGTTAATAAATATTTTGATTATTTTCAGGATTCTGAATGACACTGATTTGCAGCAATCGGAAGTCAGGATGAGGTTGCAGACAAAAACTAAATGTTTAGTGCCACATCTTGAGGGAGAACCATATATCAATCATGCGTTGTCGGATACAAATGATATTAATCCTTCAGAGATAACTTTGTACAACTGTGACTTGTCATCTCAAACAAATAGTAATTACACCACACCTGATTTACCAAAGCATGAGGATAATTCTAAAGTAAAAATGTATAAATGTGAGTCTTGTCCTTATCAGACAATAAGAAAATATAACTTGCAAATACATGAGCTGACCCATAAGGTTCCTTCGGGAGCATCGTTGTACAAATGCGTCTCGTGTTCATTTCAGACAACTTATAAAAATCACCTTAAAATCCACTTACTAAAGCATTCGGATCCTTCAAAGGTAACAATGTACAAATGCGATTCTTGCTCATTTCAGACAGTCCATCAAGGTGCCCTCAAACGACATTTGCTGAAACATGAAGATCCCTCAAAAGTAACAATGTACAAATGTGACTCTTGTTCTTTTCAGACAAGACGTAAAGAAGGCCTCACGAAGCATTTATTCACTTGTAAGGATCCTTCGAAGGTAACCATGTATAAATGTGCAACTTGTTCTTATCAGACAAAATGGAAACATCACTTGAAAATGCATT
The DNA here is from genome assembly GCA_963583905.1 of Stenurella melanura. Lineage (NCBI taxonomy): Eukaryota > Metazoa > Arthropoda > Insecta > Coleoptera > Cerambycidae > Stenurella > Stenurella melanura. The sequence goes on from OY757315.1 coordinate 118,512,324, forward strand.
TAATAAAGCATATGAATCCCTCGGAGGTAGCAATGTACAATTGCGATTCTTGTTCGTTTCATACAGTATATAAGAATCACTTCAAAAGCCATTTGATGAAGCACAAGGGACCTCTAGAGGTAACAATGTATAAATGCGATTCTTGTTCATTTGAGACAGTATATCAAGATCGCTTTAAAAGACATTCGCTGAACCATAGAGATCCTACAGAAGTAACAATGTACAATTGTGACTCTTGCCCTTTTCAGACAAAACGTAAACATTGCCTCGAGAAACATGCATTAAAGCATAAAGATCCTTCAGAAGTAACAATGTACAGATGTGACTTCTGTTCATATGAGACGATATACAAACATTACCTGAAAACGCACTTGCTGGTACATAAGGATCCTTCACAAATAACAATGTACAAATGCGACTCTTGTTCATTTCAGACGAAATTTAAGAGATGTCTTAAAAAACATTCGTTGAAACATAAGGATCCGTCGGAGGTAACAATGTACAAATGTAAATCTTGTTCTTTTCAGACAAAATACAAAGATTGTCTCACAGCACATTTTCTGACACACGTGGATCGTTCTGAAATACCCATGTATAAATGTGATTCTTGTTCATTTCAGACAAAAATTAAATATCAACTTAAGAATCATTTGTTACTGCATAAAGATCCTTCAGAGATAACCATATACAAATGCGAGTTTTGTACTCATCAGACAAAGCGGAAAGATGACCTGAAAGCGCATTTGCTGGTACATAAGGATCCGTCAGAGATAATGATGTACAAATGTGACTCTTGTTCGTTTAAGACAAAATTTAACAGGTGCCTCAAAAAGCATTCATTAAAACATAAGTGCACTTCAGAGGTAACAATGTACAAATGCGAATTTTGTTCTTTTCAGACAAAATACAAAGATTGTATTGCAGTGCATTTGCTGACACATGAGAATCCTTCCAAAGTATCAATGTATAAATGTAGCTTTTGTTTATATGAGACAAAATTTAATAAGAATCTCAATAGTCACCTGTTAAAGCATAAGGATCCTTCAGAGGTAACAATATACAAATGCGATTCTTGCTCGTTTCAGACATCATATAGAAATAATCTCATCAGACATTTCCTGAAACATAAAAATCCTTCTGAATTAACAATGTACAAATGCGGCTCGTGTTCCTTTCAGGCAAAACATAAAGATGGTCTCACAAAACATTTGATCACACACGAAGATCCTTCAGAAGTAACCATGTTCAAATGTGACTCTTGTTCATATCATACAAAATTTAAATATTACCTGAAAAAACATTTGCAGGTGCATAAGAATCCAACTTATCACTAGATACATAATATCTCTAAGAAGTCTATTAAGGTTATATCGCAATTCACGTTCGAGAAGGTCGCGAAACTTCCTGCATATTTAATTCACATCAAGGAATATTCAGGTATAATCTGAACTTTATTTACCATTCTATTTCCGAGATTCATTCGCTCAAAGTTCACAGTTTTTATCGACATTTAACATTGCGATTACGGACGTCATTCGAACTAAATTGATGTGACACTATATTCCCTCTTACGACTGATCCTTATTCAAGAATGATCTCAAAAGTGAGGTGGATTGAAATTAATTCCCGATGAAGCACGTGTATAAATATCTAGATGTGGTAACGTCGCACTATTATATTTGGCGCGAATATTTAAAAATACTTTGCATTTATTTTAAATGCGATATCATATAAGAAAGTAGATTTTCATTCCGATTTTATTGTATGAATGATAATATACTTTTTCATCATCTTATAAAAGGTAAAAATATTTTAAATTTTATCAAAAATAATATACAAATACCTACCTGACTCTTAATATGTAGAATAGTGAGTGAATGTAGGATAAATGAATACATTTTTTTATTGAATTGAAAATTAAAAATATTTTATTTATTTATTATATGATGTAACCAGTAATTTGTTTTATTTAAATAATCTGCTGGGAACGATTTTGCATCTTTATTTACACTATGAGAAGCTCCTGTTTCGACCCGATTCAAAATCGAGCAAACTCCACATTCAATGGTAAATACTGAAATTAATGCACTTTTATTTTCATGCTATACATAAATTTATACCAATCATAAGTGTTCTGTATTTTTAATTAATAAATATTAAATTTGATACTAGACCAAATGCTTATTTTTTTTCGTCGGGTCACGTAACTTGCGTTCCTCATTAGATCGAAACAACTGTGAGCACAACTGTAGTTGGTTGGCAGATAAAAGCTTCATAAGAAATCAAACCATATACTCGCCGCCAACCTCCTATTTTTTTAAATTTTCCGTGGTTCTATATAATCCTGGGATCATACATTGTTGATTAACTTGACTCGTTGCATGGTTGTTAATTTTGGCATACTATTTCTGAAACGACCCGAGTATATATACCTAAAATATGTACCCTTTTTGGAAAAATTTTGTTAGTTTGCAGCAAGCATTTTGATACGCTTAAATACCGTAGGTCGGTATTCAATTAAAAATAACATGGAATTGTGTCATTCTTTTCATGAATAAAACATATACATACAAAGTATTAATACCTACCTACACGGTAAAAAAATCCATAGAAAATATATAATATCCACATTATCTATTTGTTGTAAATTCCCAAGAAAATTTGGAAAATCTTGGAAACATGCGGGGGGTCGCGTATGCGCACTAAATACGGGTTTATTAAAATATTTTGAAATTATTTTAAAATACTTTCTGCATTTCCTAGGACAAGCAAATAAAATAAATATTGCCTGACGTTCCTCATCGCAAGTCATAAAAAATGCAATTGCTTTAGAGCACCATATTCATTGTTAAAATAGTTACTATTATTATGGGGCGTAAAGTGTCGCTTTTTGACCTGCGAGGGAAATATTTTATAAAGCCCAGGCAACAGTTCACCCATGGGCCAAAAAATCACTTTACTCCAGAGGTGTAAATAATATTTTTTGTACGCTCAGTATAACAGGAAGATATTCAAGAAATAAATTAATATAATTAGGTATATTATAAAATTATAATAAAATAATTCTAACATAAATATTAAGGTGGAAAGTCTACCAAATCAATAAGATTTGTTCCTAAAATCGTTACCCACTAAATTTGGTCAAATTTTGTATTTAATTATGTATCTCCAACCATAGGAAATTGTATTTTTACGCCCTAGGATGTAAAAGTACCATTTTGCTGCCTCAAAACCATAAAATGTTACTCTACGCTCGGTAATATAAAAAGTTATTAACAATAATAGCAACAGAATAAAGGAAGCTTTTATGCTTTTTCCTGATTTCTAGAAAACCAAGGGAAATACGACAAAAAAACTATATGTACCTCTTTGGTAGAGCACAAAATTCCGTTAAATAATGGTCTCAAGTGTGTGATTGCGAAGTGCTCGTTTTGTCATTTTTCAATATTAACATTACAATTTTTCTCCATCAATTAAAACAGTCGAAAATTTTTAAAAATCTACACTTACTCTGAGGACTCCAAAAAACACTTAATTTTTTTATACAAGCGCAAAATAAATATGTTTCGACAGAGGCAAGAAGTGTGCGTTTTACAGAAAAAAAATAGTTTTGCATGATAATTTGAGGTAAAGTTAAAAATGTATTCAACATGAATTAAAAATGTGTACATGCATTTGTACGTAAAAAACCTCAAATTATAAATGCAATTTTTTAAAATAAAACGCAATGCAGAATGTGGCACTATTGGCATAAAATTGTGGCTAGTGAGACGAAAAGACAGCAATAATCTCAAACAAAAAAAAGAGGAAGAAAACGTTTTCTATATGAATTAAGTGTACACATCGGATATAAAAGGCCTCAAATTAAAAAAGAAAATTTCGTCACAAACAAGACCCTGAAAAATTATCAGCAAAAATTATGAGTAAAAAACTATGGCTGCAAATACGTCGGTTTTTTAAATTATTTAGCAATGACATTAACAAGGTCTAAAAAATATGTTGTGCATGTTGTATAAATGTTTCTTGTAGTGCACACAGACGACATTTGTTTTAGATTTTTTGGCGGCTGGTACAAACAAACACTACCTTTTTTTATTTGCTCCTAAGGCAAAGTACTAATAGCACAAGACTATCTACCCCAACCTGGAACTTTTTTCCTGTACCCATCCAGGTATACTAACCGTAACTGCCATTGTTGGGCTGTTCGCATTGACATAGGGGTATAGTTGAGTTTCTTATAACCATTATTTTAGAGAGATTTTATGCTCTACCATAAAGATACATATACTGCCTGTGCTTTATTACCTCTGAAGTAATTCCCACGAATATCAAAACACTTGAACACTTTCATTTGACACGTGCTGCATCAATCGTGTTGGTATCATCGAGATGATTAAAACTTCATTTTAATCATCTCCCGATGATGCCAACATGACTGGCGCAACACGCGTCGAGTGCAGTATTCAATAAGTGTTTTGATGCCCGTGAAAACTACTTCAGAGATATGTAATGTTTATTCATAAAATATGCGATTATAATCGTGTATATGATATGTGTGTTTCATATCCAGTGAATGTACATTGCATATGTTTATGTACATTCACTGGATATGAAATAGATATGGAAGTCGACGACAAACGTATATGCTAGGAATGTTAATTCCACATCCATTAGATGTACATTAGATATACAATATAATTATTTGCAAATGCAACTTCCTGGAACTGTAAAAGCTCTATAACAATAGAAACAAATGAAAATATATTACCAGAAAATACTAGTAATTTATTCAAACTTTTACAAAATACTTATCACAAATAAGTTTAAAACATATATCTTTCTTATATCAATTATAACAAATAATAATGCCCATTATGAACAGTACAACTGTTATCATAATGTTATTTTTAATTTAAATTATCCTGCTCAATGAAACCCAAAGATAATCAAAACAAAAGCACTTACCGATATAGCAGTAACACAAAACTTTAGAACATCCACATACACGTGTTTCGGCATCTATGCCTCTTCGGTGCGGCTTTTTCTAAAGTTCACAATCAACTGAAATATGTAAGCAAATACTCGTGTTATAACTATCAAAGGATTACCAGAACAGGACATTAAAAATTAAAATTAGATTATAGGAAATTCCCCGTAAAGGGATAATTATCAATATAATTATTTGCAAATGCAACTTCCTGGAACTGTAAAAGCTCTATAACAATAGAAACAAATGAAAATATATTACCAGAAAATACTAGTAATTTATTCAAACTTTTACAAAATACTTATCACAAATAAGTTTAAAACATATATCTTTCTTATATCAATTATAACAAAGAATATGCCCATTATGAACAGTACAACTGTTATCATAATGTTATTTTTAATTTAAATTATCCTGTTCAATTCTTTGTTATAATTGATATAAGAAAGATATATGTTTTAAACTTATTTGTGATAAGTATTTTGTAAAAGTTTGAATAAATTACTAGTATTTTCTGGTAATATAGTTTCATTTGTTTCTATTGTCATTAGATATACTTTCTTCATCTTGTAGATATACATATTGAATATACACTATGTAATTTGCATATCACTTTGATATGTGGGAATGTACACAGTGGATATAGGTACCTGCAGGTATGTGCTTCGTAAATACATCTTATTTAAAAAATTGATGGATTTAGACTTTACTTTGTGCACTGAAAGAAACCGACCAAATAGAATGTTTTGCTAAGATGATCTGCATTATCATAAGTATTTTTTTTGTTAAGACTACATTATCATTATCTAACCACAAGAAAAACTGTTTTGCTAATGAGATTTTGCAACGGTAAATCTTTGACTATTTGTCCCAATAGTAGCACTTATACTTAAACTAGGTAAAATATTGTTATAGTTTTCTTTTTATTAGGGGTAACTAAATAATTTCTTACGATAAATAAGTGCCTTAAGTTAAAGTTAACTATTTAATGGTTAAAACTCAAATAGACCTATGGTTGGTAAGTCACCTGTTAACTGTAAAGACGGGCTTACTAATCATAATGTCTTACTTATTTATTTTTGCACGTGGCGCAAGCGCAATTGAGTTTTTATCATCGCGCGCCATTTCATCCATGCAGCGACGCATGCAGTAACTAGTAAGCAATTCGGCGTTCGACGAGACAGTTGTGGGAAAGGTTTTATGCAAAGAATTTTTATAAAAAAAACTTGTGTTTTATGTTATTGTATATTAGTTGCTTTCGTTCAGCAGAGTGATTCATAATCATAATAAACAGGATTTCAATGAACAGTAATCATATGCAAAATTGCATGGTATAGGGACAGAGACAACACATGAAACAGGTAGGTGCCTTATCATTACGAATCACTCTGCTGAACGAAAGCAGCTATTATATAGTAAACTATGATTGTGTCTTCTTACAAGTCAAAGTTCCCCTTTTTTAATAGGCACCCTGAATTGTTTATTAGTCGTTTGTTTCCTTAAATGAATTTATTTTAATTTTAATAATTCTTTGTCTGAGTCAACATAGAAATGTATTAAAAACGTGTTTTAATATGAAGTGTGAAGTCTAAAAAATATAAAATTAAAATATTTAATTTACAAGTAATAACGTACTTGCAAAATGACATTACTAGGTCAAGAGAGATTATTTGTTGCCATTATAATGTAAGCTGCATAGTGGTTAAAAAGTCACCTATTAGCAGCAGGAAAGTTCTTTTCCGGTTACAAGGTAGTAATGGTGTTAGAAATAGGAACTTACTAACTATAGCAAAAAACTTATTAAGATTAAAATAGGTGGTGACTCCAGATAGCAAAGCTATCAACCTACAGTAACAAATAAATAATAAGAAAAGCTTTTATTAACGGTAAATAAGTGCATCTTAGCAAGATCGTTTTTGTTGCGGTTACAGAGCAGTCTTGCTGGAGCCTATTTAATGCAGTTATTTATTAGGGGTTAGTCAATTTCTCTTTATAGATAATAGAAATTTCTTTCAGTGTGGTAGTCGATAATAATGATTTATTAAACACTTATTTTGTTTCTACCACTGCATTTTATTGTAAGTTAACGCTACTACAGTTTCAATACTTCAACGTATCATCTTCAAAGCGACTCAAGTCACTACTTCAACGCATCATCTTCAAAGTAAATGATTACTTGAGTCAGTTTGAAGACGATACATTGAAGTAGCGAAACTATATAGTAGCGTTAAGTTACAATAAAACAGTGGTAGAAACAAAATAAGTGTTTTAATAAATCACTACGTCTCATTTATGTACGACAGTAAAGGATGCTTACATGCTACAAATTCTATGGTAAATATGACTGAAGGAATTATCTTCAAAAAACGACATTTAATAATCTAGTTCAGAATGCCAATAACTTATCAGATCAGGTTTAGTAGAGAATGTTTTAGTGTTTATGCAATTTTATGATTGAGTCGAATGAACTTCAGTTAGATTTAAATTTACAACCCGCCCTAAATATTCTGCTCAAAGAGAAAGAGTTTCATCACAGAACGCTTATTCTGCCTCTTTCCCCTGTGGTTATGTGATCTGTCACAGATAGTGTTGGGCGATATCGTGATATTTCAATCACAACGTGAACCGCTACTGTGATTTTCTGATATCAGTGATTTCAAAACGCGATGTGATCGCGACTTTTCATAATACGGCGTATAAGAAAAAATGTTAATTGTTCTCTAATCCTAAATAAGTGCCAACAGAAGATGAATAGTGAATTCACTACTTTGGTAATCTGTACAACCGTACATATGTGTAATACCTATCATATTGTGTGATATACAGGGCCATCGAGAGAACGTCATCCGGCGCCCCGGGGATAGTAACATACGGCCCCACCAATCTTCGAACTTATCTCGATACAAATTTCGAAAAGCGGAGGGTAATATTTCATAAAATTAAATATTTATCTTGATAAAAAATTTAACAATCAGTCCTCCAACCTATATACAGTTTTCAGCAAACAGCACTTTTAAGACGAAAAAGCATCATAAATACTCTTCATCAATCTGCTTCACGGCACTGCCTCTGATCGCAAAAAATATTTAGGTATATAGAAAGTCGTGATCACATCACGCTTTTCTACCAACTTTATTAACAGTCGCCGTTACCTGTGAATTTTTAATATCAGTGATGAAATCACAGTGTATCGCCCATCACTAGTCACAGAATAAGATTTCTTCTATAGTATCCATCCTGTATCTGTGCTTCTGGTTGTTAAATTGGTTTTTCTGTTTTGATAATTTGGTTGTAGATAATGGAAATTCTAAATGGAATATGCGAACTTTGTTTGGAAAAATGTGAGAATTTTAAAACCACAGGCGAAAATACAAAAAAATTCTTTGATATGCTTCTACCGAAAATGGTAAGTTCGAAGGTAATGCATACTTAGGTTATGTACGAATAAATTCACCAAAATTTAATATTACACGTTTTATTCGTGTGACACTTTAGCCAAACTTTGTTCTAGGATTTTGCTGTAATACAAGAACCGACGATGTGCAAATACTGTGTAGAAATGCTTAAAAATTGTTTTGACTTTAAAATAAAATGCTTACATACACACGATTATATCGTTCCATTTGTCAACAAAGACAAAGATGTTGAATTGGATCTGAAAGATATTTACGTGATTCAAAATTTAATTGATGCTGTTCCAAAAGATGAAAATATATGTGCCTTTTGCATGGGCCAAGTAAAAAATTATTCTGCTGTATCTCTCGACGTCAAAGAGAGAGATATTATGTTAGAAATAATGATAGAACAATGTCTTCCAGAATTGGTAGGTATCGATATTTTGTTATCTTTGTATTTATTATATTTTTTCTATTTCTTCCTCATCCTTATTTCCAGAAATTGACTCAGTTGAGGACTCGGCTGAGTCATTTTCTTGGCTATCCTTTTTGATTGTCTTTATTTTGGCCTTTCTCTCATAGCTTTGTAATGTAGTTTTCTCATTATTTTTTTCACTTGTCCTATTATTACCATGTGTCATCTATCTATCGCCATCAATAGTCCGATAACATTTTCCAGTGTTTTCACTGGAAAATAAATGAACACAACAAATTTATGACACGTGTTATCCTATTTTTCAATCAGATATGAAAAAGAAATGGTTTTGTATTGCTATGGGAGATAATCATATTCTGCCTTTAATTATGAACTTGAATTGTCTTTTTGAAACATGAATTATTAAATGTAGAGAAGTACGGTTCTTGCGTGTCCTTTGATTTATTTAACATAAGATAGTTCACCTTCAGCATATTCTGTGGAATTCCCTTGTTCTTAATCTCCATCATGTGGCTATACTTCATCGGTGCCTTCTTCGAAAATTTGAGATAGTTGTAAACTTTATTGAAAACGCTGCAGTTTTATTTTATTTTTTTCCACAGTTTTTTTTTATTGTCGACTGGTGGATATTATTTATACTGTATAAATGTTGAGAAGTGGTAGGTGAAAACCTCAGTAAAAGCACTACAGGCAGACACGACAAAGGTGTTCCTGTTTAAGGACATAGTCTCCACTCACATCACTGTAATTGTAATTGTTATTGTAATTTTTACTGGTCATAAGAAATGCCCCGTAGTGCTTTGACATATCAAAAAAGCATAAAGAACATATTACGAGTAAATAAATAAATACAATATAAAATACGAGTATATACATTGTGTAATTAGTTTCATATCATTAAAAAAAGTGGTGGTAGGGAACAAGACAAACAAAAAAACCTTATATAACATGGGGTCTAAAGTTCATAGTTTTGGAGAAAAGAAATAAACAAAAATTTCCAAAATAATTGATAACATAGTTTCAGAACTGCTGGCATACTCTGACATTCGTGCAAATAAGTATGGTGCGCCTAAGAGATCAACGAAAAGCATTCCAACAAAGCAGTTAAAAGCGACCGACAGAGGACACCGCTATTCTTTTGCGTCTTTATGCAATATAGGATGTTCCATTTAAATTAACAAAGTTGGGTGATACATCCAGTGTAAGCGGAAGTAACACATGCATAAAAAATTTTGTTAGATCCGCTTTAGCCAAAACCCCCTTAGACCAATTTTTAAATTTCTAAACTCAACATACCTCAAGAAATGTCTAATACCCGCTTTCCGTATGCCCCATACATCTTAGTTGACATATTTTGGTATTTAATTACTTAAACATGCATTTAGTGGAGTAGAAGTAATCGAAAAAATGTTCAACATTTTTTTTTGTTGAAATTGGTTTAGAATATTATGAAATGTCAAGATTTTAAAAATTTGAGCAAACAAAATTTTCTATCTGTCAGCAATTTTTCTTGTACACAATAACTCTGGAACAGTTTAAGATATTGGTACACGTATGTATAGTAAAGAGATCTACTAGATTACATTTTGAACCTGAATGGTATGTACCATAACGACCAGTGGCGGCTCGTGATATTGTCTGCAGAGGAGGCTTGATATTCTGAAAGACAACTGATGTGCAATATGAGTACAATTTGTACATTTCCCCACCACCCCTGAGGTATTACAACGGCGCGTTACATTTTTTTGCCGTGGGTTGTTCGCCAGGATACCAATTCACGACTTGAGAGAATAGAACTAATAAAAGAATAGAATGAAAAGGAAATAGAAAATATGATGAGATGAAAAAATCATTCTCATGAAATTCTCGTTCCTACGACTCGAGTATCGGTATCCAAAGGAGTCCTACTATCCCACTTGTAATTAAATTATATAACTTTTAATAAAAATAAAAATAGTTTTGGTAAAAAAATTAAAGTGTTTTTCTACAAACAAAAAATTGTATTCATTATCACTGCCAGGCGTGTAAAATTATAAGTTTTAATAGAAATTAAAATAGTTTTGAGAAAGAAGTTATATAAAAAAAATATAACCCCGGAACTCTATATTATGGAGAATTATAAAAAATATGTCCTAAAAAATAAATAACACAAATAAATATTTTTTCTAAAACAACAACTACCTATATTAATCTCTGCTTTAAAGCCTGAATATTTTTATAAATGAGTGGTAACCTGCGATTTTTGGAACTAGCAAAATGGTTAATTATTTCATCATAAAATGAATCATGTTTCCTCAATTCTGACAAAAAACGTTTTTCTATTGAAATAAGCGATACATTTGAAAGGCGGTCTTGACTCATTTTGTTTCTAGTAAAAATGTTTTTATGCGTTTAAGTGCTGAAAATGATCATTCTACAGAAGCTTACCTGAATTGTCTCAAAAAATAGTGGCGTTATTCAAAAAGTTCTCTAATTTTGGGTCATAAGTTTTTAAAAAATCTACCAGCTCTTTGAAATTTCCTTTATTGCACGATTCTCGTTTTTCGTCACGTCCTCGGAAAGAATTTTCTTGTGAAGATAACTATATAACGGCATCTATTAACCTCTTTAATATTTCCCTATTCTCACGGACCTTTTCGTTAACATTTTCTATTTCTCTCTTATGTGCAGAATCCAAGAAATTTACAATATTTTGTTTACCAAACATTTCGAATTTAATGCAAGATGAAATGTGCTCCTGGGATTTTTCGTGCCTTTCTAAACCTCGCGACAAATTTTGCAAATTATTAAACCCGGCCCTGCCCCAAATTGAGGATTGATCATTAGTAAATAATAAACATCTCCAACAATATAATTTGTTTCTAACTGTTGATGCCGTTAACCACTCGACTTTTTTATAATTGTTATCACAAAACCCTCTGTTTTGTTTACCACTTTTAAAAACTAACGAAAGCATTGCTGGTGTAGGCCTGGCATTTCTTTTAATTCTTACCTTTTCGTCATAAATAAGAGTAGTAAATCCATTTAATAACAAATAATCCACCACGTCTGGACAACAAGACATGTTGTTGGGAATATTTTCACCTAGAGCACTTATTTCTAGCCCGCCTATCAAATGTTTTATGTATTTATACGTCAAGTTGTTCTTATAACCGGCTAAACGCAACTGTCAGACGTCAGTTCGTTTTCTTTGTGAATCACCTGACTCTTGAATGACCTGTGCACATGCGCTATAAAGAACTGAGATCTGGAGGCTAGCCTCATACTTGGCTATTCCAAGTGTTGCTATTTTACACAGTGCAAAGAAATTCAAGGTCATTCATGTTATAAGTAAATGCGGTAAAGTTGGAAGCTATTTCCTATTAGCCTCCAGCGAACCGCAGTGTTCATTCGGTAAAAGACCGGCCGACCGGGAAATATGCATACAAAGACTATCCGGACTGTAACGTTATAGGTATGTTTGTGGAAAGGAAATGCAAAAATGTTATATATAAACTGAAAATTAATTAATGAATAATAAACAATAAAAAATATTGAAAATTGAGATATACCTAATAGAAATTTCTTAAGATATTACTTTTGAAGATATGGTGGTTCTTCCAAGGGGAGGCTCAGCCTCCCCTGATGAGCCGCCACTGATAACGACATCAGGCATTAGACTATATTTTGAGCTGGTTTCATTGAAGGGTTGGGGGTTAAGTAGGAGGAAATGTGTAAAGCAAGCTAGTTAAAAGTCCAGAAACTTGGTAGTGGGTATTTATACGGGAAGCCAGGCCTCAAATCTGCTACCCCGATCCATTATTAAAGGAGTTAACACAGTAAAATTAGGATATTGTGTTGAATTTGGGTCACGTATGTATTATAACAAGATCTGGAACTAGATTATATTTTGAAGGCTTGGGGGGTGAGTAGAGGTAAATAAGCCAAGCAAGTTAGTAAGAGTCCATGAACTTAGAATTTGAAATATGTACGAGAAGCCAAGCTCACATTTTTTCTTGACTTAATGACTGCCTCCCCCACCAACACTTCTAATATCCCCACTTCATATTAAAGAAGTTAACTAAATAAAATTATGATTAGTGTGAACGAGAACAAGAGTTCTGGAAAAATTTCTTGGCATTAACCCCCCCCTTCTATTACCATCAAATATAGTATCAAGATCTTTTCGTTTAAGAAGACTTGGATGGGAAATCTGGATGTGGAAGTAGTGATTCTTTATGCAGCGAGTTTTTTTAAATTTCATTACATTCCATTCCAGAGTTCACTTTGAAATTACTAACAGTTAAGTTTACTAAATTCCAAATGAATTTTGATCTGTTATTTGTTTTATAATTAATATTACCATATTATTCACTTTTAGCAGTTTTTTATTTTTTTGCAATAAATATTTTTCATATAACCACGTGCTACTTTATAATTAGGATTGATATTACTAATGTGTTCCACAAGCTTTACTTGATTCCACAAACTGCCCAACTCAGCACTAAATCAGTTCCATTTACATTTAGTCAAAAGTCAGTTTGGTGCATTTATTAAGTGATTATCAGATAAACTTTTTTCGATACTTGATTTTATTTTTCATATTTGTTTTTCTATCGATAGGATTTAAGTATCATCAAGAAACCTGTAATCTGCTCACCCTGCCGTGAATCTTTAGAGAACTGTTTCCATTTTGTGACGAACTGTTTGATCGTAGAAGGGAAGACTAAGGATAGCTGTCTAACTCAAGATATAAACAATCCGGGTCAAATGAAGCTAAACAGATTATCACACTTTGCGATACAAGATGTAACAAGAAGTAAGGTAAACAGTAAGCCGGTTGGTATAATCAAAGTAGAACAATTCTGTGAAGATGAAAAAAATCCTAATGAACGACAGAATGGTGAAGAAGGTGATGTAATTAAATTAGAACAAATGTGCTTTGCAGGTAGCGAAATTGCTAATGATGATACTGAAAATAAAAACGACAGCTTTGTGGAATTCAATGATCAAAGAGCTAATAATGAACAGTTTATTATGCCAAACAATATGAAATCCTGTGAAGAAGAGAGACAGAAGATTGGTTTCGTTAAAACAGAAGAAATCTTTTGTGAAGAAAAAATGACTAAACATAGTGAGGAAAATCTTGTTGAAACGGAGGACCAAACATTTTCAGTCAAAGAGGAAGAACTAAAGACAGAAGAACACAGTGTCGAAAGGTAATGTTGAAGTAAATTTAATTGTACATTTAGATCAGTTGTTGAAGGTAAAAATAGGCCATTACCTCTGAATTCTTTGAACCTCCATAGATTTTGATGAAAATTTGGATTTAAGCTCATCTTACCCTTAACTACAAGAGTGACATATACCCGACTTGCGCTTTGTTTTTAAGGGGTGTAAACTACCCATTCGTGAAAAAAATTGGAAAAATGCAGATTTAAGCATTGTATGGATTCACATCTTATTTAATTATGTAGAATAGTTTCTTTCGTGTTTTTGAATATGATTTACGATGTATTCCAACTCTTCACCCCTTAAAAACCAGCCCCTATGCCTGAATTAATGAAAAAAAATCGACAATATTGTAAAAATATTATAATATAAAAATTACATTTGTTTTGAAACTATACATCATCAGAGTTACTGTAACTATCAACTTCCTCCGCTTGTCAATTGGAGGACAATTCTGGCAGTTGTCACCGCAGCATGTCCCACATGTTGCGTTACAATATAATCCAAGTCCTCGGCAACCACAAGAGGCACCACATCCTTTTTTACAGTTGCAAAATATCATTTTAAGTAACTCTTCAGGTGCTGGTGTACTTGAAGTTTTGATTGGATGTAAAAATCCTTCAGTATTAATTCATACCCAATCAATCGGACGAATATTTTTGTTGCCGTGCCATATTTGGGTTTGTAAATAAACCCTTTTAATGTGTTCATTCAGTGTTTTTTGTGGTAGCCTTAATAAATGATTCGTAGCGTATCTGCCTGAGATATGCTGATAAGTCTTCGACACGACTCAATTTATTCAATTGAGTGTCTTTAGCAGGTCCGTACAAAACTATTGTGCAGTACCTACCAGCTTCTAAAATATCTTCGAGATCAGAAGTACTGTTATAAAATATCTCAACCTTATCTCTCAAATCAGAATGTTTTTCTAAAATATCGATAAATTTTCTTTTACCTTTATTGTAAAACGCTGATGTTGAGTCGCACCCAGTAAAACAATGAGAAAAAGTATCAATTTCGCACTGTTAATCCAACTCTTAACTTTTCGCCGAATATACCATCGACGGAACATTTTGTTTTCCTAATGTCTGGAAATAAATTTCTTCATTAGCTTTACCCCTGGCAGTCAAAATTACTAAGATATCGACGTCTTCTGCCACAGTAACTTTTTGTAAACTGGAGTAGAGCTGTATAGCTGTTTCTACTATTAATTCGTCAGCTTCTTCTTTTCCTTGGTAGCATTTAATGTTATTTTTTTCTAATTATTTCATAAGGTATGAGATGAACCGACTTTTGTTTTTAGAACTGGATAAAAATTTTTCATGACTTACAGTTACAGGCATTTCTGGTTAAAATGGATATTCCTTCGAAGAGACCTTCGTCTCCGAAAAAATGCGATTGGTTTTTTTACCATAACTTCCATAATTTTGAAGCTACAATGTCCATTCGAAAACCATTTTACAGGTAATTTCAGGGGCTACAAGATAATATACATTTCAACATGCCCAATCTCTTCATATTTAAAAGGTAAAGGGCTCGGGAGGAGTGGTCCGCGCACTATAATGCAAACTTCTAACAGTTATATCTCCATTATTTTTTATCTTACAGAAGTAAACAAAATCCAAAATTTTTGTTAAGAAAAAACCTACATTTTTGTACAATATCATTTTTAACGTATATTTTTTGGTTTTAGATGTATTTTGAAAAGGAAGATTTTTTTTTAAGATAGGACCCCGCACGGAACATATGGAAATCCGCCCCCGGTTAAAGTGTTTAATATTGATGTTGATCAAAAGTCTCCATGGGCTCAAGGTCGGAAATTGGACGGTTTTCCAGATATCGGGGGTGTAAAGTGGGATACTCATTTCTTGTGGGAAGTGGCCCCCGCTCCAGTAAAATTCGCTGGAATCGACATATGTTATTCCTCTTGATCTGATAAAAATTCTCAGGGGCACAAGTTTGAAAAATTGACAGTTTTCTAGATATGGGGGGTGCAAAGCAGGGCGCTTATTTCCTTTATAGGAAGTGACCCCCAGTGGAATTCACTGGAATCGACATATGTTGTTTCTCTCGACCTTCTGATCAAAATTTCTCATGGGCACAAGGCCGGTACATGCACAGTTTTCCAGATATCGGGGGTTGCAAAGTCGACTTTGAACCCCCGATATCGAAAAAATTGTGCATTTACCGACCTTGTGTCTATGGGAACTTTTGATCAGGAGGTCGAGAGGAACAACATATGTCGATTCCAGTGAAATTCACTGGCGGTCACTTCCTATAGAAAATGAGCACCCCCTTTGCACCTCCCATATCTAGAAAACTGTTTATTTTCCATACTTGTGCCCCTGATAATTTTTGATCAGGAGGTCGAGAGGAATAACATACAGGGTGCGCCAAAGTTCTGATTTTGGTCGATTACAGCTGTATTTGAAATGGTGGAAATATATTGTCTATAGATTATTTTCTTGATTTTCAATTCTGAATAACCAGAAAATATGTACAATTATACAGGGTACTCCGTTTTCGTTGTCCGAGCAACAACTTCGTTATTTTAAATGGAACACCCTATATTTTTTTCCTTTATCGAGTTACCCATCTAATTATATTCATAATTCTATTAAGGTGGTAGGTACTTAAAATGAACCGTTTACGATATAAAAAAGATTTTTTGACAAAAAGTGAGGTTTGCGGATAAGTTTTTGAGTACCTCTGATTTGATAGACAAGAGAGTTTTCAAAATTCTGCTTATACTGTTATGTTGAGCATATTAAGGGCTAGTAGGGCAGAAACATTATTAATATTAATCTTATACAGATTGCTGAAAAAATTGAGTTTAATGTTTCGCTAATAAAAAAGGCCGTAATTCAATTTTTTCAAATGGGACGTACTATTTTCAGTTCTGTCATCTAATGAAGTGTTAAATTATCTTTCCATTGATATATCATAGTAGGTATTTATCTTTAGGAGTTGCATAGATATGAAGGTTAATTGTCTGGATCAGTCATTTTTCTTGCTGGAACTTCATGAGGTTTGTACTGCACTTCACCAGTTTCGATAAATCTGTCTCTAAGATTACTAAATGCAGGTTCTAAAGGGTGTCTCCTTTCAGGATATCTGGTTTTATAGACTCGGGATGCTAAGAGGCTGTTCCTTGAGCACTCCCCCAGAATAAAAATCATGTCAACCATTTCTTCCCGCGAATAATTCATATTTAATATAATTATATGCAAATGCAACTTCCTGGAACTGTAAAAGCTACTAGTATTTTATTAAAGACAATCAAAACAAAAGCACTTACCGATATAGCAGTAACACAAAACTTTAGAACATCCACAGACACGTGTTTTGACATCTATGTCTCTTCGGTGCGGCTTTTTCTAAAGTTCACAATCAACTGAAATATGTAAGCAAATACTCGTGTTATAACTATCAAAGGATTACCAGAACAGGATATTAAAAATTAAAATTAGATTATAGGAAATTCCCCGTAAAGGGATAATTATCAATATAATTATATGCAAATGCAACTTCCTGGAACTGTAAAAGCTACTAGTATTTTATTAGCTAATAAAATACTAGTAGCTTTTACAGTTCCAGGAAGTTGCATTTGCATATAATTATATTAAATATGAATTATTCGCGGGAAGAAATGGTTGACATGATTTTTATTCTGGGGGAGTGCTCAAGGAACAGCCTCTTAGCATCCCGAGTCTATAAAACCAGATATCCTGAAAGGAGACACCCTTTAGAACCTGCATTTAGTAATCTTAGAGACAGATTTATCGAAACTGGTGAAGTGCAGTACAAACCTCATGAAGTTCCAGCAAGAAAAATGACTGATCCAGACAATTAACCTTAATATCTATGCAACTCCTAAAGATAAATACCTACTATGATATATCAATGGAAAGATAATTTAACACTTCATTAGATGACAGAACTGAAAATAGTACGTCCCATTTGAAAAAATTGAATTACGGCCTTTTTTATTAGCGAAACATTAAACTCAATTTTTTCAGCACTCTGTATAAGATTAATATTAATAATGTTTCTGCCCTACTAGCCCTTAATATGCTCAACATAACAGTATAAGCAGAATTTTGAAAACTCTCTTGTCTATGAAATCAGAGGTACTCAAAAACTTATCCGCAAACCTCACTTTTTGTCAAAAAATCTTTTTTATATCGTAAACGGTTCATTTTAAGTACCTACCACCTTAATAGAATTATGAATATAATTAGATGGGTAACTCGATAAAGGAAAAAAATATAGGGTGTTCCATTTAAAATAACGAAGTTGTTGCTCGGACAACGAAAACGGAGTACCCTGTATAATTGTACATATTTTCTGGTTATTCAGAATTGAAAATCAAGAAAATAATCTATAGACAATATATTTCCACCATTTCAAATACAGCCGTAATCGACCAAAATCAGAACTTTGGCGCACCCTGTATATCGATTCCAGCGAATTTTACTGGAGCGGGGGCCACTTCCCACAAGAAATGAGCATCCCCCTTTATACCCCCGATATCTGGAAAACCGTCCAATTTTCGACCTTGAGCCCATGGAGACTTTTGATCAACATCGATATTTGGATAATATCCCCGAGTATCAAACACTTTAACCGGGGGCGGATTTCCATATGTTCCGTGCGGGGTCCTTTGAAAAATACTTCTTTCATTTTCATCATATATTTTTCGAAAAATACGCATTCTAATCCAGCCAAATTTTTGGATTACATGAGTAATACTAAAATAAAATAAGTTATGAAGGGATAACAGTCAATATCAATTCTGGTGGGAATGGCTGGGGTTTTATTGCTTATTTTTTTTCAAAAATTTGAGTCGCCCACTGTTTTTGTATCGTAACTCGCTTAGTTATAATGCAATCGACTTTTAACATTATGCTCATTTTAATAAAGCATTAGTTTTCCGGTATTTAATGTTGAATACATCAAACCAAATTGTTGCAAAAAAAATATCTTCAATGAGCCATAACTCCCTTTATTATGGACCTAGAGCAATCATAAAAAAACCAATCTCTTTGTTTTTTATAACCTTTGTTTTTGGCCATTACAACTTGTTTCACGTCGATCAAAGGTTCAAAGAATTTGGAGTGGAAAACCTTCAGCAAACGGACTAATTTTGAAAATTCATTTTTCCCCAAAGTAATGTTTGTATGTAGTTATTTATTCAATGAGCGGCGAACTAATTTCTAGTATAGTACTTACCATGATATCAAAACGTATTGTGGCCAAAGATGATCATGGAATTTCGTAATTATGTCAATAATTTCTTGATTTTTAAAATGTTGCTCAGTTCTGTTGAAGTTTTTTTTTCATTTCTAGTCTTCAAATCAGTTTTTGAATAATTTTAGTTATGATTTTCACCAAGACCACACAACTTGCATAACTGAAGCCTCATTTCAAACTGATGTGCCAGTTAATGAAATTTGGAAGTACAACCCGTGTTTATGTTTAGACGATTTCAGGAGTATCTCGCAGACTCGGCAGTAATATCAAATAATTTTTATGCACGTGTTACTACTTGTGTTGGTGTGTTTTGCGAAATTGAGTGTGTGCCTAATAGAAAAAGTGCTGGTAGGCCAATTGTTCGAACAGAAGACATCATCAACATATGTAACATGTAAAACCTTTGAAATGCCATTCTCCAGAAATGGATCTTTCTCGTGGAATAAAGTGAATCATGAAAGGACTATTAATGCATCCATATCGAATGCAATCATATCAATCTCTTTTGCTAATAGACCACCCTAGATGTCTTGCGTACTATTTTGTTACTCCTCAGTTAAATAAGATTTTCAGAACTCCTGTACATAATTTGCAAGAACTGGAACATAGAATTGTAAAAAAACATGCAACTATAACACCAATAATACTGCAGAATAATTTTCATGAAGTGGATAAGTGGGCAAATTTGTTGATTCATAGGCACAACTTCAGCAGTTTGTTTAAATTTGCCTTTTTGTTAATAAAGATTTGAAAAACTTTGACATAACGGTTACAAAAGATGACAAGCTAAAACATTTGCTTTTAATTCCAAGATCTTTGGTCAAAATAATTATTGACATGTTACCCTCTTTGATCACAAGAAATATCTAAGTATGATTTCAAAAATTTAATTTTCGACTTAATTGTATCTATGGTCGCTATTACTCTGCCAGGGTACCAGCCACTGTTACAAAACACTAATATTTTTCTACATCAACCTTGATCTTTATAATATTCCTGTTTTTATTCCTCTTTTCATTTTGTATTGTATTTTTCTCATGTTTTTCTTTTACTTGCTTTACTATTATCACACATCATCTATCTTATTCCATCAGCACTCCGACAACAAATTCCAGTGTTTTCACCGAAAAATGAGCGACGTAGAATTTCGGACAATTACTATTTTATTTTTCAATCTGACACACAGAAAAGGATGCTGAATGATTGTTGAGTTAATAAATTGTGATAAGTAATATCAAAAGCACGGCCAAGATAATAAAAATGACACATTTTCAAATTATAGGTTTCCAAGAAGTTTATTAGTCTGATATTGTAAGATGCCTCAAAAAGTTTTATCATATTTAACTAACGAGATATCTTTTGAAATCTTTCGAAATTTTTAATATTGAGCTTTATCTTATAGGTATATTCGACACTTTTGTTCCTTGTCTGAAATTTCAAATATACGTATTTGAGATGTGTAGTCATAGTAAAATGTAACATATTGTCTGATACTTTTTACAGTTTAAAAATATGAAGTATATCCGGAACGCGCTTTGTAACCATAACCTTCTCAGTTGGCTGCTGAGAAAATTGGAGTGACCGAAGCAACCAGTTGGTTGAACAAAAAAAAATAGAATTTGTAAAATTTAAGCATTGAATTAGGAAGAAAATGGTCGAGGACCAATGAAAAAAAAACTACTAAATTATCAAAAAATTCGTCCCTGAGGCTCCGAATTCGACGATATTACTGAATATTATAATAGTTCTGTTCGTTGAGCAAAATTTTCCAAAAGTCGCAAGTATTTTAATAATTCAATAATAAAAATAAAAATTTCAATAAAGAATTGGCTCTAATAATTCTAAATATTTTAAATAAAAATTAGAAAAGTCTCAACCCAACAATCACGAAACAGAAAGTGAAGCGTTCCATACATGGAATTCGCGAGTTCCTCCTCCTGGATGCCGGTTTTATCGCACCTGATAAATTTCAACCACGGAACGTGTTACAGCTTAGAAACACTGAAGTGTTATTTTATTTATTTCCGCAGTTTTTTCTAGCCAAGAGGTGGACGAGGGATGACACTGATAGTTAATATAAATAATTCATAGGAAATATTCGAGGTGGAATCAACCTCGGCCTTTTACCTTCTATTATGTAAGGTGCTGATAAGGATAGTTAATCATACAATCTGAAAACACATAAAACATCTTCGTTTTTTCATTAATTCAATGCTTAAGATTTTTAATATAATCACGATATTTTGACCATATAAACAGCAAGTCTCCACTAGGTTTAGGGAATTGTCGAAAGAACAACTAATTCCAGTAACAAGATTTCTCTTCTGTAGAAAACCACTGTAAAGTAATTGTTTCTACTAAATGTGGTTACACAGCATAATACTGCTTGTTATTTATGTTTGCCGGGTGTCAGAAATTGTCGTATATCATATTGTCTTCATCCAATGCCGACGAAACTGACCTAGCTAAATTGCATCTATGTTCGTATTTGGCTGGCTAGATCTGTATAACAAATAACAGTGGACTGACTCCTGAGAAACGTCCTACCTAACTACTTGTGAATGTTGGTTGTTAAGTTCTAGTTTTTAGTCTATTCTAATTTTCACTATTTTCAGGTTTGCAAATGACATCACTTTGCCACGACGAGAAGTTACGATGGGGTTGCAGAGAAATAACAAGGTAAAAATGTACGAATGCGAGTCATGCTCTTATCAAACAAAGAGGAAATATGACTTGCAAATTCATGGGCTGACCCATAAGGATCCTTCTGAAGTAGCAAAGTACAAATGCGAATTTTGCTCATTTCAGACAGCATATAAAAGTCACATCAAGAGACATTTATTGAACCATAAAGATCCCTCCGAAGTAATAATGTACAAATGCAATTCTTGTTCTTTTCAGACAAAACTTAAATATCACCTCAAAGATCATGAACTGAATCATAAGGATCCTTCAGAGGTAATAATGTACAAATGTGCCCTTTGTTCATTTCAGACTAAACGCAAACATTGCCTCGAAAATCATTTATTTCTACATAAGGATCCTTCAGAGGTACCAGTGTACAAATGTGACTATTGTTCATATCAGACGAAACGTAAATATGTCCTCACAAGACATTTGTTGTTGCATGAAGATTCTTCAAAAGTCACCATGTACGAATGTGACTCTTGTTCATATCAGACAAAATATAAACATCATTTGAAAATGCATTCGCTGGTTCATAAGGATCCTTCAGAAGTCACAATGTACAAATGTGACTCTTGCTCATTTCAGACACGATATCAAGATCGCCACAAAAGACATCTGTTGATACATAAGGATCCTTCTGAAGTAACAATGTACAAATGTGACTCTTGTTCATTTCATACAAAACGTAAACATTGTATTAAAAAACATGTGATGCAACATAAGGATCCCACAGAGGTACCAAAGTACGAATACAAAATAGAAATTTTACCTGAAAACGCAATTTTAGGTACATAGAAAATCTTCACTGACGTAAATTGTTACACAACAGTTTATCTAAGCAAAATATAAAAATTATATACAGAATTAAATGTATACCCTGGGGTGTTCAAGGACTATTGGACAATACTTCGGGAGCATATAGTTTGGGTTAAAAAGGCTCTAAAATTACCTATTACGGTTGTTCCCTTTCAGAGCTGTGTACATGTTGCCTTTCATATCTTGTCTTGGAAGCCAGGGATGGAACACCCCTAATGCTTTTGCCTCTAAATTTGGTCGAAATATTTTTTGAAAGTTTAAGACATTTTTAAATTCTTTAAACAAGTTTCTAAAAAAGATGCTCCTGTTCCACATGAATAAAGGCCCGGTTATGAGAAAAATTTATTTTAGTGATAATTGACAGATTGACAACTTCCTACTTGGAAGAGCTTTGTTAGGAAATGTTTTCGATGAAACCTTTTGGCTTCCATATCATTACGCATAGCTAGTTTACATATGAAATGCATGTTGACATGTTTATCAGATGAAAAATTTGTAACACCAATAAACCTCAATTGCAAACTAATTACAGCTCAATTCTAGAGTGTATTCTATTAAATTAATGCATTTAAATATTTTCTTTAGATGTGATGGTTACTTTTTTATTCAATTACTTTAATTTAATAAATAATTCATTAATTTTTGTGGGTAGGTCATGACTTACCCACAAAAATTAATGAATTATTTTTAAACAATGTGATTTTTAAATACTAATAACTCAAAAACGGTTAAAAATAACATATAAGTGATATGTTTTTGAAATCAGAAAAAAATACTCTATATGAATATTTAAAAATATTTAGGGTGTCCCATTTATGAAAATATAAATTTAATCTATAACTTTTTTATTTTACGTTCAACTTTTTTTTCTATAAAATTTTTGGATTCCTGAGAAAAAATCGTTTCCAAATGATTAAATAGTTATTGAAATATTTTTTAATATACGGCCGAAATTAAGACCCAAAGAGGGGGCGTCCTTAAAGAATCACTGTGTACATACATATGGCTAGATTTATACTACGGTTTGCAAAACTCCGATCTGGGATGGTCTACCCTTTCCCCTTATTAAATATTTACGTAAATGCCAATAATTGCCACAATGTAGCTAAAAAGCAATTTCGAAATGTTTCACAATTTCGGTGGCGTATAATTAAAGGAGCTAAAACTGCATAAATAAAAAACGTAAAAGTACCTTCATACATTGGAATTTAATGTTGACACTCGGTCGGGGTCGAATACCTTTCACACTGCTAATATAAAAAATCAACTATGTTTTTAGGTAATTATCAGTATGTTTCACAAATGTAGTAAATTTCCAATAAAAGGGTTGTAGGTATGAACATTTTAAAATGAAATAAAATTCACTTTATCACATGATGCACATGGTACATGGCAGTTTTATGTCATTATCCTTAACTTTGTTATTATGTATGATTTAATATTATATAAAAATGGTTTATTTTATTGGGAAACATGTTTTATGTTCCCAGCAATTAATTGTTTTTTCACATTTAATTATTATGAAAATAAACATGCTACACATTAAACAGAACAGGACAGTGTGTGTTTGATTCAAAATTATCTTTTTATTTGCTAGATATGTTTTACATGTTTTTGTAAGAACTATTACCGTCTTTGAGTTAAATTTATTACCATTATTAAATACAATGTAGGTGGCAATAATAAATATCTCACCACTATCGTCTTTCTGATTATTTCAGTAAACGTTTGCAATATAATAATACGTCTATATGAAAGCCGTCTCTGGTACCGAGATAAACTTCCCGATCTCAGGTTATTTGTCACAATTGACGTTTACATTTATTCAGTTATTTTATGACAAGTTTCATGCAGTTGTATTTTATGGCATTCATTTATTAACATTCCTTAGTCCTTTACCAATAGAATCATGTATTTCTCAAAATCGGTTTCTTTGTTTATGTCCAACAAGAGTATCTTTTTTTAGAAAACTGTTCAAGAAATTCAAAATTGTTACTGCAAGTTTCAAAAATAATTTGTCAACGTTTAGGAGACCTGGCTTCCCAGAAAAGATACGAAAGGTTGCATAATTTTAAATCAAAGATAATTACTTACTATTTATACTGTCCAAAGTTTATTACAGTTTCCAAACTATTGGCAAAAGCCGTTTCAAAATTGAGCATAACTATAAGCATAGGGTGTCACTAGACTGATGACAGTCAATATTTCATCAACTATTTGAAATCTGGAAAAATATTTTGGTTGAAAGTTGTAGAAGATCAATAGTAGTATGTTTTAAAATCATTTTTAAAACTACAGTATGTTTCACGTAGTGATGGAGAGAGAATACTTAGAGAATTTTAGGGTTTCTCGTTTAGGACCAGCGGCCCACAAGGTTGGGTCGTGTCGTCTGAGGAGCAAAATCCTCGGACCTCTTTGGCCGCTTGTATTGTAGATATCGCACGTCTGATGGACACGACAAGGATTTTATATTAGGCTGGAGCCGTGTCGCCGCTATGATCTATGATCTAGCAACTCTACTCACAAGGGGATTCAAGTTACCCTTCAAACTCCCCAACACGAAAATAGACAAAATTATACTTACTGTGATTGCTACAGTCTCATCTCTCGGTCGTAATGTGATTTCGAGAGAACTATAACAATCGACTGTACAAAAAGATTCAGACTTCCAGTCGGTTATGATGGTAAGATGTATGTCGAACTTTTTGAAAATTATTCACTTTTAATTTTGCACTGACATTTTCGAATTGCTTAAAATCTTTGTCAGGTTGCTTAAAGAAGCTATTTAGATGAGATCAATGGTTTTCCTGCTTTCATAAACCTACTAACGGCATTGAATACAAATATACTTTTTTTCGTGGGCTCGCCTTCGAGCGACTTCTATGGCGATCCCGCCTGGAGCTGGATTAAAGATATTTTGGGTCCGTTGGAATCGCCTCTCCGAATTTTTTGACTATTTTTATGGACGATCTTGTGGTTCGGACATGGATTATTCTTCCCCACTTTCAGAATACTTAAATGAAGATTTTGGTTTTTTCGTGGTACTTTCGAAAAGTTGTCGGACGGAGCAGTTTTCCGCCCTGTGCAATTATATTCGTGGTACTTAAAAACCAAATGTGGGGTACTTTCGAAAAATGAAATTTGTGTTACTTTCGAAAAATTTGTCGGGCGGAGCGATTTTCCGCCCCATGCATCTTGAAATTTCTTGTCAATATTTTGGTACTTTCGAAAAATAAATTTTTATTTTTCGAACGACGGAGCCCAAAGGCGATTGTCCGTCATTCTTGAGATGAAAGACGATGCCAAAGGTGGTTATCGGTCTTTTGTAAAGTGATAATATTTTAAAGTCATCGGACAGAAAATTTAATTTTGAATCGATTAATCACAAAAAGGAAGGTCATTTTTGTCTGGAAGACAACATAGGATGGCGAGAAAAATTGAATAACGTAAACTGGAAGTCTATAGCTTTTTTGGTTTCCGAGATAGTCTCGAGAAGTGGGGAAAAGAGATTTTCTTCTTACGGTGACTTTGAGCGAGCCTCTCTCGGAAATGAAGTATCCGTAGGGGTGCCTGGTTTGCGTCATTCGATTTCTCAGTTCTCTCTGTGCACCTCTGAATGTTTTCTTAATTTTATGGTCCCGCGATCGGATACAGTTGCTCCCGAGGCAGACCAATGTCGCCGGAGAAGCGAAATACGCGGACCTTTGACTTTGGCGGTGTGTATCTCCCTTAAAAACAACCATAGACCATCGTGTCGCCCACATTCAGTCTCAGCGCCCCAAAATACATATGGAAATGGTGGTCAGCTCATTTAAGCTTAATATTTACTTGTTTGAGATTTTTCGGACATTCTGACGGTGTTAGGAAAAATGCAAGACCCAATCGGACAAAACGGACATCGAATTCGTGTTCAGCAGGTCAAAAAGTGTTATTATAGTCTACGTCTATTTATGTATGAAATTGCAAATTGTCAATTTCAGTGTTATTGTTTAGCCCACAGTATGGGGGCTGGGTGCTTTTTTCGACACATCGTTTTATGTTCTATCAGATATTTTTATCCTTTTATGAATGATAACAATTCACAAAATGGGCTCACATCAAACATGTTACGAGTTGCTAAAGTTTAAAAAAAAATTAAGTTAAAACACCTGATCTTTACAAGTTTTTTTTTTTATTGAGACAGATAAAACAAAGTTAAATTTTGATCGTATTATCTCAGAATTCTAAATTCATCATTAACAAGTTCTTTCCCTTTTTTAAAACGTATACAAACAAAATATCCTTTCCAGAAAGTTACGGTTGTAAACAAAAGTACCACACACCCTTAATTGTAGTGAAATTTAACATTTACCGCTATCTTGAGTTTCTGCTGCATGTCTGATGTATTGTGTCATTATTAAAAGGCCATTTTTATTTATACGAATCCATTATGAGTTTCTCAAAAAAAATTATGCATCTCAAGACTTTCCTCATAAGAATAATTTCCATGTGTATTTAAAAACGAAACTATGCCAAAAGTCTATTTTATCGCGATTTGTGTTCAACAGAATTAATTAACTAACAAAGTTCTTGTAACGATGAGTTTCAAAAAAACCACCTAGCTGTCGTATCATTAGGCCAGACCTTACCTGGTATAATTTATAATAATTTATGCATATATTGAGATTGTATATCTTGTGGATGATTGTAATTTGGGATTTTGGATCACAAGTAATTTTTGTTTTTATGAGGTGTTACAGGGTATATTTAGTTCTTGTATTGTTTTATGCAAGTTATGTTACATTATGCTTGCAACAGGATTACTAAATTACTATTAATAAGTATATCTTAAATCCCATTTTAATATTAATTTGAGCTTTTATTGTGTGTTTATTTAACTGCCTCATGTGTCTTTTTTACATCAATCAGGTTTTGTTGTATATTTTATAGAGTTTAATACCAACTGTTAGAAAGTTACTTTATATTTTTTAATTAATAAATATTGAATTTAATGTAGATCAAGTGGTTTTTTTTTTAATTCACGTAACTTGACTTCTTTAGCTCGAAACAGTTGTAAACATGAAACGTTTGAAACATATTCTTTATAGGATTTTGCAAACAGCGGAAAAAAACTGTCTATGAGAATTAAAAGAAATACTATATGTAAAAAAATATCAACGAAATCTTTGCATTCTTTCGATAACCTGATTTCTGGTTATGCTAGCAAATCAAAATTATAAAATGAATTTGTCCAATTTCTTATTCGACATTCTCATTATAACACTAACATCCAACATAGTCCCCTACGGCTAAGCAGATTAAACTAGTATCTACATGGCCATGTATGAAGATTCAGGGCCGCATAAGCTAGCACAGTACATTTGACCATCTTTGACTACGATAATTTTTAACATCACAGCATTAGCAAGGTATCATACGTGTTGATCAATTTTATAAAATGAGATATCGTCTTTAAGGTGCTTAATGTACGAACCGTGTGTATTACTTGCAAGAGAACTATAGCAGATGTACCTAAAATCTGACAAGTGGATATTGTCGCAATCAATCATACCAAGAGATCAACTTCACTTTTAAATAGTTTTATTACGTAATTGGCGGTTATGCCCATATGCAGTATGAAGAACGTAGCTAGACATATGGTGGTCATATGTGCATGTGAGCCAGCTATTTAAAGTTCATTCGTTCATTGTAGTGAGGTGTGAGGTGATCCATTCTGCATAAGGCACTGCTGGGCGTTCACTACTTGCTTTGTAGAGTCAGTCTATTGGTAGAGACAACCATGAGACGCCCAACTCCATGTAAAATTTGGTATCGCCAATTGGGCAATTCAAACCACGTGACTTTCAACATGGCGTTGTGGGCAAATATCCGGTAAACATTCATTTTCGTTCATTAAAAGAGTTTGTTTTTCTGTTGCCTTGGTTACGTTTCCGCAAGAAGAAATGAACCTCACGTTTGCCAACGTCGGCCATTTTGAATTACGTTTGACATTGCACTGGTCAGCTATGTGGGAAGGTGAGCTTAGATGGCGTGCATGTCTCTTAGAGGCGATTTAAAAATGCGCGGCATACCCTTCTATATCTTTTAATTATTACATATTAGTTTTAATTAAATCTTAAGGCGAAAATGAAACAACAGATAAAATCGGCGCTCTCGTAGTTGTCTCTGTTATTGGTTATGCCATCCTGACCCATGTTATATATAGGCGAATATGCCAACACGATTTCTATATATGTACTTATAGTAGAAGTAAAAGATACAGAGGTCATCAAAAAGCATGCCGATAAAGCAGTTGAAGCCGACAAAGGCCACCGCCGCTATTTTTGCACTTCGTGTCATTAGATGTATTTCGCTTACTATACCTACTTGAAGCGTTGAGCCATGGTTTCAGTTTGGTACTGAATCTGGTTCCAGCAAACAGCGATCCGATTTCCGTATGGTACTCGGCCGTCTCATGGTTGTCTCTGACTGAATCCGATTGTATTGCAAAATGTAAAAGCTGTCAAAGTATAAATTCTTTGGTTAAAGTAGGAATAGGGATGGCAACGATCTATCGATATAAAATAAATATCGATAGGTATATTAACCCTAAAACAAATGTATTATATCGTTGTTTTGTTGCAATATATCGGGTTGAAATATTGATATTTTTCTAAATATATCGAAAAGCATCAACTTGCATATTACCCCCCGTTCTTCGAAATTTCAGTTGAGATCAGAATTTTATTGCGAAATTTTAATTGAGATAAATACTGTACTGTAAGGAATGCCACCCCTCGCTTTCCGAAGTTATACCTTAAGCAATATTCATTAATTTTTGACATATGTTAATCTATGAAATATATCGATATATAGAAATATCGGTAATTTGCTGTTGATATATAGAATATATCGATCTGAGTCTTGTGATGTATCAAATGATTCATATATCGATTTATTACATTCTTTTGTCATCCCTAAGTAGGAGTGAATTAATGAAGATGTCATCCGTCATCTTCTTTAAAAACTGACATTCTGGTCCAATAATGCCAACAACTGAGGAGAATAAGTTCAGTTGACGAAAATGTAAAAGTGTACAATTTTATTCTTCGAATGAGTTTATGGTTGAACTATTATTCTGTTAAATTTGTACGGTGCAACCCGCGTTCAACATTCTGCTCAAAGGAAAAAAAATCCATCACAGAACGCTTGTTCTGCCTCTTTCCCTTGTGGTTCTGTCTTCTGTCACAGAATTTCTTCTATAAAAATATCCATCCTTGATCTGTGATTGTTATTGTTGTTTCTGTTTGAATATTTTGGTTGTGAATAATGGAAATTCTAAATGGAATATGCAAACTTTGTTTGGCAAAATGTGAGAACCTTAAAACCATAGATGAAAATACGAAAAAATTCTTTGATATGCTTCTACCAAAAATGGTAAGTTTAAAGATTATGCATACTTAGGTTATGTACGAATAATTCTCCAAATTTGATATTTATTACACGTTTTGTCTGTGTAACGCTCTAGCCGAATTTTGTTCTAGGATTTTGCTTTAATACAAGGAGCGACGATGTGCAAATACTGCGCAGAAATGCTTACAAATTGTTTTGATTTTAAAGTAAAATGCTTACATACACACGATGACATCGTTCCATTTGTCAATAAGGACAAAGATGTTGGATTGGATCTAAAAGATATTTACCTGATTAAAAATTTAATTGATGGTGTTCCAAAGGATGCAAATATATGTGCGTTTTGCATGGGCCAAGTAAAAACTGATTCTACTGTATCTCTCGATGTTGAAGAGAGAGATATTATGTTAGAAATAATGATAGAACAATGTCTTCCAGAATTGGTAGGTATCGATATTTTTTTATCTTTGTCTTTATTATATTTTTTCTATTTCATCTTCATCCTCCTTTGCAGAAATTGACTGGGTTGAGGACTCGGCTGAGTCATCTTCTTTGCCATCTCTTTTGTTTGTCTTTATTTTCGTCTTTCTCTTGTCTCTTTCTAATGTAATTTTTTCATTATTTTTTTCACTTGTCCTATTATTACCAGGTGTCATCAAAAATGAGCAAAAGAACAAATTTGACACTTGTTATCTTATTTTTCAATCAAATATGAAAAAGGAATGGTTAGTTGTATCTCATATGTATTGTTATGGGAGATGATCCTATTCTTCCTTCAAACATTTTAAATCGTTTGATATATAATGTTATAGTCCTTGAAACATAAATTATTAAATGTGGAGAAGTACAACTCTTGTATGTTCTCTTCTTTTGATTTAATTAAGACAAGGTAGTTCACCTTCTGCATATTCCGTAGAATTTTCTTGACGTCCACCATGTGGCTATACTTCATCGGTGCCCTCTTCTTCGAAAATTTGTGATTGTAAACTCGATTGAAAACGCTGCAGCTTTATTTTATTTCCTTCCACAGTCGACTGGTGGATATTATTTATACTGTGTTAATATTGAGGCGTGGCAGGTGAAAACCTTAGTAAAAGCACTACTTGTTCATTTCGCTGTTGTACAACAGATCTTTACTCGTCGAGTAAATTTGACCAGCTTTTATTCCGTCTAGTCCCAACATGTTCTTTGAGGTATATTTTGTTTCCATGGGATTTTATGCTCTCTCTCTCTTTCGTCCCTATAGTCTCAATTCTTGTAATAGGTATGTTTGG
Source organism: Stenurella melanura (assembly GCA_963583905.1). NCBI lineage: Eukaryota > Metazoa > Arthropoda > Insecta > Coleoptera > Cerambycidae > Stenurella > Stenurella melanura. Next base: position 118,543,776 of record OY757315.1, read on the forward strand.
GAATCACAATTTGCGATACTAAATTTATAGTGACTACTGCATGGTCCGACCACTTATTAACTTGTCATTGCACAATGGACTGTGCACGAAGTGTTTTTTAAAGGCAGGGGCGGCCCGTGGATCGCGGGTCAGATAATCAAAACAGATATTCAAGTTCTTGTAAGAAGCAGAGTAGGGTTTACTACTGTGCTGTGATTAAGTTGAGTTTAGTTTAGACCGCATATAATATTTAATGTGTAATTAATTATTAACTGATATATTAAGCACGGTATTCATTTTTGACATTTTAACATATCAACATCAGTGATAGTATACCTGGCTTGATGTCATCATCTGGCAGAGACAGACCCTTTCAATTCTCAGCTAAAGTTAATACTTTTTTTGCCTTGAAAATACTATACTAAACCTCCTTCTAAGGAAGGAACTGACTATAGTAATAATAATGTAAGAAATTTATTTATTTAAAAAGACCGGCAAAGGTATAAGAGTTAAAAAGAATTTACACAAAGTGTACAAATAGTTATAAAAGGAAAAAGACACACTGTCATGTCTAATACATAAAAAAATTCGTTTGCTTTCTAATAAGTACTTAACGGTCCTCTTAGAGTCAAGTTGCGACTATTTCGGAGTGTATAAATTAGATCTCCGTTCCTCTTATGTTATGTATGACCAGAAATGTTGTATTTACATTTGAATATATAACAGGCAACTTCATGAATGTTAAGGCAGCATAGGGAAAGTATATTTAGCTGTACATATAATTTTCAACATGATTCCCTTTGATCTTTATTTAGAATAACACGTATGCATTTTTCTAAAATTAGGGGTACTTTTTTGCTGCCGGAGATGTACCCCACAATATAATTCCATATAGAAAAAGCGAAATAAAGAGTGATCGCAAAAAAGAACTAAAATTCGCCTGTTGTTGCAGAGTAGATAGCGGGCCAAAGGAAAGAGCAAAATAAATCCTATAGGGCTCAAATTAAATTTTGAGAAATTTCAAGATGAGGATATTTTTTAGTTTTTTGATAAAATGCCCTTATTTAAGGGTAGAAAATTTTATTTTAAAAAAAGCAGTATATACTGTTACTGATTTTGCATCACACAACCACTAAAATCAGTTCTGGGGGTACCATGCAACCCCTCCAAAAAACCATTCTTTCGGTGAAAAAAGTCTTATTTTACTGATAACTCGTTAACCGTTGAAGATATAAAAAAATTGCTCATTATAAAAAACAAAGCTTGACTAATTGCCAAAAAAAAAAGCCTTATTTTCTTGTACATGCCATGGTTTTCGAGAAAATCGATATTGAAAAAAATTGCAAAATTTGTTTTTTTAATGCACAAGAATTTTCGTTTATTTGAAATTTTTTGCGCGTGGCCTATAGAAAAAATTGAATTGCTCGAAAACCAAACATGCTAGGAAGAAAAATCAAAATGGGTTTTAAAGGGGATATAAAATACTCTTTTGCGTTTCCATTTTTGATGGCTATTAATATCTATTAGTATATAAAAATAACAATATAATATAGTTACCCCTTGATTTTTTGCACTTTTAACTATTCGCAGGCCCATAAATAATAACTGACTTTAATGTAAGTTATAAATGCATTATCTTTTAGTTCAAGGTAGTACTTGAATGCAGCATGTTGAAGTTATAGCCAAATTTTGGCCAATTTTTTATTGTTTCCTAAGAATAAAAAAAGACCCAAACAACTTGAAAATTTAGCTCAATATTTTTTTTTGGCTATATCATATAACTATTGTTTCTAATCATTTAATAGTTAAAAAATTGTACTAAAAATTGATTACGTAGCCATTTTTGGATTTTTTTTTGGCTAACTTTAACATGCTGCTAAATTTGTAAATGTGAATATTTTTATTCCTAACTTTTCTGCATTGAAGTACTACTACCTTGAACTAAAAGATAATGCATTTATAACTTATATTATAGTCAGTTATTTTTTATGGGCCTGTAAATAGTTAGATGCACAAAAAATCAAGAGATAACTATATTTTATTGTTATTTTTATATACAAATAAATATCAATAGCCCTCAAAAACGGTAACACAAGAGAGTATTTTATATCCCATTTAAAACCCATTTTGATTTTTCTTCCTAGCTTGTTTGGTTTTCGAGCAATTCAATTTTTTCTATTTCAAATAAACGAAAATTCGCACGCATTAAAAATCGATTTTCTCGACAACAATATACATATACAAAAAAATTACAAGAGGACTTTTTTTAGGCAATTAGTCAAGCTTCCTTTTTTATAATGAGCAATTTTTTATATTTTCAACGGTTAACGAGTTATCAGTAAAATAAGGCTTTTTTTCACCGAATGAGTGGTTTTCTTGGGGGGTACTAACAAACAAGCTAACAAATTCCATATGCATTTTGATTTATTATTTGTTTTATTAATAATATTTCCACTTTTAACAGTTTTTAATTTTTTGCAGTAAATATTTTTCATATGACCGCATGCTGGTTAATAGTTAGGATTGATGTTACTAATGTGTTCCATAAGCTTTACTTTATCCCACAAACTGCCCAACTCAACATTGAATCAGTTCCGTTTACATTTAGTCAAAAGTCAGTGAGTTTGGTGCATTTATTAAGAGTGATTATCAGATAAACCTTTTTCGATTCTTGATTGCATTTTCAATATTTGTTTTTCTATTGATAGGATTTAAGTATCATCAAGAAACCTGTAATCTGCTCGCCGTGCCGTGATTCTCTAGAGAACTGTTTCCATTTTGTGACGAATTGTTTGATCGTAGAAGGGAAGACTAAGGAAAACTGTCGAACTCAAGATGTAAACATTCAAGGTCAAAAGCAGCTAAACAGATTATCTCAGTTTGCAATACAAGATGAAACAAGAGGCGAGGTAGATAGTAACTTGATTGATATAATCAAAGTGGAACAATTATGTGTAGAGGAAAAACACCCTGATGGGCAACAAAATAGTAAAGAATATGATATAATAAAATTAGAACAAATGTGCTTTGCCGGTAGTGAAATTGCTAATGAGGATACTGAAACTAAAAGCGACAGCTTTGTGGAATTTAATGACAAAGGGGGTAATAATGAGCAGTTTATTATGCCAAACAATATGGCATCTTGTGAAGAAGAGAGACATAAAATTGGTTTAGTTAAAATTGAAGAAATCTTTTGTGAAGAAAAAGTGACTAAACATAGCGAGGAAAATCTTGTTGAAATGGAGGACCAAACGTTTTTAGTTAAAGAAGAAGTTGAACTAAAAACAGAAGAACACAATGTCGAAAGGTAATATTGAATTTAATTGTACATTTTGAAAATTCATTTTTCCCCAAAGTAATGTTTGTATGTAGTTATTTTATTTATTCAAAATGCAGGTTAAATAACCAATTTCTAGTATAGCATTTACCATGATATCAAAACTTATCTTGGCCAAAGATGATCATGGAATTTCGTAATGATTATGTCTATAATTTCTTGATTTTTAAAATGTGACAGTTCTGTTGAAGTTTTTTTTGCATTTCTAGCCTTCAAATCAGTTTTTGAATAATTTTAAATGATTTTCACCAAGGCCACAAAACTTTCATAACTGTCGCCTTATTTCAAACTGATGAACTAATTAATGAAATTTGGGAGTACAACCCGTGTTTATGTTTAGACGATTTCAGGATCATCTTGCAGGCTCGGCAGTAATACCAAAGGATTTTTATGCATGCGTTCCTAATTGTGTATGTGTTTTGCAAAATTGACTGTGTGTCTAATAGAGTTGCTGGTAGGCCAATTGTTCGAACAAAAGACATCTTTAATGACGTTCATCAATATATGTAACGAGTTAAAAAAAAACTACATTTTGATATGCTTTTTATCCGTGTTTGGATGATTCAGTAAATTCTCAGCAGAGGGTCATATGATGAATCAGTACATTTTGACATGTTTTTTTTTCTTTTTGTATTGACTAAAGTAAAGGCCAACTACGTTTTGAAACACCGAAAGGGCATCGGTTCTATTTTTATTTAGTAAATGAAAATAACAAAATGAATGATGATATCTTAAATATAGCATTACATTATTGCAACTATATCGCACGGAGAATTTATTAATTTGTAATATTTTTTAAAAATAATTCTATGGAATGCATCTTCGTAAATAACTTGCTTATTTTTAATTTTTGAAAAAACTATTTCAGATTTTTTGTCAAATTTTGAGTTTCTTTGGAAAACCATACTCGGCCCTGAAAAAGCATTTGCGGTTAACGGATTCAGGCCGCCAGCAATAGGCTTCATTTGTGGCCGTGTACCTTTGATCCCACTAACTCTCATCGAAATCGATCAATATCCTAGACAGTTATCGTACTTCCTAGCCCGATTTCGAGAAAAACAGTTTTTATTGCAAAAAAATTCAATCTTCATTTGTTTTTGGACATAGTCTCTGGTACATTTATTTGTAGAGCGTTGTCAGCGGCACCATTTCTTTTTTGAAATATCTCGATCCAACTGCCCGTTACCGAGTTATTCAATTTTTCCGGAAAAACTCGAAACGTCTATATTGGGTACTTTCTGTTTCCGAACGGAGCTGAGCTTCTGGTGTTAAGATTTTCTAAAGGCTTCGTATTAACCGCCCAAATTTCATCGAAATCCGAAAACAGATTAGGGGGGGCTGGGCGTGACAGACAGACCGACGGACGGACGGAATTTTCTAAATTCGTTCTCAAGTTGATAGATATGACTTTCATTTCGATCTGACGTCTTTTTCGGGTTTCGATGGTCCACTGGAAAAATGCGAAACCTTTTCTACATTTTTTTTCAAAATGTAGTAACAAGCTAAAAAAACTACATTTTGATATGCTTTTTATCCCTGTTGTGATGATTCAGTACATTTTCATTAAGATGACTCGGTATATTTTGATATGTTTTATTTTTCTTTTTTTTTCTTTCTGCATTGACTAAAGTAAAGGCTAACTACATTTTGAAACACAGAAGGGGCATCGGTTCTATTTTTATTTAGTAAATAAAAATCGATCAAATATTTATTGAGATAGAATTTTCTCTGGTATGATCTACATTTTTTTTCTGGTTTGGCCACCTATAGATAATTTCGTGTATAACTAAAATACAGACTTTTTCGAGAAGGCATGATATCAAAATCATAGTAAAACCTGTTTTGTTTGGCATTCGTATGTTTTTCTTTTGCAATGGGTACAATGCAGGAACTGAAATTTATTTTTTTCTGATTAAACATTTAAAATATGAAAATTTTACAAAAGATACAAATTTATCATAATCAGTTTTTCTAATTTATAAAGTTTGAATTGATCTACCAAACTGTGAAAAACATATAAACTCTTTTATGAGTATGTACCACCTCTACTTTAAGACATTTATAGTTCAACGAAAACATGTTCTTTGATAGTGTGAAAAATAATTGTTTATTTTTTCTAAACTTTGAAGCCCTCTACCGCTAAAAGAATCATCTTTGCATACTGATAAGTTCAGCGAAATGAGCTTACTTTCAAAATCAGTGAAACCACAGGGTAAACAAACTTATAATTTATCGAGGCCAGAAGAAATTACTTAAATTTAATTTATCTTAGGGTACCTACTTACTTAGCTACAGTACAACACAGGATAACAGTTTGGAATCACTCGAGTCACTCAATAATATAAATAAACTTTTGAAAATCTTTTTGTTTAATATTTTTTGAAGAAGAAGTTCTTGTGTTAACTCTGCCAAACAATATGGAGAATAAAAACAATTGAATTGAAATCGTTTCACATTATTTTAGCTACAATAATTGAAGCTTAAAGCCTATTTCGCTCCACCCCGAAAATTTAACACCATTATTTAACCAAATGGGGAAATCAATGATGATGATATTTTAAATATAACATTGCATTCTTTTTTTGCACCTATATCATACGGAGAATTTATCAATTTGTAATATTTTTTTAAATAATTCTCTGGAATGCATTTTCGTAAATAACCCGATTATTAATGTTTCGAAAGAACTGTTTCAGATTTTTTTTCCAAAAAGGTCCATGCCTTATACTGGTTATAGAGATTGATCAACGGAATACTTAATTTTCGATTTTTATTAGGAAACTGTTCGGTATTTGTAGAATTTATCAAAAAAATCAAGTTTTCCAGGATTTGTAGATTCGCTTTTGTTTTGTCAAATTTCTCACACATGTCACCTAATAGAACTAATCGAGCCCTACAATCCCCATTTTTGAAAATCAAAATCGGACCTTTGGTTCGGGAGTTATTAACTTCTTTGGAAAATCATACCCGGCCCTGGAAAAATACTTGCTGTCAACGGATTTGGACCGCCAGCAATAGGCTTCATTTGAGGCCGTGTACCGTTGGCCCCACCAAGTCTCATCAAAATCGATCAATATCCTGGACAGTTGTGCTTAATAGCCCGATTTCGAGAAAACCAGTTTTTTGCAAAAAAAATCAATTTTCATTTATTTTTCGACAGTCTGTGGTATACTTATTTGTAGTGTTGCTAGGAGCACCATTTCTTTTTTGAAATATCTCGATGCGACTGCTCGTTACCGAGTTATTCAATTTTTTTCCGAAAAACTCGAAACGTCATCGGTTATTTCCGGCGTTAAGGTTTTCTAAAGGCCTCCTATTAACCACCCAAGTTCGAAATCCGAAAACGGATTGGGGGACTGGGCGTGACAGACACACCTATGGACAGAATTTTCTAAATTCGCTCTCGAGTCTATAGCTATGACTTTCATTTCGATCAGACGTTTTTTTCGGGTTTCGATGGTCCACCGGAAAAATGCAAAACCAATACTACATTTTTTTTTAAATGTAGTAACAAGAGCCTGCAAAACTTGTGAAATGCCATTCTCCAGAAATTGATTTTTCTTGTGGAATAAAGTGAACCATTGTAAAGAAGGACTATTAATGCATCCATATAGAATGCAATCATATCCACCACCCTAGATGTCTTGCGTACTACTTTGTTACTCTTTATTTAAATAGGATTTTCAGAACTCCTGTACATAATTTCCAAGAACTGGAACAATGAATTGTAAAAGAACATGTAACTATAACACCATTAATACTGCAGAATACTTTTCATGGAGTGGACAAGTGGGCAAATTTGTCAATTTAACATGGTGGGCACAGCTTTAGCAGTTTTTTAAATTTGCCTTTTTATTAAAAGATTTGAAAACTTTGACATAACCATTACAAAAGATGACATAAGCTAAAACATTTGTTTTTAGTTCCTTGATCTTTGACCAAAATAATTATTGACATATGTTACTCTCTTTGGACGACAAGAAATATCCAAATATGATTCCAAAAATTTCATTTTCGAGTTAATTGTGTCTATGGTCGCTATTACTCTGCCAGGGTACCAGCCACTGTTACCTTGATCTTTATAATATTCTTGTTTGTATTTCTCTTCTCATTTTGTATTATATTCTTCTAATTTTTTTTCTTTTACTTGCTTTACTATTATCACACATCTATTTTTATCCATCGGTAATCCGACAACAAATTCCAGTGTTTTCACCCAAAAATGAGGGAGACAAAGAATTTTCGGACAATTACTATTTTATTTTTCAATCTGACAGACACGGAAAAGGATGCTGCTATACTGAATGATTCTTGAGTTAATAAATTGTGATCAGTAATATCAAAAGCGCGGCCAAGGTAATAAAAATGACAAACATTTTCAAATTATAGGTTTCCAAGAAGTTTATTAGTCTGATATTTGTAACGGTCACGTTTTGTGAAAACACTCAGTACCGTAAATTAGATAAAGCACGTGACTATTCTATTTAGTATTTGAATTCAAATTATACGCGCTTAAATTTTATCGGCTGGTCATGCATGCTAGCAAGTAGTTGTAGTGCGCAGGCATATTCCTACGCCAAGTCGGGCAGAGAGACGCTGGAAAGATGGCGTAATGGCTGGTGGCCGGTATGGCCGTAAGAATTAAAAACCGCCATTTTATTGTACATAAATGTATATAGTGATTAATAACTGCGAATAGAATCAGTAAAGTAGTTATTATAGTTTTTAAGTTCTGTGTTATTGTGCTCCATTGCCCATAACTGTGGTAATGCAGTGTTTTCGTCGAATGAGCTGTGAGTACAGACTTTTATATTATGTATGTCTCTCGTGATGCTAATGTTCCTGTTTGGAAGCCGGTTGCGAAAATGCAGAATTATTGACGGCTTTCAACACCTCATTCTACGATTGGCCATGCAGTAATATTTTTTGTTGTATCCAGTGCTACCGTCCGGTAAAGACTTCTCTTACCCCATGAGAAGACAATAATAGTGCGTGAATAATTTCATGTGAACGTTATGTTTACGTAACTATATCGCCCCGTATTTTGACATCTCCCGTGTGTTTTGGGCATAAAAACATAGTGTTCAACGGTCGAACCAGTTTATGTCAGAAATATTAATTGTCGGGCCTTTCCTGTAAATAATTTTATGTACAGTCTAACGTATTTCCTTTTGTGTGTTTTTTGAGCTTGTTTATGTTAAAGTAAGAATTCTTTGTTTTACCGCTCTGGCCAGATCGTGTTTGGTTTAGTTTAATTATTTGCCGTATACGGATTATTATTGTGTACAGTTTGCTTTGTATTTTGTTATATGTGGATTTCTAATGATTTGTTTATATGAATATTCTGACGAAAGTTTTTGTACAGTTTACCCATAAACCCTGATGTCAAGTGCTCTACCTTGTTTGTTCGTTTTTCGAATATCATTAAAGTAAATTAAACTTAATGATGCGTTTTATTTTCCCTAAGAAAATATTTTCGTTTCATATTGTAAGATGCCTCAAAAAGTTTTGCCATTTAACTAACGAGAGATAACATTTCGAAATGTTTTAAAAAGTTTATCACTGAGCTTGCTTTTATAGCTATATTCGATACTGTTTTGTTCCTTGTATGAAATTTCAAATGAACACATTTGAAATGTATAGAGCAAAATGTGGCACCACTCAGTGAAAGACTGACACTTGGTGGTTGTGGCGATTTGTATGGATAATTAATCATGCAATCTGAGTGTAAAACACCTCTTTCACCTTTTCACTAATTCAATTTTCAATAAAATTATGATATTTTGACCATATGAACCGCAATTTTCCACGAAGTTTAGGACAATTGTCGAAAGATGTCCCCAACAACTAATTCCAGTAACACAAAACATTTGTCTGGCCGCGTGTTGGAAATTGTCATCTCAAATCGTTTCTCAGTGGCAGTCCATGTTTATATTTGGTTGGCCAGATCTGTATAATAGATAACAGTGAACTGAGTACAGATCCCAGAGAAACGCCCAGCCTAACTATTTTCTTGGTTGCTCATTTTTTAATTTATGCTAATTTCCACTATTTTTAGGTTTGTAAATGACGTTGCTTTGCCGCGAGAAGTTACGATGGGGTTGCAGAGAAATAAAAAAGTAAAAATGTACGAATGCGAGTCATGCTCGTATCAGACAAACAGGAAATATGACCTGCAAATTCATGAGCTGACCCATAAGGATCCTTCTGAAGTAACAATGTACAAATGCCAATCTTGCCCATTTCAGACAGTATATAAAAGTCACCTCAAGAGGCATTTGCTGAACCATAAGGATCCTTCCGATGTCATAATGTACAAATGCGACTCTTGTTCTTTTCAGACAAAACTTAAATATAACCTCAAAAATCATCAACTGAATCATAAGGATCCTTCAGAGGTAACAATGTACAAATGTGATATTTGTTCATTTCAGACTAAACGCAAACATTGCCTCGAAAAACATTTGCTTATACATAAGAATCCTTCAGAGGTGCCAGTGTACAAATGTGACTCTTGTTCATATCAGACAAAATGCAAATATTACCTGAACTCACATTTACGAGTGCATCAGGATCCTTCAGAAGTCACAATGTACAAATGTGACTCTTGCCCATTTCAGACAGTATATCAAGATCGTCACAAAAGACATCTACTGGTACATAAGGATCCTTCTGAAGTAACAATGTACAAATGTGATTCTTGTTCATATCAAACAAAACGTAAACATTGCCTTGAGAAACATTTGCTACAACATAAGGATCCTTCAGAGGTACCAATGTACAAATGTAACTCTTGTGCGTATCAGACAAAATGTGAAGATTACCTGAAAGCGCATTTGTTAGTACATATGGATCCCTCAGAAGTAACAATGTACAAATGTGACTCATGTTCATTTCAAACAAAATTTAACAGGTGCCTCAAAAAGCATTTGTTAAAGCATAAGAGTTCTTCAGAGGTAACTCTGTACAAGTGTAACTTTTGTTCATATCAGTCGAAACAAAAACATGACCTGAAGACGCACTTGTTGACCCATAAGGATCCTTCAAAAATAACGGAGTACAAATGTCACTCTTGCCCATTTCAGACAGTATACAAAAGTCACCTCAAAAGACATTTGCTGAACCATAAGGATCGTTCAGAAGTAATAACGTACAAGTGTGATTCTTGTTCTTTTCAGACAAAACGCAAAGATGACATCACAAGGCATTTGCTAGTGCATAAGGATCCTTCAGAGATAACAATGTACAAATGTGCCTCTTGTTCATATCAGACAAAATGGAAATATTACCTGAAAACGCATTTACAGGTACATAAAAATTAGTCGGTGACGTAGATAATAATAATAATTTATATATCACATACATGACATAGGTTGTCAAATATTACACAACAGTTTATCTAAGCAAGATAAAAATTATATACAGAAATAAATGTCATTTACATAAAAGAAAGCATACCCGGGGGTGTTTCAAGACTATGGGACAGTATTTCGGGAGCACATTGTTTTTTTGTTAAAAAGCGCTAAAAGTACCTGTAGGTCTTAGGGTGGGAGAGGGCGCCCACTTTAGAACCAGGTACTTTTAGTAATTTTTTAACCCAAACTGTATGGAGCTATTTACTCTTAAATATTAGATATTGAACAGTGCATGGTGCATTTCATAACTTGTCTAGAAAGTCAGGGGTGGAACACCCCTAAATTTGGACAGAATATTTTCTGAAAGTCTAAGACATTTTTAAATTCTTTAAACAAGTTTCTAATAAATTATTTGCTTTATTATTTTATTTCACCCTATTACAACTGTAAACAGAACTGCATCATGTTAAGAAGGTAAAAGCCATCAATAGATTGATTAGCCAATCAGGATGTCAGGAATGTTTATAACTGAAGTACCTCAGATGGTGAATATCTCAGCGACAAACAAACGAATACACATTATGTATTTAGGAATAAGTTCTTCGATCGGAGGTAATGTCCAATTGGAAATACTGTTATTTGTGATTGTGTTATTAGTTTTTATTTTATGCTATATTTATACTAATGAAAAGAAATTGGACAAGACATTAATTTATGGAGAGTGCGGGAAAAAAATAAAGCAGCCAAACGTTCATATAATGAACGCTTTCGAAATAGGCCCGTGCCATGAAACAAAACGTTTGCAAAATTGGCAAGAAATATGAGTGAAAGTGGAAGTTTTAAGAAAAAAAAAGAAACATTTTTAAACCCAGGACCGCACTAGATGAAGAACATACAGTTGAGGCTGATATTTCATATTCTTCAGTTCAAAGAATTCTGAAACAATAAACTGCGACCATGTAAAATACATTTCACATCATTACTTCCTGGAGATTATGAGAGGCGTCTACATTTTGTATCATGGCTGGCAGTTGGTCAATAAATGACTACCTTAGATCGTATCATGTGGTCAGATGAATTCCGTTTTCATAATAATGGAATACTCAATCTTCAGTGGCTTCGAGAAACTAATTTCCAGAGATTATGTATGGTGTGGAATTCTTAACGGACAGATTACAGGATCAAAGCTTCACGAAGGCGCACTTACCAGAGATACCTACAGTTTTTATGAGAAGAATTGTTAAATTCATAGAAGACTTTCCATTACATATTAGGCGTATGATATTACAAGATGGGGCACCGCCACATAATGCTATAATTGTAATGAATTTGCCAAATCTCTATGTAAAAGAATGAGTTTACTTTACAGCTCTAAATGACTTCGAAGACCATAAAAATAGGATACGAGTTGATGTCGCTAATTAAATGTTGAAGTTCTTGAACGTATATGTATCCAAGACGTGATAAGCAGAGGGCAGTTATGTTTAGAAGCGAGCAGAGGCCTATTTGAACATGTGAAGTAATACATAATGTTTTTATTATCTTAATTGTTAATTAGTTTTTTTACGTGTTATTTGTTATTGTAAAATGTCATGTCCAATTTCTCTTCATTAGTGTAAATATATTTATAAGTATAGCATAAAATAACAGTATATTATTATATGAGCGATTATGATAGCCATTATTCATGAAGATGATGTTTGAGCCCACGAGCCGCTAGACGAGTGGCTCAAATTACACAGGTCAACATTTGATCTAAGCGAGAACACCACACGCAGTATAGGCTACAAGGGGTTTTTGGGGTCGCTGATTACGATGAGAGGGTCAGTTAACCGCCATCACGTCAGGTTCAAGGTCATTTAAAGGTCAAGTGCAGAAAAACCCATGGAAAAAATCTGAAAAAAATCATGCATATGTTTCTGAGGTCAGGGAATTCGAATCCGAGGTCGACTAAGCTCTATGAGGTCAAGTTCATTTGTAATTTATTTGATCTAAGCGGGAACATCGCACGCAGTATATGCTACAAGGGGTTTTTGGGGTCGCTGATTACGATGAGAGGGTCAGTTAACCGCCATCACGTCAGGTTCAAGGTCATTTGAAGGTCAAGTGCAGAAAAACCCATGAAAGAAATCTGAAAAAATCATGCATATGTTTTTGTGTGACCTTGACCTCACAGAGCTTATCCGACCTCAGATTCGGATTCCCTGGCCTCAAAAACATAAGCATGATTTTTTTCAGATTTTTTCCATGGGTTTTTCTTCACCTGACCTTCAAATGACCTTGAACCTGACGTGATGGCGGTTAACTGACCCTCTCATCGTAATCAGCGACCCCAAAAACCCCTTGTAGCCTATACTGCGTGCGGTGTTCCCGCTTAGATCAAATGTTGACCTGTGTTATTAGTGAAAATGGTCATAATTGTGAATATAATACTATGGTTTTTCTACACCTATTAAACAAACAAATTAGACTCAAATTTGATAAAATTAATTGGCACCTACTTGTAAGAAGTGGGCCTTGGTGCCTTGAAAACATAATCAAACAATATGGTGGTACACTTGGCCGTTACGTCAGTTGATTGTCAGCCGCAGCAGGAAGTGTTGATCGTGATTGATTTAAAATATCATTGGATCAGTGAATTATAAAATTTATATTTGTGATTGGCCAGATGCAGTGAATTATGAATCGATAATTCACTACAGTCAATTATAGGTACGATATTTCACCAAAAAATGCTAATAATTTTCATATAATTAATGTAATAATTAAAAATTAATAACAATCACAAATAGCAGTATTTCCAATTTTACATTACTAACAATGTCAAAATTCAATTGTTTCCATGGCTAACTATGTTGATTCTGATACAAAACCTTTGAATGAAGTTTTATTATATTTTATTAATTCTCTCGAAATTTTTGTTATGGAAGTGTATACTTTTTTACACAGGTGAATGCGGGAGAAGAATCTTTACAACAATCGGGAAAACAAAGTATAGCATACCATTTGTTGTTGTATTTTTTTTTTTTTAACAAAAAAGATACAGGGGGGTGAATACCAAACTGAGTCGCCCGGTATAATACGTACATAAGAGTGTACACGAACAGCCGACATAAACTGTGTGTCCACACTAGGGATACAATCTCAGGATACCGACCAACTTTTTATCCCGGCAGGCCCGGGATTTTTGGGATCAGCCATTATCATGGTAGATGTGAAGTAAGCACGATTGTTGTTGTGCTCTCTAGGTATCAACCTGACACATAATTGTTGTTATTAACAAAGGCTTGTTAAGTATTTACTAATTTATTATGTAGAAAGGAAGATGAAAGAAATTCAGTATGGCATTACTTCTTGACTAAGAATAGTACAGTCAGCAACCCGAAATGTAAACAATATTGAGGAAATAAATTCATTAGCGAGTGTTGTTTTATTATGAAATAGTTCTTTTGGTTTTTCAAAATATTTAAGTATAGTTATATAAAAAGTTCTATTTTTTTGACAAACATTTTCATTTATTTTAAAATGTTATATTTTTATATATACATATACAGTGTGTTCCAATTGGGACTGCACATACTGCTATCGCCATTGTTTTAAAAAATAGAAAGTTGGTTAAATGGACAAAGTTTTAGAGGTTTTTTTAAGCATTTAAATGGTGCCATTAGATTTGACCCAACTTTTTTAGTTTTTGAAATAATTGGAGAAAATCACAATTGTACATTTTTGAAAACCCTTCATATTCCCTTAATTTATATTTTATTACGTCATTTCAACTTGCATATCGTACAGACTTTTTTTTACGATCTTTTCAGTAATGCTAAGAGTAGAAAACATTGTCTTTAGTTTTTGAGATATACACTATAACTTTTTTATTATATGGTCGCCATAATGGATTTTTTGTGTATCTGGATAGTATTTTTAATTCTATTTTCAAAGATGTTCTATGATGTGGTAAACTGTTTTTTAAATTAGTTGAAATAAAAAAAAATATTGTTTATTAATAGAGATATTAGAAATTGCACGATTGTGGTTTTTCCTTATTACTTCAAAAACTAAAAAAGTTACGCCAAATCTAACACCACCATTGAATTACCCAAAAAATTCTCTAAATATTCTCCATTTAATTGACTTTGTGTCTTTTATAATGATGTATATAGCAATACATGTAGCCTCAATTTGGGGGCGTACTGATACGTATATGTACTTGTTTAAGTAATTTTTGTTTTTTCATTTAATAAAAAAATCCCGAGATTTTATCCCTAATTCACACACTTCCAGTTTTACAATTTTGAAAGCAAGAAAAGTAAATTGTAAACTCACATTGTACATAAAATATGTTTCTGGACAATCTAAGATTCGAGCTGTGATTTGTCTTTGAAATTTCAGTTGGTTTCATTTTCTTCCAGATGATATTCTTTAAATATTATCTAAATGTTATTTATGGCATTATCTTAATTTTATTCTTCTTCAATTCTTTGGGACTTCCTGCCACAGTATGTTACTGGTAAATAACCTCAACGCCTGTAACTTTTACGTCAAAGGATCAGTTAGAGGTTGCTTTTTTTTAAATAACACAACTAGGTATAAAAACTTGAAATTAAATATTTCGCCAACGTTTCGGAAATGTGTATGATTAATACACAGCAAAAAAGATTTTTCAAAAAAAGCCTTGAAAAGGGAAACAGATTAGGTTTCCGAAACGTCGGCAAAATATTTAATTTCAAGTTTTTATACTTATTTGTGTTGTTTATTTAAAAAAAAGCAACCACTAACTGCTCCTTTGACGTAAAAGTCACAGGCGTAGAAGTTATTCACCAGTAACATACTGGTTATATATATAGAAACTTTATTTAGCAAAGAAAACTAATACAAACAATGATATTATCATATAGTAAACATTATTTTTATCCTAAAACATTAATAAACTAACAATAACTTTGGTCGGGATATTTAACAACAAAATAAATTGCACATTTGCATTTAATTTGCCAAGTAATTCTTTAATTTCCTCTTGAAGACAAGTAAATTTCCAGCTTGTTTTATCTCATCTAGTAAACCATTGTAATCTTTTACACCATTGAAAAATATACTGTTCTTTAATAGCTCTATTTTAACTGATGGTATATAAAAATGTGTGCCAGTTCTGGTGTAATGTTCATGCTTTTCACAATTTGTTATTAGCAAATGCCTTAAACCTAGTCCAGTTAAATTATTATATACTTTAAAAATAAAGACAAGCACACTATATTGGCAAAACTGCCTCACATTTAACCATTTCAGTGTCTTCAACATATCATCTATATGTGCATAGGGACCCCACTTTAAAATAGCTCGCATTCCTCGATTCTGCAAAACTTGCAGCCTATCTAGCTCTACGCTATTGGCCATGTATAATATTGTCGAACAATAGTTAAAATTCTCCATCCGAGGATATCACCATTGCTTTAGATTTTTTGATACTCAATTGTGATATTTTGTAGCTTCCCCAAGCACCGCTTAAAAAGAAAAAATACATGTGGCAGGAAGTCCCAAAGAATTGAAGAAAAATAAAAATGATATTCTTTTCTATAAATTGGGATAATTTATAATATTTTTCACTGAGTTGTTAAATTCCTCAACGAAACGAATCTGCCTCCTTTGTCATTGAGCTATTTTTATGTTTTATCTAAATTGGCAGCTATCGCTACATTAAAAAATTAAATATCACATTACAGTTTGTATATAAATAAATATTTGTATTTTCTTGACCGTTGATATCAAATTAACTTGATGTATCCTGGGATTTTTCGGTCATCTTTAAATGAAAATTCTTATATTTTCTTACGTTTCGGTTTTATTAACCATCGTCAGAGAAAAAACTACAATATTTATATTAACGTACAATTATTTTATATGATTTTACAAATTTAATTTTATTACTTACAATTTAAGAAATTTTTTTGTTTACACTATATTAACATTTTACGTTTATTTCTGTTGAAAGTTTGTAAGACAAATATCATAATCTTCGAACGTAATATTATACAAAATCAATTTCAAATAAGAAATACAGTCTCTTAACTATATCAGAAATAGAAAGTAAAGGTAATCCCCTTAACAGTCGTTATTAAGTTATTATAATCTGTACTTCTGTTTTTGTATGAAATTGCAAATTGTCAAATTCTGTGTTATTGTTTAGCTTATAGTATGGGAACTGGGTACCTTTTTCGATGCATCGTTTTATGCTCTATCAGATCTTTTTGTCCTTTTATAAATGATAACTATTCACAAAATTGGCTGCTCGTGATGCATTTCACATCAAGTACGTCACGAGTTGTCAAAGTTAAAAAATTGAGTTATAGCACTTGATCGTTACAAGATTTTTTTTAAATTGAGACCGAAAAAATATTCCCAGAAAGAAACTCCCATCGGTGAATTAGCCAAGGGGAAAAATATTTCCAAATTCAGTGATTGTATATTTTGTCTCAGAATTCTAAATTTACCCGTAACAAGTTCTTTCTCTTTTTTAAAACGTAAACAAACAGAAAATTCCTAGAAAGTTAGGGTTGTAAACAAAAGTATTACACACCCTTAATTGTACTGAAATTTAACATTTACCGCTATCTTGAGTTTTTACTGCATCTCTAATGTATTGTATCATTATTAAAAGGCGATTCTCATTTAAAAGAATTTATTATTTTCCCAGAAAAAATTATGCATCTCGAGACTTTTCCCATATGAATAATTTCTATGTTTTTGAAAATGAAAAATCTACAATTTTACATGAAAAGACGTTTACCATGAACTATGGCCAAATTGATGGGCAGACATACCGGATGGCCACGAGTCAATGTACGCCCTGAATATTTTGGTTGTTTTTGTATTTAAAAATTTGGTTCTTGGTACACAAATTAGACAATAATAAGCTACTTTTAGACTAACAGGAATGAAAATATCACTTCCGGTTGAACCGGAAGTAACATCAACTTTTTTTTCTCAAATGGAATGACTATATTTTTTTGATGGTTTCTCAATAAGCATAAATTTCTAAGTGCAACAGTTTTTTCAGATGTAAAAAATTCCATAAAATAAGTGAGATACGAACAATTTTTTAATTTTTTCAAAATGGCCGCGTCAGATGAATGCGATGTAAGAAAATTACTAAGTAGGCTATGGAAATTATTAGTAAGGTTGTAGACTTATCTGTAAAGAAGAAAATAGTTGTTTGAATTACTGATAGGTACCAGTATTTTTAGTTTAAAAAAAAAAAACGGAATTTCATTTTCATTTCCGTAGGGGTCCTATGGAATTTTTTTTAATGGAACTGTGCTATTTCATTTATTAATCAGAAATAATAATTCATAAACTATAATTTTTTTCTCCATTAATCATTTCTTAACGATATCCTTCGTAATAATAGAAGTATTTTTTAAAAGTAAGCGCCTACAAATCATTTTAATAAGGTACCTATCTACATTTGAATCCAAAATTGCAGATAGCCATGAAAATGACAGACATTTGCAACAATTGAATTAGTCTTGACTTACTCACTAATTTTCTGAAGGAAGTGTATTAAAGTTGTTCTAAACAAGAAAATTAATATAAAATGGCTGAAAATTATTCAATAGATGAAAAAGTTGACATGATCATTATTTATGGAGAGACTCGACGTAATGCAACTAGAGCACAAAGTCTGTATGGACGCAGATGTCCAGAAAGAAGACAACCTCCGAGAAACTATTTCGCCCGGTTGGAGCAACAATTTAGAACTGAACCTAATGTAGAAATTGAAGAAAGATTTATTGTGGATGAAGAAACGGAAATTAATGTATTAGCTTTAGTGCATGTTGACCCAACCATTTCGATAAGACAAATTGAACATGAATTACCAGTTTCCAAAGAATCAGCCAGAAACATTTTAAAGAACAGGGCTATCGTTCTTATAAATATCGACTGCATCAATTTTTGTATGAGAATGATTATCAACAAAGAATAACCTTTTGTAATTGGTTACAGTTACGCCAATTAAGAAATGAGAATTTTTTCAAAAACATTTTGTTGACTGATGAATCGAGATTTACAAACCTTGGGTTATTTAATCGAAACAACACTCGATATTGGGCAATTGATAATCCTTACATTATGAGACAGGGGCGGTTTCAGGAGCGGTTTGGCTTCAATGTTTGGTTAGGCGTACTGGACGACCATATCATAGGTCCAATAATTTTTAACGAAACTCTAACTGGACCAAGATATCTAGAATTTCTCCAAAATAAAATAGTTTTACAGATTAATCAAATTCCCAATACCTATATTGACGAGGTTACTTCCAACAAGACGGGGCTGGACCACACAATACTTAAATCAATTATTTCCAGATCGTTGAATTGGGACCAATGGTCCAGTCAGATGGCCTGCAAGGTCGCCTGACTTAATCCCACTCGATTTTTTTATTTGGGCGCATTTGAAAAATAGTGTATTAATCATAACAGTGAACAGTTTGAACAATTTTTATAATGGTTTATTATAATTTAAATTTTAAATAGTTTTGTTATTCTTGGTAATTTATTCATGGTTGTAATGTTATACCTATTAAAATTATTTCTTGTTTAATTTGTGTTTACTTTTGAAAAATACTTCTATTAATACGAAGGATATCGTTAAGAAATGATTAATGGCGAAAAAATTATAGTTCATGAATCATTATTTTTGATTAATAAAAGAAATAGCACAGTTTCATTAAAAAAAATTCCACGGGACCCCTACGGAAATGAAAACTAAATTCCGTATTTTTGAAAAAAAACTAAAAATACTGGTACCTATCAGTAATTCAAACAACTATTTTCTTCTTTACAGACAAGTCTACAACCTTACTAATAATTTCCATAGCCTACTTAGTAATTTTCTTACATCGCATTTATCTGATGCGGCCATTTTGAAAAAATTAAAAAATTGGTCGTATCTCACTTATTTTTTGGAATTTCTTACATCTGAAAAAACTGTTGCACTTAGAAATTTATGCCTAATGAGAAACCATCAAAAAAATATAGTCATTTCATTTTAAAAAAAGTTGATGTCACTTCCGGTTCAACAGGAAGTGATATTTTCATTCTTGTTTGTCTCAAAGTAGTCTATTATTGTCTAATGTATTTGTACCAAAAACCAAATTTTTAAATACAAAAACAACCAAAATATTGGCCACCCGGTATGCCAAGTCGGGATTTGTATCACACAAAGTTCTTGTAAAGATGTGTAGCAAAAGCAACCCCCCCCCCCCCCCCCGCTCTCTGGGGTATAGTTACTGTCAATAAGGGGTGGACTATATTAGTTACTCGTTAGATAATTAGAGATACCATGAAGAAAAATTGTGTACGCCAGACACCCTGTACGGTGAAGTTCTATTTGCCTCGGATTGTTTAGACTGGGCTACAGGAAAGACACTGAGACTTCCTGCGATAACGCCTTATCGGTACGGGCTAACGTGGGAAGCCTCTCCGAATTCGGGTTCCAAGGCTCCAAGAAAATACCGCTGAGTGGTCTTATTCAAGTCTCCAGTTGTGAGGTTTAATATATAGCGCGACATCTAGGAATTAAGTCGAGAGTCGGCGGAAGCCATAACTTGAGGATACCAGTGTCATATGACGAATTAGTATAGGGAATGGGCCGCATGGCCGTCTAGATGTAGAAACCGGCGCGAAAAAACGGAAGGTTCCGGTTGGGTTAGATAGATGGCGGTCGCGGTATTAAATGGGATAATTAGATAAAATGTAAAGTAACTGGAAGGCTTTTTGAAAAATCATCACTTTTTACCTTGGTAGTAGGGGAGTTTGAGAAATGGCGAAATCATGAGGGGAAGAAAAAGTCAGTCACTCGGGGCGGTTTGAATTATCCAGTTGACGGAAAAAGATCCGCTCGACGCGAGGGCGGGTTTTTGTTCTTCTTAGAGTTTTTCTTGCGGCGGGGTTTTCTTTGAGTTTTGTTTATAAAGCGTTTTATTAAACTCAGCTGGAACGGGTTACAAAAATTTACTGCGGTTTTAATGTTTTAATATTTTAATAAATAGAGGCAAACGTACTAAGTAAAACGAGTGTTTGTGTGTGCTGCTATTGGGCAATCTAGGATATACCAGAGGAGTGGAAGCTAGAGGGGTGAGTTTGTTTTGGGTTCAGGGCATTTAACGTGGATCGTATTCTGAAAAACTAACATTTAATTATTATTATACCGGGGCTCGATTCTGACAGTTGGTTGCTGTACTGCATTTAGTGCACCCGAGAGGGTGTTCGTGTTCATATTTTGATTAATAGTTCCTAATAGATTCCTAGTACCGGGTGTCCCAGGCGACAATTTTTGAGTTGGGTTGATGGCTCACCCATCATAGGGATATTTCTATGGTTCAAATTACTTCAGTGGGTCGCTTAACGAGTATGTAAGGATAGGCCCCCGATTCAAATGTGTTAATATTTGCGTTTTAATAATTAGTTATTGTGTTACATTCCTTTGTACGTTGGAAATAATTAGTGTATTTTTTTATAAGTCCCCGATTCAAATGTGTTAGTATTTGCGTTTTAATAATTAGTTATTGTTTTACATTCCTTTGTACGTTGGAAATAATTAGTGTATTTTTTTATAAGTCCCCGATTCAAATGTGTTAATATTTGCGTTTTAATAATTAGTTATTGTTTTACCTTCCTTTGTACGTTGGAAATAATTAGTGTATTTTTTTATAAGTCCCCGATTCAAATGTGTTAATATTTGCGTTTTAATAATTAGTTATTGTTTTACCCTCCTTTGTACGTTGGAAATAATTAGTGTATTTTTTTATAAGTCCCCGATTCAAACGTGTTAATAATTGCGTTTTTAATAATTAGTTATTGTGTCACATTCCTTTGTACGTTGGAAATAATTAGTGTATTATTTTTTTTAAAAATTGATATCATTATATTCTTTATCGTTAATCGGTTGCTTTATTGAATTCACCCAGTGGTTATTGGACACCCTCGCACACGAAGACCACGTATATAAACCGTGGCCGAACTACACCCCCCCGAAGAGAACATTGGTGCCTCTTAAAACCAGTTTAATTTCTTATTTCCGAGGTCAGGCGGAAATCTAAAATATCCTGACCTGGTGGCAGCAACGCTACCCCTTTCAAAGAAAACAATACCTCGCCCGCCTGCTCCGGAGGGGGGATTGCACCCTCGGAGAGGGGGTGGTTTTGTTACAGATGAGTTTCAAAGAAAGCCATGTCGCTCCCAGACCATTAGGCCAGACATTACTTGAAGTCAGGTTATCGAAAGAATGCAAAGATTTCATTAATATTTTTTTTTATAGTTTTTTCCTTTAGTTCTCATAGATAGCTTTTCTTTTCACTGTTTGCAAAATCCTATAAAGAATATGTTTCATTACTATAAGCAAACAAATAATAAATAATTCATTTTTAAACATGCATAGAGTATATAGGCTCCAATACTAGTTAGGTAATAGATAGGTGAAGATCTGTTGTTTTTTATCAGTCAATGTCAAATCAGTCAATGTCAATTATAATTATTTTATTCATGGATATTGTCTTAGTTTTGCATGGAACATCGTTATGAGTGGCTTTAGGCTTTTCTGATGAGTCCACAATAAGGACGAAAAACGTTTCAAAGGCTAAGCATTTCCAAGAAACTGAATGAGATTTTATGAAAATGTAATTCATTAGAATGAAAAAAATTTTAAAGCAAGGTACGTAAATAAATTAATTTCAGGCCTTTGCTCTCATTTTTAACTGAATTTACATATCGTAGGGGATCATGTAGATACTAGTTTAGCCTGCTTAGCCGCAGGGTACTAGGTTGGATGCTAGTGTTAAAATGAGAATGGCAAATAATAAAAAGTTTTACTTGTTAGCATAACCAGAAGTCAGGTTATCGAAAGAATGCAAAGATTTCATTAATATTTTTATATATAGTTTTTTCCTTTAGTTCTCATAGATAGCTTTTCTTTTCACTGTTTGCAAAATCCAATAAAGAATATGTTTCATTACTTGCTATAATTTATAATAATTTATGCATATTGAGATTATATAACTTATTGATTATTGAAATTTAGGATTTTGGGTCGAAAATAATTTTTACGTTCTTATGAGGAATTTATGATAGGATATATTTGGTTTTTGTATTATGTTATGCAAGTTATGTTACACTATGTTTACAACAGGTTTACTAAATTAGTATTAGTATAACTTAAATCCCATTTTAATATTAATTTCAGCTTGTATTGTGACTTTATTTACCAGCCTCACTTGTCTTTTTTACATCAACTGGCCTTTGTTGTATATTTTATAGAATTTAATATTAACCATCAGAATGATACTTTATACTTTTTAATTAATAAATACTTAATTTGATATAGATCAAGTGGTTGTTTTTTTTGTTAAGTCACATAACTCGATCTCTTTAACTCAAAATAATTGTAAACATGGAGCATTTCTGCTGTAGCCAGGCAACAGACAACACCTATCAGACATAATATCAAAATTTATTTTGTTCAAGGATGATCATAAAATTAAAAATGCTGTCTTAGCCTATAAGCACAAAACTTATTAATTGAAGCCTATTTTCGAACTTGTGCGCTAGTTAATGGAATTTGAGAATACAATCAGCGTTTGTGTTTGGACAATTTTCAGGAGCACTTTGTACAGAAGTTGTTAATGAAGTTCGTCAACATATGGAACAATGAGTGTAAGTAAGCAAATCTTTTGTTTCAACAGATTTGAATACAAAATATTTTTGCCTGTAAAATACATCATATTTCACCAAATATGGTGACACACATGGAAGTTATAAACACAATTATACAAGCATATCAAAACAAGAACGGAGAAAAATATAAAAAATACAGACACGACATGAATTAAAAACGGGCCTGAAAATAACCTTACTATACCAAAAAAAATTAAATATTTTCCTCATTATAATTAAAATATTCATCTAAGGAATAAGGTTCCTGCGTTTAATATGTCCATAAAATTGCGTCCTTTTATTAATACATTTGTGTCATCAGCATAGTTTCCTATGTGTTGCTGATCTGTATCTGTGATAATATTTGATATATCGTTCAATAGAAGGCCCAGAATACTTCCCTGTGGCATTCCAACGGACAAATCTAAAAAATATCGGACCTTATCTTTTTACCCCTATGATCTATTTAAACCAGCTGTTTGCAACCTGTTAAGTAAGAATGAAACAAGTTGTATACATTACCTCCAATATCATTTGGTGAGCAAGATATCATGATTTATGCAGTCGAAGGCCTTAGAAAGGTCCAAAAAAATGCCACATTAGATATTCTCATCCTCAAGTCTCTGTAATGTTACATTAATGAAGTCAAACAAAGCTGTTTCTATAGATATGTGAAACCTTTGGAATGTCTCTCTCTCAAGAAATCGAACTTTCTTATGGATTATGCTAAACGGCTAAAGAAGCGCAGGAGTATGCATATAAGTTGCAATCATATCAATCTCTTTTGCTGACAGACTACCCCAGATATCTTGCGTATTGTCAGTGGTTTGTCATTGTCAATATTTGAATGAATGATGACCTGCGAAACTTAACTTTAGTAGTTTTTATAGATAATGGCCATAGAGGTTTAAACAGAGCATTTCTTTACATGTGTGTTTTTTAATTCGGAACAAAATATTGGATTGTTTATAATTTAGAAAATTTAAATGTGGTTTATTAACATTTGTAACATAAATGAGTGTCCTGGGTTAAAAGCTTACTACTACCTACCTAAATGAATCAAAATCTCTGAATGTGTATCAATACACAGTTCTGTACATCAAATTAAGTACATACGCACTTTGTTCAACACTAAACCATCAACTAATATTGTCAATAAAGAAAAATAAAATAAAAACTTGGTACAAAAGCCAAAAAGGAATACAAAAAGAACAAACAAGTAAGTTGTGTCTGTATGTAATCAAGAATTTGACAACTTGAACGGTAAGTCAATAAAATCTTAACTATAAATACACAATGACGCAAAATTAAAAAATAACAAGAACAACGAACGGCAGGTTGGACGTGTGTACATAACGAAGCACTGACAGTAACTAAAATATTGTACAAGGGAGAGTTAGAGTATAGTTTTCTTCAGATCAGATCTAGATCTAAACCTACCTCAATATTCCAGCAGTTCTCAAAAAATTTTATTGAAAATTTGCGAAATTTTTGTTTATTTTTTTTCTCCAAAACTATGAGCTTCAGACCCCATGTTATATAAGATTTTTTTGTTTGTCTTGTCGTTTCCTACCACCAGTTTTTTTTAATGACATGAAACTAATTACACCCTGTATATAATACATATATTTAAAAATATATATTTAAACAATGGTGGTAATGGACTTACCATTACCACGGTTCTTCGTCAGAAGAACTGATTTCATCTGAAGGCCCCTGACCTGAAATCTCCTCAAGGCTCCTCTGCGGAAGATTCTTCATAGTCTTGATGCAAACCTGAAAGGAGTAACTCGGTGGTTTCTTGGAGAAAAGGTTTTTTCTTCTTCTTGGAACAGGTCTCAGGCCGGTTATAACGGAATCAGAAGTTAAAAATAATCTGTTAAGTACGTCCATATCACATGCAACTCTTAAAAACTCTCTGGCGAATTTGTTTCGGTACAGTCGGAAATGCTTATTTCTCACCTCAGCAGCTTCCTCTGAGAAAGCAAGCCAATTGAAAGAAGAGCCTGTTCGATTATGTTAGCTCCGTGAACCAAGATTTTATGTAATGTGGGTATCATTAGATGTCACCCATACAATTGTACATACAATTACGCAGTTTTGAAGGCAAATTCTTCAAACTTTTTAAAATTTATTTTATGACCACTTGACATTGCCTCGAGGATAACTTTCAATTTATGTATTAAATTAATGTCAATGCCCGTGATTTCAGCTGCTAATTGTGGATTTTCAAAGAATCCTACTGGTATTCCCAGCATTGGAAGTACCAAATCCGGGCTTAGGAACATCAACAATCAAACCCATTTTATTTCGAGAATCTTCCTGTATTTTTTTATTTTGTTTCTTTTACAATGAGTTTCTCCTCAGTTGATGGCAATTGTCACTTCTTAATTGGCAGTTTGTAAGATAGATGCAGTATGCTTTCAAATATGTGGATCCTAACTTGTAATGCGGATAATCCGAAAGGAATTGCTTTTGAATTAACTTCCTTCTGAATTTTTAAATTGTTGAATTATTTCGAAGTTTGTCCGCAAACATAACATCTCATGGTAGAAGTAGATTGTGTGGCAGCATTAAAAAATTTTCTGTCCACCATTGTTAATATTTCACTACCCAGTATTACTTTTGTGTTACATAAAGAAGTGATTTTTTCATTTGTGATATCTGCAAATTCTTTCACAAATCTTATGCGTATTTGTCTACAATACCGTGGCGGGAAGGGGTGGGCACAAATCAACTGAAGAGGGACAAATGAACTTTGGAATATGTTGGCATCCGAGTCATTTGTATTTTCAAATTTTTGTTTGTATTGTGCCTGTTGCGATCCATCACGCCTCCACTTGCTCATAAATATTAAGGAACTACGTTCCTCTTCAGATAGTGTTAGACAGACTTCTTCCAGGTAATGTAACAATCTAGTAAACGTGTCATCCATTACGTTGAAGATTTTATTTCAGTGCATGGTGTCACATAAAACCCCAAATCTTCAAAAGTGGGGCAAAGTGGACCCCAATTTTTGGTGTGTTAAAGGTCAAAACCTTGCTCTTCTAATAAAATAAATTATGAAGCTGGGAAATGCCGGGAACCTTGACAAAATGTTTCGAGTTTACTAAATATAACAGCACAACTATAAGGATATTTAACATTATATTTAAAGCTTTTTACTAAGATAAAATAAATATATTTCAAACCAATTATCTAACAGAAAATAAACACTTACCTGCTTCATTTAAATCCATATTAACCAAAACTTAAATTCAATTAATCCTATAAAATATTTGCAGTCGAAATACAGCCACTGTAAACAGAGCATAGAACGGTCAGGTGCATATGATGCGAGAACCAGTTTCAGACTTTCTTTTGGCCGCGTAAATGACTAAAATACCACATAGTGCGGCGTTCCATACAATACGGAGAACCTAGCTAGACGAATAAGGAAATTCTATGTACATGTGGAATGTGGGTTAGTCATTTAAAGAAAGTACTGCATGCTGGACGTTTATTATTTACTTAGAAGTCAGTGTCAAACTATTGGCTGTGCTATCCTGACGAATATTGCAGATATGCAACTACACGCACAGTATTTCCATATACTTAAAGCCTTGGGTGAGTGTTCCAGTTTGGTATTGAATTCGATTGTACTATAAATTTGAAAAACGTAGAAGTAGGGTTAACAGTGTTAACACTGAGTGAAGCAATCTTCTTCTTTCAAAAATGTCATTTATATTGTCAGTGATGCCAACAAGTGTGAGTTCAAGTGCAATGGACGAGATTTTTTGTGGACCAGTGTTTAAAAACCATTGCACAGTTTTATTCTTGGACTGAGTTTATGTTTGAATTGGTACAACTCGCCCTAAATATTCTGCTCAAAGGTAAAGAGTTTCAGCTTTCAGCACGGAACACTAGCTGCTTACTTTTAGCAGAGTGATTTGTAATCATAATAAACAGGATTTAAATGAACAGTGATCAGATAATACAAAATTGTATGGTAGGGATAGAGACAACACATGAAACAGGTACCTTATGATTACGAAACACTGCTGAACGAAAGCAGCTACTTATTCTACCTATGTGCATTTTGGTTCTGTCACAGAATGATTTCTTTTACGATTCTGATTCTATGTTGTTTAATCTGTATCTGTGCTTGTTTGATATTGGTTTTCTGTTCGGATTATGTTTTGATTATAAATAATGGAAATTTTAAATGGAATATGCAAGCTTTGTTCTGAAAAATGCGGGAACTGTAAACCTATAGATGAAAATACGAAAAAATTATTTGATATGCTTCTACCGAATGTAGTAAGTGCCAAACACAGATCAAATCTGTGGTGCCAAAAGTAACCACATGCTTAGGTTATGTAGAATAAATTTGCCTAAATTTAGTATTTATTATACATTTGTTTGACTGACGAATATTGTTCTAGGATTTTACTCGGATACTGATGTGCAATTGTTGTGAAGAAATGCTAGTGAAATGTTTTGATTTTAAAGTGAAATGCTTACGTACACAAGATTGTATCGCTCCATTTGTCAACAAGAGCAAACATTTTGAACTGGATCTAAAAGTAATTTACCAAAATAAACATTTAACTGCCGCCGTTCTACAGGATGAAGATGTATGTGCGTTTTGTATGAATCAAGTAAAAAATTGTTCTGCTTTATCTCTTGGTGTTGAAGACAGAGACATTATGTTAGGTATAATGATGGAACAGTGTCTTCCAGAATTGGTAAGTATCAATATATCAATAGATATATAGTGGCAATTTAAAATAACATAGTAGGCATATGTCATGTTGTGATCAATTCATTTATATGTGAACATATACATATGTATATATTCATTCCTACAATCAGTTCTGCATATAAAAGAATAATAAATAAAAATAAAGTACCTAGTTCAATTATCTGAAAATCTTTTTTCTTATGATTTTGATATTAGAAACAATTTTTTTTTTTTTTAATTAACGTTTCTGGTTCTTATTTCTTTTGGTAACGTTTCACAAAGTTTATGCACTAAGAAAAATTATCCATTTTCCAATAAAAGGAAAGACAGTAAAATTTGTTTGCCGGGTGTTGTACAGGATTATTCACGGAAAGCGGGTATTAGATGTTCTTGGGATCTGTTTAGTTTAAAAATTTGAAAATTGATCTAAGGGGGTTTTGGATATGGCGGATCTAACGAAAATATTTTCATGCTTGTATTACTTCCACTTATACCGAACGTATCACCTAACCTTGTTATTTTAAATGGAACACCTTATATTTTATTTCATATTTGGAGTGCTCATAAAATTTTAGCTTGAATTTATGTATCATAATATAGTTTTAAACCTACCAGTTTTCGAGATAATTAATATATTTAGAGATTTTTGACGATTCCTATGTCTTATATTTTCACAGTATCATTCAGGGTATTTCATTTTCATAGTCGAACATTGTTTTAATTAAAACGTCCAAAAGTCAATTTTTTCAAATGTGACCCCTGTATATTTTCACAGAATTTATTAGACTATTGAATTCTGAATCGATTGATATTCCCTGTCTGTCTCTCCCACTGTTTTTATTATGGAAGAATTTTTGTAAAATATAGTTATACAATGAGCCCTGTACAATCTACATACAACTACATACATAGGCAATGAAAAGTTTCAGAATGTTTTGTTTTTATCAACATAAGCACCATGTTAGTGTTGCCGAGTTGTAGCAGTAGTACATTAACATAGTACTTGTTTCCCTTGGAACAGATTTCTGCAAGCATGTGGTCGTATGTGTTCAAGAGAATCATGATTTTTTAAAAGGATTATTTAAACTGACGAAGCTAAATTTTCCACAAAAGGAATTGTTAACGGACGAAATGTATACCACTGTGCACAACAAAGTTCACATGCTCAAATTTCCAGAAAAAAATTAGTTTTAACATTTTCTACTTATTAGTAGATAACAAGTAAAAGTGTCATATCTACGAGAGGAATTTAAATAGAAATAAATAAGTGGAAATTTTGGAACAGTAGTTGTTACTTTTATTGATAATTTGCCATTAAATATTTATAATTCTATGTATTATCAAATGGATGGTTGCGGTCCACATAATATATAGGAAGTGTATGACAAATTAGTAGCATCGTTCAAAGATAGGTGGTCTGGCTACCGAGGATCTTGGAGATGGCCAGCAAAATCCCCTATTTGACCCCCTTAGACTTCTACCTTTGGGGTAATATCAAAAATATTGTTTATTGCACCCTGGCTACTGCCAAAGAAGTTCTGAAGAACAGACTACGGGCTGCATTTCAGCGAATAAATTCCCAGTCACTGTAAGTGCCATAAATTCCAGGATAATGGCTTGTCTGGAGCAAAGTGGAGGGCATTTTGAACAGCTGCTGCATTAAATATCAATATTCGATAAGTTCATTAATTTTGTAAATTTTGATACAAAAAGTATTTGTTATAAATCTAATATAAAATGATCTCTTGTTTTTGATATTATTGTGTTGATAATAAACACCTATCATAATCTGCATGATGATTCTCGTTTCTAATAGGAAATAAACCAAGTTATATTGTCTACTAACAAACAGTGCTGACTTTGTATGTACATTTTACAAATACGTCCATAATAAAAGTTGAAATACTAATATCATTTGATGTGGAATTTAATACTCTATTAAGATATGTGAAAATATACAGGGGGTCTATTTGAAAAAATTGACTACTTGACATTTTAAAACAATATTCGACCGAATATAAAATATCCTATATGATATTGTGAAAATATGGGACAATTTTTAGTTAGATTATAGGGTACTTGTATGAGTTTGAAAAGAAAGTCTCTAAGTCGGCCACGTGATAGAAGATGTCGGTTTTTTTTTCAGAAGGGTGGGAACCGAAAAAAATCTCCGAAAATAATATCTCGAAAACTGGTACATTTACTCGTACAAACATTTTTTCTTGATTTGATTTTTTAAATATTTGTTTTTCGATTGATAGGATATAAGTATCATCAAGAAACCTGTAATCTGTTCACATTGCCATGGATCTCTAGAGAGCTGTTTCCATTTTGTGACAAACTGTTTGGTCATAGAAGAAAAAATTAAGAAATACTGTGAAACTGAAGATATAAACAATCGAAGTCCAGTGGAGCCAAGCAATTTACCACCACGTACAGTAAGAGATGTAACAACAAGCGAGGTAGATACTAATTTAGTCGGTATAATCAATGCAGGAAAACAATTCTGTGAGGATGGAAAAAACCCTGATGAGAGAAATATACATAAAGAAGGTGTTATAATTAAATTAGAACAAATGTGCTTTGCTGGTAGCGAAGATCCTAACGACGAAACTGAAAGTAAAAGTGATAGTTTTGTGCGATTTGATGATCAAAGAGTTAATAGTGAACAACAGATTGTACCAAATAATGTACGGGCCTGTGAAGAAGAGTGTAATAAAGTTAGTTCCGTTAAAATAGAAGAAATATTTTGTGATGAAAATGAGACTAAGCATAATGAGCAACACTTCATTAAAATTGAGGACCGAAAACATTTATTTAATGCAGAAATTGAAACAAAAACAGAACCCAAATTTGACAGGTAATATCAAATTATGTTCCATTCCACGTTTTCAAAACTAAATCTCAAACAGTTATCTATAATATTAGGTCATTTCCCAAAGGCATGCCTCAAAATGTGTAGCCTCTTAAAGGGTATAAAAAGATAATGGGCATATAACTAATGATGGGCGATATATCACGATTTAATCACTGATATTAGAATGTCTCAGCTAACGACTGTTAATATAGTTGGTAGAAAAGCGTGACATGATCATGACTTTCTATATACTCATAGTTGTATCTTTTCCGATATCAATATCACTTACTTTGAGTCCATTTTTGTGTGCGATCTTACTTATGTTTTTAGGTAGGTACGCATATCATACTATATAGATATTCATGTATATATCTTTATATCTTTTATTCACAATAAACCATTCAAAAAAAGCGGCTTATACTAACCATATACAAAACTCCGCTAAAATGATGAAATCTGCATGGGATGTGATAAATTCATTTAGGGGTAATGCACATAGAAGAGACGTAGCAACAAACCTGAATGCAAATGAATTAAATGTTCATTTTGTAAATGTAGCCGAGAGCATTATATTATCATTACCATCTCACAATAAAATTCCTGATTACTATTTAAAATCTACTGTAAATCAAGCTAACTTACAGTTTAGTTTCAGAGAAGTTACATTTATTGAAGTGAGGGATGGCATAAATAATCTGAAAAACAAGAACTCCAAAGATATATATGGCATGAATATTATCTTAAGAAAATCGGTCAAAGACTTAATAATTGTACCACTGACAAAATTAATAAGTTATAGCATACGAGAAGGTATCTTTCATGTTTTAAACTCCTAAAAGTAGTACCAGTTTTTAAAAAAGGAGACTAACGATGCCACGCGAATGTCGTTTCAACAAGATGGGGCTCTCCCTCATAATGCGAACATTATAACGGAACATCTAAACCGTACATATGGTCCTCGATAGAGAGGCAAATTTGGCGCGATACATTGGCCAGTACGGTCTCCTGATTTAGCTCCACCTGACTACTTTCTGTGGTGCTTCTTAAAGAGCTTAGTTTATTTAAGTCCATTGCGTAATGTAGATGACTTAAAACAGCAAATAGTAAATGCATGCAACCAAATTAGAAGACACGTACGTCTTAGGGTTGTGAATAGCAATTTAGTGAAACGACACAATTTCTGTATTTCTGCAGACGGTAGAAATTTTGAACAAAACTTAATATAAATTGTGTGTCAATACATTTAATTATAGTTACATAGTTCATTGTTCATTCAAATTAAAATGATTAATAATTTCTAGTTGGTCATATTCATTTGACTGTCAGATACTTTTTGACATTCAGTAGTACCCCCCTAAAAACAGGTTTGATTTATCTACCAATTGATGCAAATAAAAATAGTAATAATAATTAGTAAATAAAAAAGTAAGAGTGCCCTGACAAAAAAATATGTTTTACAATTTTTTGCAAGACGTTCTTCACTAATTATAAGAGAGTTACATATCAAATGGAAGGTAATTAAATTCCCTATTTAAATATGTTAAGAACGATTTTCTAAGTTGTAAGGGGGAAAAAAATTAAAAGAGCGAAGTTAGTAAAACTAATAACTTTTTGATCGTCAAATGTTTTGGACTTTCAGTAGTACTCCCTAAAAGAGTTTTGATTATCTACCATTTGGTACCAAATATTTTTTTAATAGAATACTCCACTTGGCAAATACAAAATTACAATCTTCTTTGTTGTTGATTAATTACCACTTAGGGTCATTGGTTTTTAAACAATTGTACTCTCAATGGTTTAGCAGATTATTAAAGTTTAATGGAGACTGAAAGTAATGGCCCTTAATAATTACAAAAATACCATTGACTTACGTCCCACGTTTAATGCCGGTCCAGAGGCAGATTTAGACAAGTTCTAACATCTTATTAGTCACATAAAATTCTATTGATATCAAATCTGGGAACCTTGAGGGCTGCAGAAGTGTTTGTGCTGACTCTCGTCAGTGATAGACTATAGCCTAGCAGACAAATAATGAAATGAGTTAGCACAAATCTCGAACTAAAATATCGAAAGTATCCAGAATCACGTGCTCGTTCCACACAATCTGTGTGTCTGAATATGTACAAAATACTTCGAATGGGTGCAACCCCACTGTTGCATATGACTAATTTCATTATTTTTTTGCTGAATGGTAATGAATAAAGGGTCTAATAAATGAAGAAAAATGGGAATTTATTTTTCTTATAAAGTAACATTTTTCATGTACTTATATTTGGTCATATACAGGGTGTAATTAGTTTCATGTCATTAAAAAAAACTAGTGGTAGGGAACGACAAGACAAATAAAAAACCCCTTATATAACATGCGTTCTAAAGCTTATAGTTTTGGAGAAAAAAAAATTAACAAAAATTTCGCAAATTTTCAATAAAATTTTTTGAGAACTGCTGGAATATTGAAGTAGGTTTAGATCTAGATCTGATCTGAAGAAAACTATACTCTAACTGTCCCTTGTGCAATATTTTAGTTACTGTCGGTGTTTGGTTATGTACACACGTCCCATCCGCCGTTCGTTGTTTTTGTTATTTTTGAATTTTGCGTCATTGTGTATTTATAGTTAAGATTTATTTTATTGACTTACCGTTCAAGTTGTCAAATTCTTGATTACGTACAGACACAACTTACTTGTTCGTTCTTTTTGTATTCCTTTTTGGCTTTTGTACTAAGTTTTTATTTTATTTTTCTTTATTGACAACGTTAGTTGATAGTTCAGTGTTTAGTGTTGAACGAAGTGCGTATGTACTTAATTCGACGTACCGAACTGTGTATTGATACAGATGCAGAGATTTTGAATCATTTAGGTAGGTAGTAAGCTTTTAACCCAGGACACTCATTTATGTTACAAATGTTAATAAACCACATTTAAATTTTCTAAATTATAAACAATCCAATATTTTGTTCCAAATTAAAAAACACACATGTAAAGAAATGCTCTGTTTAAACCTCTATGGCCATTATTTGCTTGCAATTGTGCACGAAGAGAGAACGAATTATTTATCTCTTTATACTTGCTTCAGTTCAGTTGAGGCGGTCTATCAAAGGCGGTCGATTGTCCTTTGACAACGCGTGTGCCGGCGAGCACTTTTTTATGACAATTTAAAAGTTGTATAATTGGGAAGTACAAGTCCATCGACCAAGAAAAGCAGTGGTTCTCAATAGTTGTCTACCTTAATATTAAATATGTTAACCTAGATCAGTGTTTTTCAAAGTGCCCCTAGAGGGAAAAGTCATAAAGGTTTTTGTTTGTCTAGTCGGTACCCATTACCAGTTTTTTTTTAATGACATGAAACTGATTACACCCTGTAGATCCCAAATGATTTCCTGTACCTCTCTGTTTAGGGCCAGCATTAATTTACCAAACACTCTGTATATATTACAATAAAGTGGAATTCACAAAAGACCTTTTAGGTCGATGTGAAGAAATGTTGAAAGAACCAAGTAACCCCTTAAACTACTATAGTCATAGTTAAATAACACCTTTCTTTATTATACAGTATGAAATAATTCCTAGTTTAGAGCTCAGGTAATGACCATTTTTAAAATTTTTAGGTTTGCAAATGACATCACTTTATCACAACCAGAAGTCAGCATGAGGTTGCAGAGAAGAGAGAAACGTCTATTGGCGAACCTCGAGGGGGATCTATCGAAACCACACATCAACCTTGCATCGATGAATAAAGATAACATTCACCCTTCTTTGTGTAACTGTGACTCGTGCCTACTTAAGACGAAGAGCAAAATTTGCCCCAAATATGATTTGCCGAAGCATGAGGACCCTTTAAAAGCAAAAATGCACAAATGTGAGTCATGCTCTTTTGAAACAAAAACAAAATACTACCTAAAGATTCATGAGATGAATCATAAGGATCCCGCAGAGGTAAAAATGCATAAATGCGACTCTTGTCCTTTTCAGACAAAACGTAAACAAGTCCTCACAAGGCATTTACTGGTACATGTAGATCCTTCAGAAGGATCAATGTACAAATGTGCTTCTTGTTCCTTTCAGACAAGATGGAAACATTACCTCAAAAAACATTTAGTGAACCATAAGGATCCGTCAGAGGTAACGATGTACAAATGTGATTCTTGCTCATATCAGACAAGATGGAAACATCACATGGAAATACATTTGCAGGTACACAGGGACCCTTCACAAGCAACAATGTACAAATGTGACTTTTGTCCATTTCAAACCAAGTTTAGCAGATCCCTCAAGACACATGAGTTGGCGCATAGAGATCCTTCAGAGGCAACAATATACAAATGCAACTCTTGTTCCTTTCAGACAAAGCGGAAAGATTGTCTTACGATTCATATGTTGAAGCATAAGGATCCTTCTCAAGTAACAATGTACGAATGTTACCTTTGTTTTTTTCAGTCAAAGCATAAACATAGCCTCAAGAAACATTTACTGGTCCATAAGGGCACTTCCGAAGTAACAATGTACAAATGTGACTCTTGTGATTTTCAGACAAAATTCAAATCTAGTCTCAGAGAACATTCGCTGAAGCACAAGAAGCCTTCAGAGATAACATTGTACAAGTGCAGCTTTTGTCCATTTGAGACTAAACATAAGTATTACGTGAAACGTCACGAACTGGCCCATGCAAATTCTCGGAAGAAATAATCACCTAACGGTAGATTTTCCAAAGAATAGACTTTTCAGAATTTGAATTAATTAATCGAATAATTTTTTTGGTTTCAACTAGTATTTAGGGTAAGCATTGTTTGCTGGTTAGACCTGAAAATCGTTGTAATACGAGACAGCGGACCTGGTAGTCCACAACGTATTTTAGCGGCTGAGGAAGAAATTTTGGGAACTGTAGCCGAAAATCCTCGTATAAGTACAAGACAGGTAACTAGTGCGTCTCAATCAACAGTGTGGCACATATTGCACGATTGTCAATTGTACCCCTATCATGTTCCGTGTGTTCAAGCACTGCTTGTAGCAGATTATCCAATAAGGGTTACATTGTGAATGGTTGCTGCAGCAAAATCCTCAAAATCTCCGATTTACCGCTGATCTATTAACTTTGGACGAAACTATATTCATGAGGAATGGGATACATAATATCCACAGTACATGTGTCTGGGCAGTTGAGAATCCACATGCGATAAAACGAGATCATTTTCAGCAAAGCTTTTCCTTAAATGTTTGGGCAGGGATTGTAGATGATCACTTAATTAGACCGATAATATTACCAAATCGCATGGACAGTTTGCAATATCTGGAGTTTCTTCGCAATGATCTACCTCCACTTCTTGAACATGTACCTTTAGCTGTGTGACTATGAACATGGTTTTTGCGTGATGGTGCGCTCCCTCATTTTCGTCTAGTGGTTCGAGATTATCTTAATGAAATCCAAAGAGTACAGTGGAGAGGACGAGGTCTCCGGCAGCATGGCCTCCGCGCTCCCCCGATTTAAATCCTCTCGATTTTTCTTGTGGGAGTATTTAAAAAATGAAGTTTACCTCACAGAGGTGGAAACCGTTCAAGAATTGCGTGAGTGCATCACAGTTGTTGCCAATAATTTACGTTTCCAGAAACAGCAAGACGGGGGAACATGTGCATTAGGACGGCAAAATTGGATATGATCTCAAAAGTGCATAGTAAAATTTTTTCTTTGCGTTATTATATTTGTATAGATCCGTTGTATATCCCCTTAACATTTTCCGGATAAGTTCTGAATCACCCTGTATAATATCAAAACTTTAAGAAATAGTGAATTATGTGTTTTTTCTTTTTTTACTGTATTGATGTATATACTATTATGTGTTCTAGTATTATAACTGTGAAGATCACTTGCAAATCTAAGTCTCGTTGACATATAATTTGGCAACAAATTGTGAATAATTTTATAAATAAACAATATATTATTAAAAACTAATTTTTGATTTATACTCATGAGTTTCAAACATTCTAACATACTTATTATTCGCATAGGTTTATATGTTCACCTTCAGAATTATTCTCATTGCTCTATTTTTAAATCTTTAGAATGATTCTCATTGCTCTATTTTGCAATCTTTGTAATGCTCGTTTTTTACTTTTATTACAATAATACAAGATAGTGGGACAATATTCAAATTTATTAGAATGAAAAAATTTTTAAAGACAAGGTATGTAAATAAATTAATTTCGGGCCTTTGTTCTCATTTTTAACTGAATTTACATATCGTAGGGGATCATGTAGACACTAGTTTAGCCTGCTTATCCGTAGGGGACTAGGTTGGATGCTAGTGTTAAAATGAGAATGGCAAATGAGAATTTTTACTTGTTAGCATAACCAGAAGTCAGGTTATCGAAAGAATGCAAAGATTTCATTCCTATAAAGAATATGTTTCATTCAAATTGGGGTGCTATTATTGTCTTGTACACTGTTATTCTAGAGTACTTTGATAAATTAACGCACTAATTCTATTGAAATATTTTTATTTATTTTACCCATTATATATATTCTGCATGTTTGCAAATTTTTTTCCATTTTTCTGTTATTATAGCCAAATATTTACATACCAACTCTAAACTCTGGTCAAATAGCTTAATACTTTCACATCGTCTTTTATCCTTATTCCCAAAAATTATAACTAATTCTTTGTGTATACAAACAGATAATTACTTTCCAACCAGATATCCAATTTATTTAATTCTTGCTGTATTTTCTCCAGCACCTCTTTTATATTATCAACATATACTGATATCAAAGTGTCATCGGTAAATCATGGTACCTATCGTTTTCAAAAGACTGAACAATGTCATTAATAGAAGTTATGAATAGCAATCGACCCAACACTGAACCCTGTGGAGCACCAAACTTCACCTTCGCTTTATTTGAAATATCAGCTGCTTTCGTTCAGCAGAGTGATTCATAATCATAAGGAACCTGTTTCTTCATGTATTGTCTGTCCCTACCCAAAGAATTTATATAAATAGAAGCAGATACACATTTTATAAGTGCGTTGTCAACATCTCGTACTCAAGTTCAGACATTACATTTTATAACTATCTCTTTCTTTATGATAAAAATTACTATAGCCCCATCTTTGTTGCAGTACTACTGTTTTTAACATGACAAATAAATGTAAGACAACAGGCTATTCTTATCCTCAACTACACCACAAACAACACATTTCTTCACTATTTTTACGATTCAACGAGAATAATTGTTTAAATTTACAAAACACGAAAATAATTTTGAGGTTAGAGTAGTTAAAACAGACAGTTCTTAAATTACTAAATTCCACATATGTCTTTGCTACACTCATACCACGGTCTTGCAGTGATTGCAACAGAGATAGCGTTGTAGGCAATATTGTATCTTAGAACGAAATGATGAGAAAAAGGTATGTTGGACATACGGCAACAGTATCGTATAACTTTTATTCTACACTTTATCTCGGCTTCTGTTTATATAAATTCTTTGTCTACCATGCAATTTTGTATCATATTTTGATCATTGTTCATTGAAAACCTGTTTATTATGTTCACTGTAAACGAAACCAGTTATCTTCTCCAATTCTAGTTTGTTGATATCTGTCCGATGGGTAATTTATCTACCAAACTTGTTACATCTTCTAATATGTAACTGTTTCAAGTAACGTACCTATTATAAAATAACTGGTTCAATTATCCGATATGTGACAGCCTCCTTACCCTTCTCATGTTGCGTTTTGTTTGTAAATAATGGGACCTCTAGATGAAATATGCAATTATTGTTCGGAAAAATGTGAGAACCTTAAAGCTATAGACGAAAATACAAAACACGTCTTCGAAATATTTCTACCGAAAATAGTAAGTTTTCAAAGTAATGCATACTTAGGTTATGCATTAATAAATTTGCCTAAATTTAATAACTACTATACATTTCGTTTGTGTGAAGCTTTCGTCAAATTTTGTTCTAGGACTTCACTCTAATACAAGGATCTGTGATGTGTAAAAACTGTGTAGAAGTGCTTTTAAAATGTTATGAATTTAAAATAAAATGCTTGCGTACACATGATTATATCGTTCCACTTGTCAATAAAGGTGATGTCCAACTAGATCTAAAGGATGTCTATCGGAGCAAAAATAATACTAATACTGATACTCCAGAGGATGAGGGCATATGTGGATTGTGCTTGAGTCTTGTAAAGAATTGTTCAGCTGTATCTGTCGATGTTGAAGAAAGCGACGTTATTTTGCAGAAAATGATAGAACAATGTCTCCCAGAATTGGTAAGTATCAATATTTTTGAAAAATGAAGAGGACACTATTAAAAGTAGTTTATGAGTAATGAAATAATGTGCAAATGCCCAATAGTCCTACAATCTTAGGGGATCGTGGAGCGAATAGGGGTGCTGGGTGGGTAAAAGTATGTAAGAAGAGTATTGGTGGAAATTTGTTGTATTTAAGAGTAACTTTGAACAAAGGAACAATGTCTTGTTTGCAAAATTTTGAAGTAGGTCAAGGTTGTCGATTGAAAGTCAGTAGGTGACATCCGAGAAGAGCAAGGAATGTTAGCGCCATTCTTGCAATTCATTTTTTGAATTGCACTTATTCATAAACTACTTCTAATAGTGTCTAAATTGATGTAATTATTCACCATAATTTTTGTAAAATGCTTCTGTAATTCTGGAGAATGATCGTTGTAATTTTCGCCTAATTTTTTCAAGAAATTTACCGCCATAATTGGTCTTGGCCCCATTTTGTGGCCTCCCCGGTCTCCGGATTTAAATCCAACAGATTTTTTCTACTGAGGCTACATAAAGGAAAAGGTCTATGCAAAACCAATAAATAACATAAATCAATTGAGACACGATAATAATGAAGCCGCACAACAAATAAATGTCGCAACAAGTGCAAGATGGATAAAAATCTTTTTTAAAAAGAAGCCGTGCTTGCATTCGACTTGGTGGCAGGCAATTTGAACACATTATTTGATTTTTATTTGTGTTCTGTTTAGTTTTTAATAAATACCTGTCACATTGATTTAATTCCTAATTATTAAAATAATTTCACAATAAGCTGCTTTTGCTGTAAAATAGCAATATCTTTTTTCCACTGTAAAACATAGAGAATGTTTATATTACTTTAAAAACCACATTAAATGATCAATTTTTTAAAATAACTTGCCAGGTTAATGTGGTAATTTTCTTTACAGTATGAAGAGTCTAAGTTAGCTGATAAAAAAAATTAACTCATGAATTAATTAAAAATGTTTTTTTCTCCCGAATGTATGGCACTATTAATTTTATTTTGGACTGTGATCAATAGCAGGGCTATTCAGGGTTGCGTAACAAAAATTAGAATCTTAGAATATGGCATTTTGTAGCTGTGGTACTCGAAAAACTGATCTAAGGTGTCGAACTTCACAAAATTCATAAAAGTGCCAATATCTCAAAAAGTAACAAACTATTTTGATATTCTGGTCATGAGCTGGCCTATCAGCCCTCCAAGGGATGACGTTGACTTTTGGGACACTCTGTATTATACTTTTTTTATTTCTATTTTTCTTTATGTTATATTTTCTTATATTTAATCTTCCTTCACATTATAGATTTCGATATAAGTATAGTTTTATAGATACATCATATGTAAAAAAAAAAAAAAAGACAAGGTACGTAAATAAATTAATTTCAGGCCTTTGTTCTCATTTTTAACTGAATTTACATATCGTAGGGGATCATGTAGATACTAGTTTAGCCTGCTTAGCCGTAGGGGACTAGGTTGGATGCTAGTGTTAAAATGAGAATGGCAAATCAGAATTTTACTTGTTAGCATAACCAGAAGTCAGGTTATCGAAAGAATGCAAAGATTTCATTAATGTTTTTATATATAGTTTTTCCTTTAGTTCTCATAGATAGCTTTTCTTTCCACTGTTTGCAAAATCCTATAAAGAAAATGTTTCATTACTATAAGCAAACAAATAATAAATAAATCACTTTAACATGCATAGAGTATATAGGCTCCAATACTAGTTAGCTAATAGATAGGTGAAGATCTGTTGTTTTTTATCAGTCAATTTCAATTATAATTATTTTATACCATTCATGGAAAATGTCTTAGTTTTGCATGGAACATCGTTATAAGTGGCTTTAGGCTTTTCTGATGAGTCCAAAATAAGGACGAAAAACTTTTCAAGGGCTAAGCATTTCCAAGGAACTGAATGAGATTTTATGAAAATGTGAAAAAAAAAGAAAAAAAAAATTAAAGACAAGGTACGTAAATAAATTAATTTCAGGCCTTTGTTCTCATTTTTAACTGAATTTACATATCGTAGGGGATCATGTAGATACTAGTTTAGCCTGCTTAGCCGTAGGGGACTAGGTTGGATGCTAGTGTTAAAATGAGAATGGCAAATCAGAATTTTACTTGTTAGCATAACCAGAAGTCAGGTTATCGAAAGAATGCAAAGATTTCATTAATGATTTTATATATAGTTTTTCCTTTAGTTCTCATAGATAGCTTTTCTTTCCACTGTTTGCAAAATCCTCTAAAGAAAATGTTTCATTACTATAAGCAAACAAATAAAAAATAATTCACTTTTAAACATGCATAGAGTATATAGGCTCCAATACTAGTTAGCTAATAGATAGGTGAAGATCTGTTGTTTTTCATCAGTCAATGTCAATTATAATTATTTTATACCATTCATGGAAAATGTCTTAGTTTTGCATGGAACATCGTTATGAGTGGCTTTAGGCTTTTCTGATGAGTCCACAATAAGGACGAAAAATGTTTCAAGGGCTAAGCATTTCCAAGAAACTGAATGAGATTTTATGAAAATGTGAAAAAAAAAAAAATTAAAGATAAGATACATAAATAAATTAATTTCAGGCCTTTGTTCTCATTTTTAACTGAATTTACATATCGTAGGGGATCATGTAGATACTAGTTTAGCCTGCTTAGCTGTAGGGGACTAGGTTGGATGCTAGTGTTAAAATGAGAATGGCAAATCAGAATTTTACTTGTTAGCATAACCAGAAGTCAGGTTATCGAAAGAATGCAAAGATTTCATTAATGTTTTTATATATAGTTTTTCCTTTAGTTCTCATAGATAGCTTTTCTTTCCACTGTTTGCAAAATCCTATAAAGAAAATGTTTCATTACTATAAGCAAACAAATAATAAATAAATCACTTTAACATGCATAGAGTATATAGGCTCCAATACTAGTTAGCTAATAGATAGGTGAAGATCTGTTGTTTTTTATCAGTCAATTTCAATTATAATTATTTTATACCATTCATGGAAAATGTCTTAGTTTTGCATGGAACATCGTTATAAGTGGCTTTAGGCTTTTCTGATGAGTCCAAAATAAGGACGAAAAACTTTTCAAGGGCTAAGCATTTCCAAGGAACTGAATGAGATTTTATGAAAATGTGAAAAAAAAAGAAAAAAAAAATTAAAGACAAGGTACGTAAATAAATTAATTTCAGGCCTTTGTTCTCATTTTTAACTGAATTTACATATCGTAGGGGATCATGTAGATACTAGTTTAGCCTGCTTAGCCGTAGGGGACTAGGTTGGATGCTAGTGTTAAAATGAGAATGGCAAATCAGAATTTTACTTGTTAGCATAACCAGAAGTCAGGTTATCGAAAGAATGCAAAGATTTCATTAATGATTTTATATATAGTTTTTCCTTTAGTTCTCATAGATAGCTTTTCTTTCCACTGTTTGCAAAATCCTCTAAAGAAAATGTTTCATTACTATAAGCAAACAAATAAAAAATAATTCACTTTTAAACATGCATAGAGTATATAGGCTCCAATACTAGTTAGCTAATAGATAGGTGAAGATCTGTTGTTTTTCATCAGTCAATGTCAATTATAATTATTTTATACCATTCATGGAAAATGTCTTAGTTTTGCATGGAACATCGTTATGAGTGGCTTTAGGCTTTTCTGATGAGTCCACAATAAGGACGAAAAATGTTTCAAGGGCTAAGCATTTCCAAGAAACTGAATGAGATTTTATGAAAATGTGAAAAAAAAAAAAATTAAAGATAAGATACATAAATAAATTAATTTCAGGCCTTTGTTCTCATTTTTAACTGAATTTACATATCGTAGGGGATCATGTAGATACTAGTTTAGCCTGCTTAGCTGTAGGGGACTAGGTTGGATGCTAGTGTTAAAATGAGAATGGCAAATCAGAATTTTACTTGTTAGCATAACCAGAAGTCAGGTTATCGAAAGAATGCAAAGATTTCATTAATGATTTTATATATAGTTTTTCCTTTAGTTCTCATAGATAGCTTTTCTTTCCACTGTTTGCAAAATCCTATAAAGAAAATGTTTCATTACTATAAGCAAACAAATAAAAAATAATTCACTTTTAAACATGCATAGAGTATATAGGCTCCAATACTAGTTAGCTAATAGATAGGTGAAGATCTGTTGTTTTTTATCAGTCAATGTCAATTATAATTATTTTATACCATTCATGGAAAATGTCTTAGTTTTGCATGGAACATCGTTATGAGTGGCTTTATAGGCTTTTCTGATGAGTCCACAATAAGGACGAAAAACGTTTCAAGGGCTAAGCATTTCCAAGAAACTGAATGAGATTTTATGAAAATGTAAAAAAAAAAAAATTAAAGATAAGATACGTAAATAAATAAATTTCAGGCCTTTGTTCTCATTTTTAACTGAATTTACATATCGTAGGGGATCATGTAGATACTAGTTTAGCCTGCTTAGCCGTAGGGGACTAGGTTGGATGCTAGTGTTAAAATGAGAATGGCAAATCAGAATTTTACTTGTTAGCATAACCAGAAGTCAGGTTATCGAAAGAATGCAAAGATTTCATTAATATTTTTATATATATAGTTTTTCCTTTAGTTCTCATAGATAGCTTTTCTTTCCACTGTTTGCAAAATCCTATAAAGAAAATGTTTCATTACTATAAGCAAACAAATAATAAATAATTCACTTTTAATACGTATAGTATTAACACTTAAGAATTAAACATTAAAATATT
Source organism: Stenurella melanura (assembly GCA_963583905.1). Lineage (NCBI taxonomy): Eukaryota > Metazoa > Arthropoda > Insecta > Coleoptera > Cerambycidae > Stenurella > Stenurella melanura. The sequence goes on from OY757315.1 coordinate 118,587,751, forward strand.
AAGCTCATGCAAGAAAAGCAAAAATTAAACTGACAGTTTAAATGTTATGTTATTCCATGTACAAAAATGTGTTAATACTAATTCTGGTGGAATAAATAATAAATAAACATGCATTAGAATATTGCGACCTAGGTATGTGTAATGCCTCCATTCTTTCATATTTGTCATATCTTATCTCTGAACAAAAGTCAGTTTGTTGACATACAGATCGATAGACTCATTTTTCTTTCAATATTTGTATTTCGGTTTGTAGGATTTAAGTATCATCAAGAAACCACTAATCTGCCCGCCCTGCCATAGATCTTTAGAGAATTGTTTCTATTTTGTGACAAAGTATTTGATTGTAGAAGAAAACGATAAGAAATATTGTGAAACTCTAGATATAAACAGTAAAAGTCAAAGGGAGTTAAACAGTTTATCGCAGTTTATGATCAGAGATGTAGCAGCAAACGAGGTAGATGGTAACTCGGTCGATATCAAAGAAGAACAATTCTGTGGGGATAGAAAAAATTCAGATGTGATGGAAATTGGCGAAGGAGGTGATATGACTAAATTAGAACCGATATATTTCTGTGATATTAAAAGTGAGGATATTAAAAATGAAATTGCAACGTTTGGGGAATTTGATGATCAGAAAGTTAACAGTAAACAAGAGTTTGCACTAAATAATACATGGACCTGTGACAAAGAGACCGATAAACTTGGTTACATCAAAATAGAAGAAATATTTTGTGAAGAAAATGAGACTAAATGTAGCCAGGAAAATCTTGTTGAAATGGAAGCCCAATTTTTAGTTAACGGGGAATTAGAAATAAAAACGGATAAACATGATAACAACAGGTAATATAAAATTAAGTTTCATTCTACATTTTGATAATTTATATTATCCGCCAATTACTTAGCATTTTAAACAACATTTTCGCAAACATTTCTGTCAAGTGTATCTGTTCTTGTGTATAAAATAGCAGCTGTTTGCAATATGTTGTGATACATTTACAACACATGCAATATTTATGGTTGTATAGTATGTGGCATTTAAAATAATGCACAAGTTGAAGTTTAACAAACACAGTAATAACATATTAAACTTAAATCATACCTTTGATACTCCACACAAGCAGTTATGCATTTCTGTTGCACCTTTTAATTGTTGCCAAGAAAGAACTATTCTATTCAGCAATCAAGTACTTTAATGCACTATCTGATATTCTTAGAAATAAAATCCTTCGAAAGGATTTCAGTGGAGAAGTTTTTCAATATATTTTATTTTATTTTTTATTTTATTCATACACCATGTAACAGTACAAGACCATTTACAAGATGGGAAACAACACATACATCATTTTTTAAGACAAGGTAGGTAAATAAATTCATTTTAGGTCTTTGTTCTCATTTTTAGCTGAATCTTCATAATCGTAGGGGGTTATATGGATACTAGTTTAATCTGCATGGCCGTAGGGGACTGTGTGGATGCTAGTGTTAGAATGAGAATTGTCAAATAAGAAATTAGACAAATTCATTTTAGGATTTTAATTTGCTAGCATAACCAGAATTCAGGTTATCGAAAGAATGCAAAGATTTCATTAATATTTCTAGACAAAGTTTTTCTTTTAGTTATAGATAGTTATTTTTTCTGCTGTTTGCAAAATCCTATAAAGAATGTTTCAATACAAACACATACATCGTACAAAAATTACTTAAATTTACTAGCTTACATTTCAGTAAAGATACATAGCAAAAGAAAATATAAATATTAAAGAGAATAAAGAGTTGAATTTATTTACAATAAAAAGAAGAGAATAAAAAAATACATATATGATTTAGACAGAATCTCCTATTTATTAAAGATGTTGATATCACGCTGACTGTGGTTATAGCTAGAGCACATGCTGTAGATTGGCGAAAACTTGAAAGTATTAGTCCGAGCTATAGGAAGGTCGAAAGTTTGGTTTTGTCTTGAATTTATTCGCGGAATATGGAAATTAAGTCTCTGGAGTATCTCACTACAGTCAATATCATAATGAATCATCTTTAGAAAGAAATTTATGGCAAATTCGTTGCTTCTTTCAGATAGGCTACGCATTGAAAACATTTGAAGTAAATCACTTTGTGGAAAACCAATTGGTGGATATATACCATGAGATTTTAGATGTAGAAATTTAAGAAAGTGGCGTTGCACGTTTTCTAATTTAAGACTATGAGTGTTATAGCAGGGCTGCCAAACAAGAGACGCATACTCTAGTTTAGATCGCAAAAAAGAAAAATATAATAGTTTTAACGTTGAAATATTAGAGAAATCACGCCCATTGCGTATAATAAAACCAAGTGTTCTATTTACGTCGCAAATTAACGTGTCTATATGATTGACAAAGCTGAGTTTTTTGTCAAAAATTACTCCAAGGTCTTTAAATGAGGACGGTCGAGTTAATGGTTCGTTTTCTAGACAGTAGTTAAATGTAAAATTAACATCCTTTGTGGAAAATGTCATTACGTTACATTTTTGCACATTTAATGTGAGACTGTTCTCGACACACCAAGCGCTGAGTTTTGATATATTATTTTGTAAATTACTGCAGTCATTTATGTTAGAGATTCTATGTAGTAGCTTGAGGTCATCTGCGTACATTAAAAAATGAACATTAGTTCATATGTTATATCATTGATGAATATATTAAACAAGAGTGGCCTAAGGACAGACCCCTGAGGTACACCAGAACAAGATAAGTAATCAGTAGACCTGAATCCATTAAACGCGACGTACTATTTCCTATCTGACAAGTATGATTTTAAAAAGTGTGTAAGATTCGGTGACATTCCAATGTTGAACAGTTTTTTAATAAGAATGTTATGATTAAGCCTGTCGAATGCTTTTGTGAAATCGAAATATATTACATCTGTTTGAACTTGCATCTCAATGGACTCAGATATATATTGGGTAGCACATATTAAATTGGTGGTTGTAGATCGACCTTTCATAAATCCATGCTGCTGAGAGGATATACTGTTTTTGACATGCGGATATATGCAATTATGCAGCAAAATTTCAAAAGCTTTGCCAAAGTTACAAATGATAGTGATTGGTCGGAAATTTGTTATATCATTTTTGTTGCCCTTTTTATAAACTGGACAGACTTTAGAATACTTCCAGATATCAGGAAAAGAACAGCATTTTATAGCCAAATTAAATAAAATTTTTAGTGGATGGGCGAATATATTAGCACAATCTTTCAGTAAAAATGCAGGTATACCATCCGGCCCCATGGTGAGCTTCGGTTTCATTTTTTTTAATGCTTTTAGGACGTCTTCTTCAGAAAAGGAAACTAAATTAATGCTATTGTTATTTAAGCTATTATCATCTGAATTTATGTTATCCGGTGCACTTGGTAAAAACGATTTTTCAACAAATTTAGCGTAAGCGTTGACAATATCCTCTGGGTTGTCAAGATGTTCGTCATTGTAATACATATCTTTAGAGATATTTGTCATTCCTTTCTTATTGTTGATGTATGACCAGAATTTATTTGGATCCTGATTAATATTGTTTTCAGCTCGCTCGGTATAGTTTTTATAGGCAGTTTTGATATCCAATTTAATTTTTGATCTAAGTCTTGTAAATTTATTTAGCGCATTGACATCTGCCGTTCGTTTATAGATATTTTGATATTTTTCTTTGGATCTTATGTTTTTAATAATTTCAGAGTTAAACCATGGTGGAAATTTTCTTTTATTTTTAGAATGTGTAAATTTTGGTACATAAATTGTAAAAATATGAGTTAGCTTATCATAAAAATGTTGGCAGGCAGTATTAACATCTTTATATTCATTTAGAAAAGACCAGTCTACCTCGAGCAGTTGCTGATATAATAGGGGAAAGTTGGCTTTACGAAAATTAAATGAACTGGTGTAATTAGCTGGAAATATCTGATTAGAATTTTTACCACTACATTTTACTGAAATCACAAGTCCGGGATGATGATTATCTTCTTTTAGTAATACTTCTAAGGATTTATCAACAATGCAATTGGTGTTACATAAAACTAAGTCAAGCAGTCTATTGTTACTGTTGTAAATGAAATTGAATTGAGTGAGATTTAAAAAATTTAGAAAATTATTGAGTGCTGTAACTTCTACACTAAAACAGCCATTCGAAACAAATGATGAGTATGACGGTATGTTAAAGTCACCTGTTATCAATATATCGCTATCATAGATGCAGTTTAGAGACCCAATTATGTCAAAAATTATATCGTATTCTGCAGCATTGATATCAGGAGGGATATATATGACGAATATGTAAACAGCGGCGTGTTTAATTGTAATTTTAACCCCAAGAACATCAACTCGCGGTATTGTATGAAAGTTTGTAGTATAGTGTAAGTTGTGGACTATATAGGCATCCTTAGTATTTTATACTTGATTGGCTACTTGGTCGTCGATTGATTGCAGTAAGTGGTTGGTAGATATCTCTACTTGCAAGTTGCTTAAACACTCCTGCTCACTTGCACGAGAGAGAAAATTTATATGTGTTGGGGTACTTAGGTTAGGTAAGGTTAGAATCTGAGTGGGCTCTTGTGGCAACCGTACGCCATTGTATAGGTTAAAATATGTTAAAAGGATAATAACTACAAAGTAGGATAATAATGTGGCCTGATCAGAGATAAGGATTTGGACAACGATGCAATGCTGGTGAGAGCATAGGCTCACAAGATGCGAACAGGGGGGAAGGGACGACTCTCGACAAAGACATGATAGTGAACAGTTCGTTATTCAAAATTTAAAAACGTAATATATAGATCAAAACATGATGGTGAACAATTCGGTATTCAAAATTTAAAAACCTAATGTAAAGATCAAAACTTAATGTCTGTAAAAATGTCTACTTTCATCAGAGACTAGCTAGATAAATATAGTCGGTTCAATTTGACGTCGTGGCACAGTGAGTATGCCTCGCCTTACGTGTTTCTTTATGGGAACTAAAAGAGCGTGGCCTAGGGAAACAACGTATAGTTTTGGTCCATAAGATTTTTAAGATTTTTTGTATTTTTATGATATTTGAAGGTGAGACACAGCATATATGTCTCAGTTTACTTGGTTAGTTGTGTGGGCTCATTCAATTTTACATTTTCTTTATTTTTGGATATTGGCCTAAAAATGTAATAATTACTTAAGTGTTTTTTTCTAAACATTTATTAGAAATAATTCACAAATTTGTGTTACAAAAAATACGAAAATAATAATGCATACTTCTCGAAAATACTACTAATAATAAAAATATAAATAGAAAAATTCCTTTTTTACGTTTGTATAAAATTATGGTCAACAAAAAAACATTCGACACAGTAAAATTTTTTACAGCCGATACATTGATATTTTGTACGTGAGGCCTTATTCAACGCTACTTTTCGTCCTTGCTCAGCTTTCATATTGCGGTAACACACAACACAGCGCAAACGTGAAGACTGCTCCTGCAAAACATGATCATTTTCTGGCGTGTTTTGTTCGTCTCAGTGGTTTCTGTAGTTTCAGAAATTCCCAACAAAGATAGACATAATTTTTCTCGATGCTCGATTATGGAGATTTTTTCTTGTGTAACCTCTTTGAACACTAAGTGGGCATTGACTACGGCAGAGCCTAATAATATCTCAACGGCAAGTTTTCTGTACCACTTAGTACCTCGGCGTAAACAATGCGAGTAAGCTTTGATCTGATCTGCCAAATCAATGTATGACTTTGCTTGATTATATTCCAAAATTACTTCAGGTTTCTGAATTTCGACACCTCGTTGCTGAACTGTCTTCATATTGTCCTTATGGAGGGTGCTTAGAACAAGTACGTCCCTTTTATCATGCCACTTACAAACCATAATTCCTGTGTCACTTTCTTTTGCATATATTTCTTTAGACTTAATAAAGTCTTACAGGCCACACGACACAGAACGCATACCACACAAAAAAGGGCTGTAATTTAAAAACAAAAAAAGATTTTTGAGTATAAATTGTATTTATGTCAATTTCACGAAAAGGTGAAGCCAAAATGACCAAAAAAAAAATTTGGCCCAGTGGACCCAATTTTTGGATCATATGGTGGCGCTTAACGTGTTAAATTATAGTTGGAAAATAGTGGTTTATAATTTCAAAATATTGTACCTAAGGAGGACATCGTCATCCCTTGTAAATATGTATATCTTATGCAAGTCTCTTATAAAAATTCCCTCATTAATAATATCAGCTGTTATCTATGGTTTTTTGGATTTAGTATTGTATTTGATTTTACACATTTCGAGTGGGAAACCTTTATCACGACCAGCTAAGAAATCCCAAGTTTCTGTAGAAATAAGAATTTAAGATAAGTGATCTTATTTTCACAGTTAAAACATCTTTTTAGAGTGTACGGACGTTTACTTTCAATTTTTGAGTGAAATTGGTAACATACACATTGCATAAAATGATCTGAGAGATTGCAGTGAATAGTTTGAGGTTTAAGTAAATCAACGCTGATATTTGAAAATATGTTATTAATACTTAATAGTTTTACTCGTATTTTGTGTACGTGTAAAATCATTTATAGATTTAACTTGTATGATTTGAAGATATTAAGTAATCTCTTAGCTTTATTATTCTCAAACTGATAATTCCAATTTGTGTCAAAATTTGTGTTGAAATCACCACATGTAAATGTCGGACAATTTGGTCTATTCGAGTTATTAAGCAACTTGTCAATATTTAGTACAAAGGAATTAAAATCGGACGCCGGTGTTCTATAAAAACAATCAACAACAATACTAATATTTTTTAAAAGAACTTCTATAAGGTTATATTCAAATACTTCTTCATAGTGGAAGATATGGTTTTCAAATCAACTGACAAGTCCGAATGTATTTGCTGACTTCTATTTTAGAAATTCTTCCTATTAATATATTGACAAAGTTATGTGGCATCAGTCAAGTGTGTAATAGGGTGGAAAGATCTGACATTTTTTTATGGAACGTCTGGGGTGTCAAAAGTTGCGTTTTGTGACAATACTTACGTAAAACAAAATAGGCTAAAATATTAGTGGCATTATGTTGCACAATGCCAATGACGTCACAGTTTAAAATAGCCGTTGTGCAGCATGAATTCGTAATTTTTTTTACCCAGATTTTTTTTTGCATTACATATAAATACAATGGCACCTTTTGCCATGCCAGCCGATGGATTAACAAAAGAAACATTAAAAAGTCATAATTTTATCGGTTTTTACAAGTAAGTACGAAATTGTTTCTGATCATTTGTTTTATTATCAAAAACTTTGCGTAAATATTTAATTTTTGGAAAATAGGTTTTAGTTAACAGACGAAGTTGGTTTCGTTATTGACTCTCCGCTTAATGGACTGATGCGAATATAATTTAACTGTTCGGGTAAATAGTGTGATATTTTCATTCTTAGAGAAGGAGTATCGGGTATATTATGGGGTTGATGTGCTGTGTAGCTCTGTGAGTGTTATTTAGTCTTTTTGCTAATTACGCTTTTGTTTGTCATTACATTTTATTGTATTGATCCTGTCATCCATAGAAATGGATTTTTTGGCTATCCTAAAAACATTTTGTTGACAATGTTATTCGATGATTGCCCTGCAGTTCTATCATTGGCGTATAGATGGTTCTCAAAAGCAAGGTCAACCAAGAGAAATGAGATAAGATCCTTTGTTATTCCTGAATTGAATTTTAAAGCCTCCGGTTACATTGACCTTATCGCATATAAAATCACAGTATAGAACGCAATAAAAAATGTTCTATTGGTTAGTCACATTTTTATTCACAAGAATGTATTTTATGTTTAAAAATTAAAATATTTTCCAACAAAAAAAAAATGCTTTTTCGTTACTGTGTTGGGCTGGGGTGTCAAGGTATTTAAAATTTTGATTCTTGACTTCTAAAGTAAAAGTATTGGAATTTGCGACTTTTTCAGTTAAATTTAAAAACAGTTACAACCAAAGTGCTTTGTGCATAGAGCTCCTGATTTTAAATCACTATCGCTTCGTTTTTTCAAATGCTTAATGATCAGTAATTACAAGCACTTTTTTTCAGTGCTTGGTAGTTAATGCTCGAAGGACTTTTTATCAGTGCTTAGCACAGCTCTAAGTCTAGTGTATGCTTTTCATTGCTTACCCCATTTTTACTAGCCCGTTTTACACATATTTCTCTTGTGAAATGAAACTGAACAAAATCTATATCCATAAAATAATTATTAATTTAAAATTTAGTAGTAACAACCATTTTTATAATTTTCAGGATTGTAAACGACATTGTTTTGCCACACTCAGAAGTCAGCGGGATGTTGCAAAAAAGAGAGGAATATTTAATGCCGAGCCTTGAGGGGGATCTATCGAGCCCGAGCATTGAACGTGCATTGACGAATAAAAAAAACGTTCACTCTTCAGAAGTAATTACATACAACTGCGACTTTTGTTCATATCAAACAAAATATAAAAATAACCTTAAAAATCATTTGCTAGTTCATAAGAATCCGTCAGAGATAACAATGTACAAATGTGACTCATGCACCTATCAAACAAAATATAATAGAAATCTTAAGTGTCATTTGCTAGTTCATAAGAATCCGTCAGAGATAACAATGTACAAATGTGACTCTTGCACCTATCAAACAAAATATAACAAACACCTTAAAATTCATTTGCAAGTTCATAAGGATCCTTCAGAAATTTGCACAGTGTACAAATGTAATTCTTGTTCATTTCAGACAAAGCATAAACGTGGCCTTAAATCACATCTGCTAAGCCATCGGGATCCTTCAGAAGTAAATATGTATAAATGCGACTCTTGTTCATATCAAACAAAATATAATAAGAACCTTAAAAGTCATTTATTAATTCATAAGAATGCTTCAGAGGTAACAATGTACAAATGTGACTCTTGTTCATATCAAACGAAAACTAAATATGCCCTCAAAAGTCATTTTATGATCCATAAGGATCCTTCAGAGGCGACAATGTATAAATGTGATTCTTGTTCTTTTCAGTCCAGTCATAATAATGCCTTCAAAAATCACTTGTTGTCCCATAAGAATTCTTCAGAGACAATGATGTACAAATGCGACTCTTGCTCATTTCAAGCAAGATATAAAAATCACCTCGAACAACATTTGTTGAAGCATAAGAATCCTTCTGAATTAACAGTGTACAAATGTGATTCTTGTCCTTTTCAGACAAAATATAAACACGAGCTCACAAGACATTTGGTGAACCATAAGGATCCCTCAGAGGTAACAATGTATGTATGTGACTCTTGTCCTTTTCAGACAAAACGTAAAGCAAGCCTCGTAAGACATTATCTGACGCATAAGGATCCTTCAGAGATAATAATGCACAAATGTGACTCTTGCTCGTTTCAGACAAAACGTAAATATCATCTGAAACGCCACAAGTTAACTCATCAATCTTGGAAATAATGATGTGTTAGTAGTGCAAGATCTGGGCAGGTGATTCCTTCAGTGCGTCATTGTTTTATGCTCGATATTTTCATTTTATAAATAATTCATAAAATTGACATCTAGAGGGACGCCTCCTGTCGCGTCACGAGTTAAAAAAATTGTAAAAAAATAGAATTGTGTATAGCATGTGATTTTTATATATGCTTTAAATCGAGAATATTTATTTCAACATCTTGAACACAGAAAAGTATTCCCAGAACAAAACCCCTGTCGGTTAATTAGTCGGAAAGACAAGTGTTTTCATATTTACAAGAAATTTAGATTTTTATTGTATCTCAAAACTCATCGTTACCAGTTCTACACACTCTTAATGATAGAGAAATTTCCCATTTTCCTCTAAGTACATTTTTACCACATCTCAGATATATTGTATCATTGTCAAAGGTCATCGTACGGGAGCTAGCATGGAATGACCCGACACATTTCTAATGGTTACAGACATGATTAATTCTGTGTCTTAGAGCATGGTGGACAAAAATGTGATGAGTATTTTGCTTAGTGGTGGTGTACTAGATTATAATAAATTATACAAGATGACAGTCATTATTTTATATTCAATAAAGCACTTTTTACTGCTGTCTAACTGACTTGTTCTTGATAAGAATCTAATTGCTCCTTTTGGAACAGTAAAGACTTGCTGGATATGACTAGTATTGACTAGAGGTACCCTAGTTGATTAGACCATATATCATTATAAGCTGTGGAATAGTGCATGGTATAGTTGTCTACAAATATTTAATGCGCATCAAAAAAGCCATAAAACTGACCGTAAATATGTAACTGATACTCAAACAAAATTTGTGTATCTTACAGAGACTTGGTGTAAACACAATGAAGCAAATGCCTTGAACTTCCCAAATTTTAATCTTGTAGCAAGCTATAGCAGAACTGTATTTAAAGGCGGTGGTGTCGGAATATGGTCAGATCAAACATTAGACGTAGATAACTAAGAATTAGAACATTACTGCTCGGAAAAAAATATAGAGGTATGTGGCCCGCCGTGGAAAGTACCCACAAAAAAACGGATGTATATCATCACCTGTTATCGATCTCATCAGGCGACTTTGATATATTTATTAAAACCCTTAATAATGTGCTGGACAAGTTATATAAACCCCATATACCGATGATCATTAACGGTGACTTTAACATTAGTTCAGATTCTCCTGATGATAGATATATCATCTTAACTTTTCTAGCAACATATGACCTAGATCAAAAATAATGTAGTCATACGAGGGTAACCGCACACTTATGTTCATTGATCAATCACGTATATATAAATATTAGTAATACTAACAATTGTTTGGTCCATCCTAACTTAATCTCTGAACACAACACTGTTCTCTTTAGTACAGGCATATCTAACACAGAAAATGCAGAAACTGCATCCATCAATAAAAGACTAGCCAAGAAAACTACAACATTTTTACCATGCTTGAGAGAGAGAAACACGGAGCGAAATTTTTTGATAGCCGTATAATAATAACTGTAGATTTCAAATACCACAAGTACAATCTGTTTTTACAGTTTTTTAAATAAATGTTGATAAAAATCCAAGCATAGTGATATCAATGGATTCGTAGAAAAGGGCTGTTTAATGGATATAAGGAGCCACCACCGTCCCATTTGAAAAAAAGAGTTATTTCAAAAAAACTAAATTACTTGCATTAAAATGCCTACAAAATGGTTAATAATAGTAACTATGTATAAATATTTTTTTCTGTACAATCTAAAATGACAAAGTATGTAATTTTTTATTTCATAGCACTCTAGATTAAAATTTATCATTGCTATAAAAAAATAACAACTTGCCATAAATTTATAAAAATCACCACACATGTTCAAAAATTCATTCTGAATCCAAAAATGTAATAATACACATGGTGTTCCATTTGAAAATCAGAAGTTAGGGTTATTTCCTGCGAAACCGGAAGTGGTTTTAAATTACTTCATATGTCAAAAAATGCAGTTTTCTGTATGACCCTAGGCCTCCTAGTTTCATTTTAATATGTTCAAAAATAAAAAATTATAGGGGTGAGCCACTGCTTTGTGTAGATTTTTTATTTCTAAACAAATGAAATAAAATAGAAAAACAAATAGCATAGATTTGAAATGGATAACAATGAATTCAGAAAAAAATCTATAATTTATTGAACACAATGAGCCACCACCTTCCCATTTGAAAAAAAAAGTTTTCGATAAAAGAGTGATACATTCAACTTTGGAGACTTCGTAAATAGTTATCAATGAAATTAAATGAAAAATTATATTTTTCCCTTGGACTTTACATGCCGTAGAACAAATTTTGGTATTCGAAAGCACTCTAGACGAATATCTTAAAATGCTTAAAAAAACTGAACATCGACTCAAAAATACGCGAAATTCTCATGGTATACTCAATTACTCAATATGTTGTCTTGAATCCGAATATGTAAAAATATACAGGGTGTTCCATTTAACATTCGAAAGTTACGGTCATTTCCTGGTAAACCGGAAATGGTCTCATACCATTTTTCATGTCCAAAAATCCATTTTTACAGGTAGTTTATGCACCCCAAATTTCAAATGAATAAGTTATAAAATAAAGGAAATATGTATATGTATATGTTATGTACTTATGTCTTATATGTTCATGGTATATTTTGATGTTTGGCAGCTACTGGTACAAGTCGTACTTTCTCTTTGTATTATTACCAATAATTTGACTAGTCTTATAATACTCTCTGTATCCTTCTGGACAATAAATGTTTATTTATTTATTTATCTATTTTATTTAAATCGCTCTCGTTAGCTCCCACAGAGAGTCTGGTCACAATCTAATCGGAGAAATTGGCCACTGACCTATTGCAAAGCGCGCTTGTGTCGTCGGAGCGTACACAGTGGCTTATAGCGTGTTACCAGTATATAGTTAATAGGTATATGCAATATTAGCCCTATAGAAGTAGGTATATACCTACTCTAGAAAATAGCCACATGCTAATAAAGCCATATTTCTTTCGTACATAACGTATAAAAATATTGAACATTTAATATAGTTGCCCATAACGTTCCTGAGATTCAGGATTTGTTAAAAAAAAAAACTTTAGTGATTTTGAAATTCTGTCAGTACAGATAGATGCAGTCATGTCAGTAGTATATAAATATAAAAAATCAAATTGATATCGCACGTAGTTAATTTGCTAGCGAGAAGTTTAAAAACACGAATTCTTGAAATAACATTCCTCCAACTTTTTTTCTTGTGGAGAAGTTGTGTAACCGCCAACAAAAGTTCAACCAGCCATTTCGGTTGCCCATTAGGACCCTCTTTCGATATGCGAGCTCAAAAATTATTTAGTTAATAGATATAAGGTTAGAAGGTATATAAGGAGTCATTCTGTACAAATTTCCTTTACAGAAACGGCGTGCCTAAATGTAGGAACAGTATGGTGGGTTTACCACAAGAGTCTAGAGAGACCGAAATGCGAAAGCTTCGAGCATGCGCATTACCTTGTAAATGTGTAATAAATTCGTGCAAGTGGAGAAATTGAAATATTTCCTGTTATTTTGTGGAAAAAACCCGCACCCCCCATTTTCTTGTCTGCGACGCTAATACTGCCTGCGGCGCTAATAATTATTAACAATTAGATATCAAAATAAAAACCTACTAACCTAACCCAAAGAAATCACACGAAAGAATGAAATTATTATATAAAAAGAAGGAAAACCTAAAGAAATCAGAAAAGAATTTGTAAAAAAATATATTAATCGTTACAAGATTTAAAAAAAATTGTGCGGGCATATGAATTTGAACCCGGGACACCTCGCGCCATAGGCAAAAGCGTAACATATGCGCTAACCATCTCGCTGGACGTAGACGCTAGAGCAAAGAAGAAATAGTCAAACTAATGATATCACATGTTGGGCGTGTCGAAGCTTTCGCATTTCGGTCTCTCTAGACGCTTCTCCGGGTTTACCCACTGAACTATACATATACATAATAAATGGAAGACCAATACAGATATATGCGCGTGAACAAAATACTTCAATCATGCGATTGACGGTCCCGGGGTTCTGCGTCGCTGCACTACAAATCTAGTATTAAAAGTATGTTGGTGATTGAGTCAGAATGCTTCTTGCGGACGATATGCGCCGACGCGATTTTTCTTTGATTTGTCTCCCGTACATAGACATGGATGTCTATGCTCCCGTAGCGGCCAGCGGGAGGTTTTGGATTAGTGCAGAATTTCAGAGCCGGTATCCAGCAATTAATCTATGCAGCAATTCTCTCGTTTTTTAGCGGTTGTTTTGTGTAGTACTTTGTAATATAAACAATTCGTGATAAGATAAAGACTAAAGCAATGTGGTTCCGTCTTGTTCCTGTTTGTTACCTATATTTTGAGTAAGTACCTTGTACCTTTTTCTGTAAAATATACTATCCTCTAAATATCGGCGACAACTCCGAGTTTTGGGATCTTTTGTCTTACTGTGGGTAATTTTGCCTGAAAAATTTTCGTTCGGCTATACTTTCCCAGATATCTACTGAACTCATGATAAATATATAGAATTCTTTGGATATTCAGGATACAAAATTGTCTAACAGTCTAACCTCACCTTTTTCCGCAATTTTTTAGCGAATTTTAAAGTTTATTACTATTTGTGAATCTACCTAAATCATGTTAAACAATCGAAATTATGTGAGTTATTGACATACTTACCTGTGATTTTCTAATAGCTGTCATTTAACAACAGTTCGTTAAATATCGCATATCATTAGTGATTTTCTATTGAATATACCAAATCCGTGCTTGACACCTTGACGTCCTTGACACTTGTCAAATATCAAATATGAAATAATCATTTTTCTACTAATGTCAATGTCTATGGTGTTGTTTTGATTTTAAATAATGGGACCTCTGGATGAAATATGCAATTATTGTTCGGAAAAATGTAAAATTTTTAAAGCTATAGATGAAAATACGAAACACCAATTTGAAATATTTCTGCCGAAAATAGTAAGTTCCCGAAGTACCATACTTAGGTTATGTTTGAATAAGTGGCTAAATTTAAGTTACTATACATTTCATTTGTGTGACGCTTTCGTCGAATTTTGTTTTAGGATTTCACTCTAATACAAGGATCTGTGATGTGTAAAAATTGTGCAGATGTGCTTCTAAAATGTTATGAATTTAAAATAAATTGCTTGCGTACATACGATTATATCGTTCCACTTGTCAATAAGGGTGATGTCCAACTGGATCTAAAGGAGGTCTATCGGAGCAAAAATACTCCAGAGGATGAACGCATATGTGGATTGTGCATGAGCCATGTAAAAATTTGTTCGGCTGTATCTGTCGATGTTGAAGAAAGCGACGTTGTTTTGCAGAAAATGGTAGAACAATGTCTCCCAGAATTGGTACGTATCAGTATTATTTATAAGGTGCTACGGTAATTGTGGAGAATAATGGGGCATTATAATTTTCGCGTAATTTTTTCATAACACTAATTTGGGTTTAATAGTAAATTATTTATTATTTCTTTACTTATGGTAATGAAACATATTATTTATAGGATTTTGCAAACAGTGGAAAGAAAAACTATCTATTAGAACTAAGAGAAAAACTATATGTAAAAATATTAATGAAGTCTTTGCATTCCTTCGATAACCTGACTTCTGGTTATGCTAGCAAGTTAAAATTCTGAAATAAATTTGTCCAATTTCTTATTAGACTTTCTCATTATAACACTAACATCACATACATAAAACATAAACAGCTACGATCCACTCTGGATTGCGTCACCGCTGTATTTCGACCTTAAATGAAAACTTGTAACTTGGCCCCCTGTGATATATGCAACCCATATTACATTTGCATAAATCAGCCATTACATATACATAGTCTCACTCGACCAGGACACCGCTGTCTTTTGACCTTGAACGAAAACTATTAACTCGACCCCCATATACGAACATAAACATTTCCAATGTTAAAAATGCTGATGACCATTACACCAGTGCAAATCGCCTTGAAATTTCATTTCAGAATATGACAATTTAAAATCAGAAATCTATACCTATTTCAGAAACTTTAAAGAAAGTCATGCATTCAGCTAAAAATTAATTTATGCCTTTGTGGGCACTGTTTTCTTTACCTACTTGATAATTATCTGAAATTAAAAATATTCTTACCTTCGAATGCGTCATCAACGTTTAAGTTTAAGTCCCACTCAACTAAACGAAATTTATACAGGGTGTAATTAGTTTCATGTCAAAAAAAAAAACTGGTGGTAGGGAACGACAAGACAAACAAAAAAACTTTATATAACATGGGGTCTAAAGCTCATAGTTTTGGAGAAAAAAATAAACAAAAATTTCCAAAATACTTAATAACCTAGTTTGAGAACTGCTGGCATATTGGGATAGGTTTTATTGCCTTGCGTCTTGTCGCACGGTGCATTAATAAAACAAGTGCAATAGCTCTCTATGCGATACTTTTACTAATGGTGCAAAAAGTGAATCCTGTTCAATTAAGCAATGGATTTTATGCATAGATAAGAATAAATGATATTTATTTTATGTTTATGTTGATGTTAAAAATAAAAATATTCTTTCGCATGAAACACCATGAAAGGGAATTTGATGTTTTAAAATTAAATTTAGAAAAAATTGAGTTTTCATTTAATGTAGACAGCGGCACTCGTATTTGCATTATAGTCAAAGATTAGAGACTTATTAATTTTCCAATGTTTGCTGTAGGGGTGCTGTTGGTAGAATGCCATTTTAATAATCGGTTTTTGTTTAATTCGCCCTGTGCTATGAATATATACCTACCTACATATATATTAAAGTTAAGGGAAATATAGGTCAGCGGTCAGCTACCGATTGTTGAGCTAAGTTCTAATAAAACATTTTCTTTATAGGATTTTGCAAACAGTGGAAAGAAAAGCTATCTCTGAGAACTAAAGGAAAAACTATATATAAAATTATTAATGAAATCTTTACATTCTTTCGATAACCTGACTTCTGGTTATGCTAACAAGTAAAATTCTGATTTGCCATTCTCATTTTAACACTAGCATCCAACCTAGTCCCCTACGGCTAAGCAGGCTAAACTAGTATCCACATGATCCCCTACGATATGTAAATTCAGTTAAAAATGAGAACAAAGGCCTGAAATTAATTTATTTACGTACCTTGTCTTTAAAAATTTTTTCATTCAAATGAATTACATTTTCATAAAATCTCATTCAGTTTCTTGGAAATGCTTAGCCTTTGAAACGTTTTTCGTCCTTATTGTGGACTCATCAGAAAAGCCTAAAGCCACTCATAACGATGTTCCATGCAAAACTAAGACATTTTTCCATGAATGGTATAAAATAATTATAATTGACATTGATTTCATTAATAATTTTATATATAGTTTTTCCTTTAGTTCTCATAGATAGCTTTTCTTTCCACTGTTTGCAAAATCCTATAAAGAAAATGTTTCATTACATACTATAAGCAAACAAATAATAAATAATTCACTTTTAATACAGTGTGGTAGGTATAGCAGCATGTGACTAACATAACCTCAAATTTTACATTTTTGTAAGTTTATGGGATCTCTAAGTTTATCCTCATTTTTAATGTTTTTATTCACATTTCTAGATTGGGTCCAGTGTATCTCTAACATTTTAAGAAACTCTCAAATATTAAAATGTTATGCAGATAATTTATTAATATTATTAAACTCATCACAAATACAGAACGAAGAGTATATTGCATTCGATCGGCACATTTCTAAAGCCAGTAATATTGCTCGTAGAGAAAAATTGTCATATCACTGTTGGTGATCGAATCCTGAACAACTTTCAAAATGCCCGTCATCCCGTTTGTCTGTCCGTCCGTCATGTTTCTTGTAAGCACGATAACTTAAGAACGAAAAGTCCAACTGTACTGAAATTTGGACAATAAGTTAGTGCTGGCTAGAGGAAGAACCCTATTGTTTTTTTAACAAAATTGATCAATAAATAAAAAAGTGATTAATTTTTTAAATAAGAATGTTTTTTTAAATATTTTGTAATTAAACTAAAAATGTCTAAAACTAATATTATTTACAAAAAAAAACTGTGAGAGTATCCTATAAAATGTGTAACAATTATATAAAAAGTGCAGTAAATCGGCGAAGAGTATAATGGTTAACCTTGTTCATTTAAAAAAAGGTACTTTATGTACAGGGTGATTCACGTAGGCCATTCATTACAAGTTTTTCAACTTGCAGTTGGATTAGAAACTTGGAATTAGGTTATGCAGCCATAATCGATCATTCCCGTTCTATCTAAAATATTTTCAGTCCTCCAACTATACAGGGTGTGCCAAAAATTGGTACCAACTTTCTTATTTTAAATGGAAACCTATATTTTTCTTTACATGGTTCGATTGGTCTTCTAATTCTGAGTTTAGAGAACCTAAGTTATGTTAACTTATCTATTACAATTTTTGATATATGTCCAATTTTTTGAAAAAAATTGCCGCTGTAGTAGTTTACGAACAAATTTGTATCTCGCAAACCTTTCAAAATTATGAAACCAAATTTGTGAAGCAGTTAGCTGGAAGTCTTGGCTGGAACTTTTGATGTTCCATCGGTGGTCCCATTTTGTACCATATGGGCGCAGTCGATTTTCAAATGTCGCAATAAAAAATTGTCAAAAAGTCAATTTTTTCAAATGGCACCTATTTTTTTTCACACCATTCGAAAGAAAATTGAATTTTAGGGTGAGTTACTTAAGCATTCCCTATACCTAACTTCACCCCATATCGAGTTATTCAATAAAAATCAAGAAATACCTTATCTTGCCGAGAGATTCCTTACTTCATCAAGTATGCCATGGAAACAAAAGACAGTTGTAATAATTTTTAAAGAAAAATATGTATTCTTATTTAATTACACACAACACCAACAAATTATTATTAACGAACAAGAAGAATGTTGACGAAATTCTGTCAGTGAAAATGGTACACACATTGACCACTTGTATTGAAATAATTATTTTGTTAATCTGTTTATTTGTTGTTATTTTGTTGTTATTATTTATTATTGCAATACGATTTTTGAATAAAAATTAAAACGAAATGATTGTTTCCAAAGCCTACTACCCTTGAGAAAAAAAAACAATATTTTTTTCAAAAAATGCCAATAACTCAAAAACGACTGTAGATAGACATACACAATGTTAATAAAAGTGGCCCTAAAATTCAATTTTGCATTGATTTCTGGCTTCAGAAATGGTAGGCCCAAAGATGTGCTATGCAATCTGTTGAATGTAGAATAATAGAATATTTGAACAAAAATATGGTGGTCACATTGAACATTTACGTTAGAATTTCGTCAACATTGTTCTTGTTCGTTAATAATAATTTGTTGGTGTTGTGTGTAATTAAATAAGAATCCATACTTTTCTTTAAAAATTATTACAACTGTCTTTTGTTTCCATGGCATACTTGATGAAGTAAGGAATCTCTCGGCAAGATAAGGTATTTCTTGAGTTTTATTAAATAACTCGATATGGGGCGAAGTTAGGTATAGGGAATGCTTAAGTAACTCACCCTAAAATTCAATTTTCTTTCGAATGGTGTGAAAAAAATAGTAGGTGCCATTTGAAAAAATTGACTTTTTGACAATTTTTGATTGATTTGAAAATCGACTGCGCCCATATGGTACAAAATGGGACCACCGATGGGACATCAAAAGTTAGCCTGGACTTCCAGCTAACTGCTTCACAAATTTGGTTTCATAATTTTGAAAGGTTTGCGAGATGCAAATTTGTTCGTAAACTACTACAGCGGCAATTTTTTTCAAAAAATTGGACATATGTCAAAAATTGTAATAGATAAGTTAACATAACTTAGGTTCTCTAAACTCAGAATTAGAAGACCAATCGAACCATGTAAAGAAAAATATAGGTTTCCATTTAAAATAAGAAAGTTGGTACCAATTTTTCACACACCCTGTATAGTCGGAGGACTGAAAATATTTTAGATAGAACGGGCATGATCGATTGTGGCTGCATACCAAATTTCAAGTTTCTAATCCAACTGCAAGTTGAAAAACTTCTAATGAATGGCCTACGTGAATCACCCTGTATAGGGTGGAAAATTCAACCTATAATTAACGGTCTGTTTTTAATATGCAACGAGATTAGAAAATTATATGGTACTACTACTCTATTGTCATTGAGCTTTCTGTTATTTTTATGGTTTTTTTTGGCGCCAGATAGTGTTGCGTAATGCGGAATACTATATATATATATCAATTTTTACTGATGTTCCGCATTCCGCAAGTCGAGATATTTTCCTATGATCGTTTATTCTGTGTTATAGAGTTAATTGTCAGTTGGATCGTTAGCGTATATGAATTGTTTTCGCTTAGGGTGCGAGAGGACCCAGGTTCAACTCCCAGACCCCACTGATTTTCTAAAAAAATTTGTAACGATTAATGTATTTTTTTCACAAACTTAGGTTTGATTTGACTGCAGAAATTATGTTTTCCTTCTTTTTCTATAATTGTCATTCTTTCATGTGATTTTTTTAAGTTAGGTTGGGTTAGGTTGATTTCTATTTTGCTGTTTAATTTGTTTCAATTTCTTGACTTGCAGAACACTAGTAAAAATTTATAGCATTTCACGTTGTGGAAAACTATGCTCTCCCTATTTCTGTTTAATAATAAGAGTGACCAGTAACATCTGTTATCTTAAGTCCTTATGACGTTAACCAAGGCTGTTTCAGTATTTGGACGTCCCAAGGTTTTTCTTAATAATAGTGTATAGGGACGTCCTTATGAAAAGTCCCAGGGACATCTCTGTGAAGTTATTTCGTCCCTGGGACGTCCGAGAGATATTTAACCACAAACATCCCACTTGGAATGCAAACGATCATATACGGACATCCCACGGACGTTTTGTGCTAGCTGGGCTAGGTGTGTGGAATGACTATTCTTTCTTATTTATCAAATATTATCTCTGAACAAAAGCTAGTGTGTTTGCAAAGATTGATCGATAGTCACATTTATTATCTATATTTGATTTCAATTTCAATATTTGTTTTTTCGGTTTATAGGATTTAAGAATAATCAAAAAACCAGTAATCTGCCCGTGCTGCCATATATTTCTAAAGAATTGTTTCCACTTTGTAACGAAGTATTTGATTGTAGAAGATAACAATAAGAAATACTGTGAAAGTCTAGATATAAACAGTAAAAATCAAATGGAGCTAAACAGTTTATCGCAGTTTACGATCAAAGATGTAGCAGCAGATGAAGTAGATGGTAATTCAGTCGATATCAAAGAACATTCCTGTGAGGATAGGAAAAATCCAGATGAGAGGGAAGTTGACGAAGGAAGTGATATGGTTAAATTGGAACCAATATATTTCTGTGGTATTAAAAATGAGGATGTTAAAAATGAAATTGAAATGTTTGCAGAATTTAATGGTCAGAAAGTTAACAATGAACATGTTACACTAAATAATACATGGGCCTGTGAAAAAGATACTGATAAACCCAGTTATGTTAAGATAGAAGAAATATTTTGTGAAGAGAATGAGACTGAACGTAGCCAGAAAAATCTTGTTGAAATGGAGGACCAAAAATGTTTAGTTGACGAGGATATAGAAATAAAAACGGATAAACATGATTTCGACAGGTAATATTAAATTAAACTTCATTCTACATTTTGAAGATTTATTTTGTCTCCCAGGAACTTGGCATTTTAAAGAACATTTTCGCAAACGCTTCTAACAAGTGTGTCTGTTCTTGTGTATAAGAAGTCAGCTGTTTCAATATACATTTACAGCACATAATACACAAATTGAATTTTAACGAACCGCATTGTATGGAAAACAAAATGCTTTTGGTACCAAGATTGTATGTACTGCTTACTATATTTAAAAATTTTAGTAACCTCCCACAATTTTATTGTGGGGAGGTTAAAATTCATCGGGCTGATTTTAACATGTTAAACTTAAATCATACCTATGATGCTCCACACAAACGATCAAAAACGTGTTTTTGATCGTGAAAAACTGTTGATAACTCGAAAAATATGCACGTTACAAAAAGAATTACAAGAGACCAAAATTTTAAAGTATATATTAACCTATACATCTGAATTTTTCCAGATTTTTAAATTTCATAGGTTACAAGATTTTACATTTTTCGATGGGGGCTGTTTTTCGTGGTTTTCCGGAAAAATTTGGACAGGGTACACTTAAGGAAAAAGTCAGAATAAAATAAGTCTTGCGTTTTAATAAATCATTCACCAGAATTTTTTTGGAAGAGTTTGATCTAGATATCAAAACGAACAGAATCCACAAACTTTCATGAAAATCCATTCCAATTCGGTACACTTTTAAGTTTAGGTCAATATTCATTAATTTGTTTACACTACCTGTAATATATCAAATAAAACTGAATGAAATCTTTCTATCCATGAAATAATTATTGGTTTAAAATTTATTGGTAATAATAATTTTTATAATTTTCAGGATTGATGCTATTGTTTTACCACAATCAGAAGTCAACACGATGCAAAAAAGAGAGGAATGTTTAATGACGAACCTTGAAGGCGATCTGTCAGACCCATGCATTGAATGTGCATTGATGAATAAAAATAACGTTCACTCTTTATCAGAAATAAATTTGTACAACAGTACCTCATGTTCCTTTCAGACAAAACATAGATATTACCTCAAATATCATTCGCTGAAGCATAAGGATTCTTCACAAATGTTAATGCACAAATCCCAGTGTGACTCTTGTACATATCAGACAGCATATAAAGACGACCTTAAAAGACATTCATTGGTGCATAAGGATCCTTTAGAAGTAATTATATACAAATGTCACTCATGTTCATATCAAACAAAATATAATAAGAACCTTAAAAGTCATTTGCTGGTTCATAAGAATCCTTCAGAGATAACAATGTACAAATGTGACTATTGTTCTTATCAAACAAAATATAGCAATAACCTTAAAACTCATTTGCTAGTTCATAAGAATCCTTCAGAGATAACAATGTACAAATGTGACTATTGTTCATATCAAACAAAAATTAAATATGCCCTCAAGAATCATCGTCTGATCCATAAGGATCCGTCGGAGGTACCGCTGTACAAGTGCAACTCGTGTTCTTTTAAAGCTAAAACTAAAAGAAGCTTCAAGAAACATTTACTGAAGTATAAGGATCCTTCAGAGGTAAAAATGTACAAATGCTACTTGTGTTCTTTTGAGACAACTATAAGAAGCCTCAATGAACATTTACTGAACCATAAGGATCCCCCAGAGGTAACAATGTACAAATGTTACTTGTGTTCTTTTGAGACGAAAACTAGAAGAAGCTTCAAAGTACATTTACTGATGCATAAGGATCCTTCAGAAGCAACAATGTATAAATGTGACTCCTGTTCTTTTCAAACCAGTGATAATTATGACTTCAAAATTCACTTGCTGAAGCATAAGGATCCTTCGAAGATAATGATTTATAAATGCGACTCTTGCTCATATCAGGCAAGATATAAAAGTTGCCTAGAAAGACATTTGCTGAACCACAAGGATCCTTCAGAGGTAACAATGTATACATGCGACTCTTGTTCTTTTCAGACAAAGCGTAAAGCAAACCTCATAACACATTTGCTGACGCATAAGGATCCTTCACAGATAATAATGTACAAATGTGCCTCTTGTTCATTTCAGGCAAAACGTAAATGTCATCTGAAACGTCATGAGTTGACTCATCAAAACTCTCGCTGATAATGATTTGTTAGTAAGTAAAAGAGCTGAATAGGCGACTCTTTCGGTACATCATTGTTTTATACTCAGATATTTTCATAATTTTATAAATTATGACGATTCACAAAATTGATTTCTGGAGGGACACCTGTCAGGTGCGATACAAGTTAAAAAAACTCTAAATAAAATTGGGTTAGGTATAGCATGTAATGGTTATAGGCTTTCTTTTAGATTGAGAATATTTATGTTTACTAATTTTTGGAGTAAGTTAATGTTATTAACAAAAATTAGAACGTCATTATTGGTATTTAATACTGTTGGCATTTAATTATTTTTAAATATTGGTGACACATTTGTTTCATTAAATTTTTGAGTAAAATGGTATTAAAAAAGTAGGGTTATTAACGTTTTTGCACAATCCGTTCATAGAATAAAATCATTTCGATCAGTGAAACCTATTTAATTTTAAATTCTACAGTGTACCTTAACTTATATTTAGTTTTATTTCCCTGCCTTTAGTGGCTTAGTAAATATATTGATTTGAAAAAAGTGGTCTTCAAATTCTCCGTGACACACAAAATAGAGAAGCAATATCTATATGTATCAGTTACCAGTAACCTCCTCAACATCGTGGCACAGACTACATTATATATAGGTTCCTATTTAGGACATGGAAGTATGACTAGATCCTTTAATTAGACAACCCAGTATATTAAATATAACATCAAGTCCTACAATTTGGCCTTATAGTAGGGGAGGTAGCGCTGCATTTGAACAAGTCATTTCATACTGAATGAATATCGTAATAATAATACACTGAAAGAAATCGACCAACTAGAATGTTTTGCTAAGATGATCTGCATTATCATAAGTATTTTTTTTTGTTAAAACTACATTATCATTATCTAACCATAATTTCTTATGGTTAGATAATGATAATGTAGTTTTAACAAAAAAAAATACTTATGATAATGCAGATCATCTTAGCAAAACATTCTAGTTATGCTAATGCGATTTTGCAACGGTAAATCTTTGATTATTTGTTCCAATAACAGCACTTACTTAAACTGGGTAAAATATTTTTTTAAATTGTCTTTTTATTAGTGGTAACTAAATAATTTCTTGCGGTAAATACATGCTTTACTTATTTATTATTACACATTTACAAAGAATTTTTGTAAAAAGACTTATTTTGTTTTATGTTATTGTTATAGTAAACTGTGATTGTATCTTCTTACAAGTCAAAGTTCACTTCTTTTAAAGGCACCCTGAATTGTTTATTAGTCCTTTGTTTCCTTAAATGAATCATTTGTTTTAAATTTTACTAACAATAATTCTTTGTGTGGGTCAGTATAGAAATGTATTAAAAAACGTGTTTTTATGAAGTGTGAAATTGTACGTGATGAATGCCACTCTCTTTCTAAAAAATATTAAATTAAAATATAGAATTTAGAATGCACTTGCAAAGTGACATTACTAGGTCAAAAAAAAAATTTTTGTCTTTATAACGTAAACTGCATAGTGGTTAAAAAGTCACCTATTAGTGGCAGGAAAGTTTTTTTCTAGTTACAAGATAGTAATGGTGTAAGAATTAGGAACTAACTATAACAAAAAACTTATTAAGATTAAGGAAACCAAGCCTAATAAAATGATTTTTTACCTCTTCTCTGTAATTTAAACTGAGTACACTGAAAGAAATTTCTATTATCCATAAAGAGAAATTGACTAACCCCTAATAAATATCTGCATTAAATAGGCTCCAGCAAGACTGCTCTGTAACCGCAACAAAAACGATCTTGCTAAGATGCACTTATTTACCGTTAATAAAAGTTTTTCTTGTTATTTATTTGTTACTGTACGTTGATAGCTTTGCTATCAGGAGTCACCACCTATTTTAATCTTAATAAGTTTTTTGTTATAGTTAGTAAGTTCCTATTCCTTATACCATTACTACCTTGTAACTGGAAAAGAACTTTCCTGCTGCTAATAGGTGACTTTTTAACCACTATGCAGCTTACATTATAATGGCAACAAATAATCTCTCTTGACCTAGTAATGTCATTTTGCAAGTACGGTACTTGTAAATTCAATATTTTAATTTTATATTTTTTAGACTTCACACTTCATATTAACACACGTTTTTAATACATTTCTATGTTGACTCAGACAAAGAATTATTGTTGGTAAAATTAAAATAAATGATTCATTTAAGGAAATAACAAACAACTAATAAACAATTCAGGGTGCCTATTAAAAAAGGGGAACTTTGACTTGTAAGAAGACACAATCACATATAGGATTCTGACGGCTTTTCTTTGCATATTAAAAATTTTCGCACAGTGAGTGCACTGAAAGAAATTTCTATTATCCATAAAGAGAAATTGACTAACCCTTAATAAATATCTGCATTAAATAGGCTCCAGCAAGACTGCTCTGTAACCGCAACAAAAACGATCTTGCTAAGATGCACTTATTTACCGTTAATGAAAGTTTTTCTTATTATTTATTTGTTACTGTAGGTTGATAGCTTTGCTATCAGGAGTCACCACCTATTTTAATCTTAATAAGTTTTTTGTTATAGTTAGTAAGTTCCTATTTCTTACACAATTACTACCATGTAACCGGAAAAAAACTTTCCTGCCGCTAATAGGTGACTTTTTAACCACTATGCAGCTTACATTATAATGGCAACAAATAATCTTTCTTGACCTAGTAATGTCACTTTGCAAGTACGTTACTTCTAAATTCAATATTTTAATTTTATATTTTCACACTTCATATTAAAACAGGTTTTTTAATACATTTCTATACTGACTCAAGACACAAGAATTATTGTTGGTAAAATTAAAATAAATGATTCATTTAAGGAAACAAACGACTAATAAAGAATTCAGGGTGCCTATTAAAAAAAGGGAACTTTGACTTGTAAGACGACACAATCACAGTTTACTATATAATAGCTGCTTTCGTTCAGCAGAGTGATTCGTAATGATAAGGTACCTACCTGTTTCATGTGTTGTCTCTGTCCCTATACCGTGCAATTTTGTATCATGTGATTACTGCTCATTAAAATCCTGTTTATTATGATTACGAATCACTCTGCTGAATGAAAGCAGCTAATATACAATAACATTAAACAAAAGTTTTTTAATAAAATTTTTTTGCATAAAACCTTTCCCACAACTGTCTCGTCGAACGCCGAATTGCTTACTAGTTACTGCATGCGTCGCTGCATGGATAAAATGGCGCGCGATGATAAAATCTCAATTGCGCTTGCGCCACGTGTAAAAATAAATAAGTAAGACGTTATGATTAGTAAGCCCGTCTTTACAGTTAACAGGTGACTTACCAACCATAGGTCTATATGAGTTTTAACCATTAAATAGTTAACTTTAACTTAAGGCACTTATTTATCGTAAGAAATTATTTAGTAACCCCTAATAAAAAGAAAACTTAAAACAATATTTTACCTAGTTTAAGTAAGTGCTGTTATTGGGACAAATAGTCAAAGATTTACCGTTGCAAAATTTCATTAGCAAAACAGTTTTTCTTATGGTTAGATAATGATAATGTAGTCTTAACAAAAAAAATACTTATAATAATGCAGATCATGTTTAAAAGTGAATTATTTATTATTTGTTTGCTTATAGTAATGAAACATTTTCTTTATAGGATTTTGCAAACAGTGGAAAGAAAAGCTATCTATGAGAACTAAAGGAAAAACTATATATAAAAATATTAATGAAATCTTTGCATTCTTTCGATAACCTGACTTCTGGTTATGCTAACAAGTAAAATTATGATACTAGTTTAGCCTGCTTAGCCGTAGGGGACTAGGTTGGATGCTAGTGTTAAAATGAGAATGGCAAATCATAATTTTACTTCTTAGCATAACCAGAAGTCAGGTTATCGAAAGAATGCAAAGATTTCATTAATATTTTTATATATAGTTTTTCCTTTAGTTCTCATAGATAGCTTTTCTTTCCACTGTTTGCAAAATCCTATAAAGAAAATGTTTCAATGCAGATCATCTTAGCAAAACATTCTATTTGGTCGATTTCTTTCAGTGTGGAATGACCCCATATGAGTATTTCGTAGCTAATTATACAGTTAAAGAGGTCATGATAGACCATTATAGTTATTTCTTTTGAAGTTGTTTGTGCTAAATTTTTTAGAAGAAAAAGGTTTTTAGCTAATTTACTACAAGTGTAATCTATATGTTCATTCCAAAGTTGGGCCTAATATAATTCCCAGAAATTTAACTTTCTTTGGGTTATTTATTTCTTGTTGCCTTAACGTAAATACCATTTTTTCAGTCTTGTCTTCGTTTAGTTTTAAGGAACTTGCTATAAACCACTGAGATGCTAGATTTTGAGATTTCCATATTGTGTGCAAGAATTTCATAATTTCTGTTGACATCAATTTAGCTGAATGATTTATATCATAGTCTACGTAACTGACGTATTATCTCTTCTCTTCAATAAAGCTGATTATTATTTTTTAGTTGAAAATAATCTCAAAAATCATCCCATAAATTTTGGCACTTTTATGCTGATTATTAAATACTAACCAACTGCTAAAAATGAAATTTATTCGGTATAAAATTTCTCGAAAAAAAATGCAGCGCTACCTTCATACTATTAATTTTAGGCTTTCAGGTGTCTCCAAATTTGAAATTCTGATCTTTGAGTGAAAGTAATTTTGATACTTGGTTAGGTAGAAATTATTATTGAAGTTTTTGAAAAATTATAGCATTTATACTTCTTTGCAGTCTCCTCAAAAGTCGTGTTATATAATTATTTTTAATTTGGTATAGTAAATAAATTGTACATCTAAATTCGCACTTCTTTGACTTTATATTTGTATAAATTTCAATTTATATTGTGATTATTTCTTTACCAACTCCATAGTTATTTTTTTAGGAGCCATTCAATAAATCGTTTGCAAAAATGAACTATTTTTAACACCCTACCTCCTCCACTCTGTAACATTTATCAGACCTATTTATACGAACGTTCGCTTGCTAACACCCCCCCCCCCACACCTACATTTCCCGAACTTAAAAATTTATTTTTTGTTAAGTACGTTCATTCTGTGAACCCCTGTCCATCGTTCATTTTGTCACATTTTCAGTGACCCCATCTTCTCTAAATGCGAATGTATTTATTGAATGGTCCCTTATAGAGTCGGGTACAATTTAAGCTGACTTGTGTCATGACCGCTAAAACGTCTGAACTAAGATTTTATTTGATGCACAAGAAAAGCCAGTAGTTCTCAAACAGTTCTTTCCTGTAATGGCAATGGTGTCGCTAAATAATTATAAACAAATAGGAAAGATGTTGTCATACAATGTTAAGATTATTAATTTAGTTCTTCGTACTTCGTCATTTTAGTGGAATTCTGATTATACAGTCCGCTATAAAGTTGGCTACATATGGGAAAGAATCGTATTATTGACATTTCTAAAAAACTTTATTGGAGATTCGTTTATGCATGTCCGATAACAAAAAATTACATTTTGACATATGTCATGTGATCACCGCACCGGTTTGGCAGGCCTGTAAAAAATAGTTGATGGTGGTATCGAAAAATAGGTCAAATTGTTAAGATATAGAACAACTTTGTTAAGAAAAAGTGCATAGAAACAAGAACTCCATATATCAATTTTGAAGCAGATATGAGGAAAATAAAAAAGTGCAAATTTTACCCCTATCATTAATTTCTATATGAATAATCTTAAATTCTTGTGTCTATTTCACAAATATTTGATTAGTTTCGACAAAAACTTTATGTATTTTAGTTGAATAAAGGTATTTGCATGTAAAAAAAGAAACGAACCCCCAATATAGAATTTCTCTCTCATTAATACAAATTTTTCCCACATGTAGCTAACTTTATGGTGGACATTGTAGGTATATAGGCTCGAGCACAAATGAACCTGATAACAAAAAATGAATTGCCCAATTCAGTCATTAACAATGAGTTATCAGAAAAAGAAATAAAAAACTAATATTGTTACAGTCCAGCAAGAACCATGGGGAGGTATGGGCATTTCTTGCTAGGATAGGATTGTAGTATTACTATTGGGGAAATGATGTTAGTAAAAATAAGATATTTCATATAATAAAAAAAAAAATCTGAAGTCCCTATGAGAATAACAAAAATAAATTATTTTTCTTTTAGCGGTAATAAATAAATATTTTGGTTGACAAAATATATATTAAAATTAACAATAATTTTAAAAGAAATAAATTAAAACAATTCTGAAAGAACAACGCATTGGCACGTTTTCATAAACACTAAAATACTTGAACAATTTATCTACTCGACGCACGATTCACCATTTGTGTATATATTGTATATATAACGTAAGAAAGTCGATTTTATTAGAGATAAACACGCGCTAAAAGTAACAAAAGACACATTTTTGGGAAAAATAAGGTTTTAATAAAACTCGCGGTGCGGCTTAAAATAAAAATTTTAGAAAGAAAATTTTAATAAAGCTTAAATTAAAAAAAATGTAGAAGTGAGAATCGAGATCGAACTCGCAACCACCCCATTTATATTTATTGCTGCTCGAGTATCTTCCCGATTGAGCTACGCGATCCTATGTTCATTATATTCTGAAACGTGTAATATGTACATACTAGAAAATTGTAAGATTTGTTTGTTTGACGAATAAATATCCACTATTTATCATAAAAAATAACTTAAATGTTTCACATAAAGACGTTTTTCATATTTAGAGTGGTGTTATATAGTTCACGGGAATAAATAATATTTGTCGTCAAATCTCCCAGTTTGAGAATCGTAGAGCCATATGACTATGTTTCTCACTCCTCGGTGTACATTTCATATTTGTCTCAAAAGAAGTGGGAAAGAATCTTGGTAGACATACACTGACAATGTCTTTAGGCTATTGCTTTAAGTTTGTGTGCAAGAGATAGTGAAAACGTATGCCCAACATTTTAATTCCTACATCGGTCATTTTAAACTGGACCCGACTCTATAAAGCAGCTTTTGTTATACATAAAATAGAATTTGATTGAAACCATCAGTGTTTTACTTTGTATTTTTTTAATAAGTAAATATTAAAGTTGATTCTAAATCAAATAGCTGTGTTTTTTTGTCAAGTCGCACATCTTTAGAACCTGATTAGATTGAATTATTTGTGAACTAGAAGCTTCTACATTCTAGTTGAGCAGTCAATAATAACTCCCAATGAACAATGTCGAACACCAAATTATAAAAACTTTAGTAACATTAATTGTTGATTAAAGCTTATCAGTTACCAAACTATTCAAGAGCTTAAATAGCCTCTATAAGCCTTATCGTTACCACCAGCGATGGATTTAGGCTTAATAGTCCAATCAATAGATGGAAGGGTATACCAAAATTCATGCCCCAAAACAAAAAATGTTGATGTAGTCTAATTCACAAGTTCAAAAAGGTGTTAATTCTTGAAATAGCTCCTAAAAATATGAGCGATAGCTCATTGGATTCAGAATGACGTCTAGAAAAATGTGTTAAAATGTTTTATTAGCACATAAAAAATTGCAAAAGCTATAAACAAATTAAGATGGAAAAAAAGGCTTTTAGTTTTTCGCTTATATCTAAAAAACTATAAGCGATAACGGAAATCGGAAAAAAGATTCTTAAAGAGGAGGAAATTTCCAATATAAAAGTCCCATCTCCCAGAACTCTTTCTCCATTATTTATCATTGCGCTGCAGTATGCGAGCGCTGCCTCAAAAGAGCATAAAATCATTTTTTTATACTATTAAATATCAATTAAAAAAATTTGAAAAAATTATGGTGTATTCGTAACACTTCAAGAAATAAGGTCCAGTTGGAAAAAAATGTTAGTTTATTTTTCAACAAGTGAGGCCATTGTTAACTAACGAAATTTTATGGGACCTCCGTTATCATTGGAGGCAATTTTTTTTTTAAATAATTGGCCTATGCAATTTTCGCTTCTTATTGGAGCCCTTATTGATATACTTAACAAGACACATTATACACATATTTTTACGCCAATTGTTTATAAGTTGTTTATAAGCAAATTGACTAGTTTTGTATTTAAAACATTTTTTTTTTACAATTTTGTTTGTTGAATATGATTTTTGAATAAAAATGTTTTTCTTAAAAACATATTGTTTATAATCGTTTTTTTTAATTATCCATCATTAGAATAATTAGTTAAGAAATTATTTTTTTCTTAAAAATCATAATTGGCAATCCTCAATAAAGTAACAAAAAAAAATTTTTATCAACAATTTCATTGTTTATTAATTTAACAATTTGTTATAAACAAATTCTGACAATTCTAAATTTTTTTTCTAAATCTTAAAAAAAAATACAAAAACAGCCATATGCAACAACATATTAAAAAGAAAATTGTTTGTATTTTTTATAGCGTTTTTCAATATTACACGATACAGCTGAAACGGACACTTGATTTGTCAACTAAAACACTGATATAACTTTTAAACTATTAGAGATATCACAATAGACGTTCAGGTCGTTTTTATAGAGGATTAATTAATCTCTAAATGAGTTGACTTCCAAGTTTGTAACTATTATTAATCAGGTATTATGCGCATTTGTTTATAAAAATTAAATGTGTTTTCGACGTTTTTGAATCTTTTATGACTTCTAGCTTATCAAATAATGCAGATACGGTAATGAACCTTCAAGGCAATTTGATAAAATATCTGAAAGTTGCAATTGTTTATTTAAAAATAAATAGAAAACATTTAAGTGCTCAGAATAACTCATAATAGTTACAAACTTGGAAGTCAACTCATTTAGAGATTAATTAATCCTTTATAAAAACGACCTGAATGTCTATTGTGATATCTCTAATAGTTTAAAAGTTATATCAGTGTTTTAGTTGACATCTCAAGTGCCCATTGCAGCTGTATTGTGTAATATTGAAAAATGCTATAAAAAATACAAACAATTTTTTTTAATATGTCGTTGCATATGGCTGTTTTTGTAATTTTTTTTAATATTTAGAAAAAATTATTAGAATTGTCAGAATTTGTTTATAACAAATTGTTAAATTAATGAACAATGAAATTGTTGATAAAAAAAAATCTTTTTATTGCTTTATTCAGGATTGCCAATTACGATTTTTAAGAAAAAATAATTTCTTAACTAATTATTCAAATGATGGATAATTTAAAAAAAAAAACGATTATAAACAATAAGATAATGTTTTTACGAAAAACATGTTTGTTTAAAAATCATAACATTCTCAAGACAACAAAATTGTAAAAAAAAATGTTTTAAATATAAAACTAGTCAATTTGTTTATAAACAACTTATAAACAATTGGAGTAATTTTTTTTTTATCGTTAATGAATGCCTTTCTTCAATGTAAAAATAGTAACATGATAACGAATTTGAAAAAAAAAATTTTTTTACAACTTTACTTTGGTTTTTAATTTTCTGTTTACTTTAAAAAAATATAATAAACAAAATAAACAATTTTTAAAAACTTTTATAATGTGATCTTAATTGTTAAGTATATCTATAAGAAGGGCTCCAAGAAGCGAAAATTTTATAGGCCAATTATTTAAAAAAAATTGTCTCCAATGATAACGGAGGTCCCATAAAATTTCGTTAGTTAACAATGGCCTCACTTGTTGAAAAATAAACTTTAACATTTTATGTCAACGGGGCTTTATTTTTTGAAGTGTTACGAATACACCATAATTTTTTCAAAATTTTTAATTGATATTTAATAGCATAAAAAAATTATTTTATGTGATGTACTCTCTTTTGAGGCGGCGCTCGCATCCTGCAGCGGTCGCGCGGAACCTTATTTTCAGCGTGAAATGAAAATGATAATGTTGCGTACATCTGGCAACTTTAAGTAATTTTATTAAATTCTTGTAAACAAAATTAATTTTTGAGAAATATGTACAGGTATTTACCATACTCTAGTAACTAAAACGCCAGACATTAAATTATCGTAGGTAATCTGTTTAAATTTAGGAATGTACACATTTATTGTATTTTCACATGAAAATATAATATATAATAATGGTTGAAACATTTCAACCATTTAACTCGTTTTGTATTCCAGTTTTTGCTAACAGCTCTCATAGAACACAGGGGCTTCGATCGAATAGTAAATATATCTGTATTTCGCAGCACATATTTCTTAATTATTGGTTAAACCAAATATACTGCAGGAAATATTATGGGTTGCATAGAACAACGCGGACCCAAATTCTTAGTAATTTTTAGTTTATAGTATGGTAATATGTTAATTGAGACTTGAGAGGGGATATCACTTTTATTAGCTGGCTGATAGCAGAATTGGCTATTTCAGTAGCAAATTCTGTAGCAGCGTATACTTTGACTTAAAGTTTTTGATAATCATTCAGTCACGAGTTGTGTCACTTCTGCTGTTATCAAACTTTCTCATAGTGATCTATCTAATAAAAGGTAATTACATTTATTTAATTGATTCCTCTCATTAGTATTTAACGGCCTTCAGCCATATTTTTCATTTCTGCTAACTAAACTTAACCATAATTCTGAAACACGTGCTGATAATATTTTTTCTTCTTCCCAAACGTAGAGTTTTGCTGCCAAATAGATAATAAATAATTTACATAGATAATAAATAATTTACCTATATAATTATTTAAATAATTTACATAATTAGTACAAATAATCTACCAAATTTACACAAGGAAAATCACTCCTTTCGTTTGATGGTTAAATGTTAAATGCCTGCTAGATTTCATAAGACAGATTGTCCAGTCAAACATAGTTTAGTCAAGTTCAGCATAGTCTAGTCAAATTACGTTTAGTCAAGTCCAGTTTAGTCCAGTCAATCCAAACCAACAGCAAAACCCTAGCGTTATACAGGTTAGCAAGACGTCAAACCACGTCGAGGGGCCTTCTCTGTTCGGAGAGGCTGATAGGAAAAGCTACCAGAACTCACCAGGAGCCCTAATCCACTATTTATCCATCGTCAGGAGGATTGGTGAGATTCTGAAAATTTCATTTATGTTTTTTTGTGTAATATTTACTGTATAACTTTCATTGCACAAGATATTTCTTTTCTTTTAATGATAAATTTATTAAGCTATAAATATTTTCCCTTGGAAATTGTGATGATATTACTTAATATTTCTATTTCATAATTGATAACATTATTTTATACTTTTTATATTGATTAAATTCGTTGATTTGTTCTTATATTGACGATTTTTTCTGAAGTTATTAATAAATATGTCTCTTTTATCGTAAAATTCAATTTTTCATTTTTTCTGTTTGTCTGTCCGCCATAAGATCAAATCTTTCCACGGCGGTTGGTTTCACCATTGCAGGGGTAGCAGTAACTCTTAAATTTTCCGTGGATGGCGCTCATAATATTTACATCATTTTAAGCTTACCTCTGAGTGTTGGAACAAACTAGCTAGGTAAAATATCACAAAAATATTGGTTCAACCTCTGGCTGATTTAAAAAAATATATATTAATTGAACCCACGAAATTCCAGCCACGCACCAGATCAGCTAGCCGTTCGCCGTCACTACTTGTGTGTTGGTTGAATTGCCTTTGGTTATTACCTTAACCGGTGATATCATTATCGTTAATTTTTCTAGGGCCAAGTAGTGATGTAACAATAAATAATGGAGATGGAGTTCCGGGAGTTGGGACTTTTTTATTGGAAATTTTTTTCCGATTTCCGTTATGGCTTATAGTTTTTGAGTTATAAGCGAAAAACTAAATGCCATTTTTTTCCATCTTAATTTGTTTATAACTTTTGCAATTTTTTATTTGCTAATAAAACATTTTAATACATTTTTCTAGACGTCATGACGAAACCAATGAGCTATCGCTCACATTTTTAGGAGCTGTTTCAAGAATTAGCACCTTTTTGAACTTGTGAATTAGACTAATGTATAGAAAAAAAAATCTAAGGAAGATTTGCGTTTCGATGGACGTGGTATGAAGTGGCGAACTTAACCTGAAAAGTTGAAAAAAAATATTTTCGTAAAAAAAAAACTAGGACTCTCATCGAAAAAAGTTGAATGAAAAAGTTTTAAGTGCTAAAAAGATCTTTTGTTCGCTATTTTTTAAGTGTCAATTGTGATAACACTCTTCAAGATATATAGAAAAAAACGTCAAAAATCGGCTTTTCTTCTTTTCGCTGTCTTTTACAAATTTACGTTTAGATACTTACTATCAATCGTAAGTATTGGCAAGCCGACAAAGTACATTTTTGAAAAATTTGAAAATATCTTTTATTTAAAGATAACACGGATTTTTCAAAAAAAGTCGTTCTTGAAAATCGGCTAGATTTGCTCAACGAAGGGTTCTACATAGTCACGATATCGGGCTTACTTTCTTTATAAAGAGTTATGTTATCATACTGTAAAAGAATTGTAACGTTTTTATTAATTTTAAGGGTAAATAAATGGCTTTAAAATAATTGCATTTTTTTAGGTTGTTTTTTAAAATAATTTTGCCAATTTCAATTTTACAGAAATGATATACGGGAATCGATTACTGACATTTTTTAACGAATTTACAAACAAAAAAAACTGTCCTACGACTTTCTGCGGAGTCCAAATAGTTTTTTTTTATTGTAGAGAGCGCAATTCACAACGTACAGTGTGAGCCTTT
The DNA here is from genome assembly GCA_963583905.1 of Stenurella melanura. Classification (NCBI taxonomy): domain Eukaryota; kingdom Metazoa; phylum Arthropoda; class Insecta; order Coleoptera; family Cerambycidae; genus Stenurella; species Stenurella melanura. The sequence goes on from OY757315.1 coordinate 118,623,640, forward strand.
ATGGAGTTTAATGATGAATATCCATATTCATAAAAAAGATACTAGGGTCTATTTTATTGACTTTTAGCATTAATAATTAAATATTAAAATGAAGCACGCTAGCGCGACGCGGGCTAACTACAGCAGGCGGTGGTAGTGATGGGCGATATATCACGAACAGTGATTTAATCACTGATATTCAAAAATCACAGGTAACGACTGTTAATATAGTTGGTAGAAAAGCGTGACGTGATCACGACTTTCCATGTACCAATATATTTTTTACGATATATATCGCTTTGGTAATTTGAGTCTATTTTTGTTTGCTACCTTATGTATTAACATGTAAAGCAAGCGATTCCGTGCCTTAGCGTTATTAGATAGATACGCATTTTGTTGGAAGAGGTTGAGATTACGGATGGATGTATAATGTATTGCATAACAACGGATAACTGAAATTATTATTTGAAATAATCAATTTGAAGCTGAGATTAATAATGTATAATAGTTAGCTTGTTTACCTTAAAAGTGCTGCCTGCCGTTGAACCAAATCGAATGGAAGAGTCATCTACCAATTTTTTTTATAAATATTTGAATGAGAGAAATAGTCTACTCTATTAAATCAAAATCCCATTGAATAATAGCAACTATAAGAACTATATATATATAAACATATTATATTATTCACTATTTATAAGTTGTATCTTTGTATTGCAATCCGAGGCTTACATTAAAAAGGTTTCAATACTGATACTGTTATAAACAATAATACCAGCAAAAATTTAAATCGCCGGTTGATAATTATAGCAACCTAAATTTAAAGTATAAAAATTTATTGATGCTTCCGAAATGTTCATATTTGTATCACTTTACAAAAACATGCTATTACGGAGTTCAAATAAGCGTCTCATTCAAAATTTAGTACTTTTGCTTTATCGTCAATCCACAAATTAGGTTAGTTGACTATATCATTCAATATGTATCATAATTAATTCATAAAATATCATACTTATTACATACAAAGAATTTATTACATATCTTCATATCTACGACCGCATAGATTAGCAAAGTAGCGAATTCACCATTCACAGTCTGTCGACGCTTATTTAGGGATAGAGAACAATTAACAATTTATCCCATTCGCTGCATTATGAAAAGTCGTGAAGTCGTGATCACATCACGTTTTAAATTCACTGATATAAGAAAATCAGTCACGATTCACGTTGTGATTGAAAAATCACGATATCGCCCAACACTGGGCGGTGGAGTAGAGTTTAATAATATACAGTTGGGTCACTTCCCCTCATATTTGTCCATGACACTCCACTCCTGCCATCGACGCGTGGGCTACACTCAGTCAAAGAATTTATATAAATAGAAGCAGAGATAAAGTATAAAAGTTATACGATACTGTTGCCAACATGTCCAACATACCTTTTTCTCGCCATTTCTTTCTAAGATACAACATTGGCCTTAACGCTATCTCTGTTGCGGCCTGTTCAAGGCCGTGGCATATGAGTGTAGCATAGACATATGTCTAAATCTAGTTATTTAATAACAGCTGTTCATGTTTGACGTTTGATTCAACTAACCTTTAAATTATTTTCACGTTTAGTGCAAATATTTCTGTACAAAAATATATAAGTATTGTAAACGATTGTTTTATTCCCTTGCCCCTTAACATTCCTTGCGGATGCCCAAATTCAGTCCAATTTGTGGCCGGGTAAAATTCCATTTTATTAGACAATCCACTACTTGTAGCCTTGTAGATTAGATACTGTAGATAGTAGTATATTTTATAGAATAGGCAAGAACAAGGTACGTACTTAAAATATAACAAACGTTTGGCCCGATTCTTGCAAAACAGTATCTACAATACACCATTCCGGACCATATTGTTTGATTAACTTATCACGAACTGTAAATACCTGCTAAATAAAACAATCGATAAAAACGAGAGAATTGTTTGACGACGGCTCTGAAATTCTGTACTAATCCAAGACCTCCCGCTATGGGAGACAAATCAAATAATGGCGTCGGCGCATAATGTCTTCAGGAAGCATTCTGACTCAAGCACCAACATACTTTTAACATTAGATTTCCACTGCGGCGACGCATATTATATAAATCAATCATCTCTTATCTATGGACGCATATGTCGCCGACCTTCAATCGCATGTAGGCCGTATTTTGTTCACGCGCATATATCTGCATTGGTCTTCCATTTATTATGTAGAGTTCAGTGGTTATAGAATTCTTTGGTATATCCACTGATGTAGAGTTCAGTGGTTTTCTCACCTATTTTCGAACAGAAATAAGTCGGTTAATCCTATTTACAAATAACAGTTATAAAATAACAGGTTGTTAAATAGCAACCCATCTCTAGTTCCGCCTCCACCGGCCACCGTCAGTGCCGTCACCGCCAGTCCAACGGACTTTTCTTTGGTGGGCGGGTCTGTTACCGTACATAAATCATTTTGTATTTTCACTATTTTCTACTTTTGTGTATCTTGTGTTCCACCATAATGATGGAAGCCCAAGAGAGAATATGCCGACTTTGTTTCAAAATATGTGATAGCTTTGAAGCTATAGAGGGAGATTTGAAAGATGTCTTGGACATAGTCCTTTCAATAATAGTAAGTGTTGAAAATAATGCTCAATTCTTAGGAGGATGAGCTTCATTCATTTAACAATTATTACACGTTTTGGTGGACAAGTGCCTTCAGCGAATTTTGTTTTAGGATTTAGCAGCAGTACAGGAACCCATAGTATGTACGAAATGTTCAATAATGCTTGTAAAGTGTTTTAATTTTAAAGCGGCTTGTTTCTATGCTCATGATTGTTTACCTCCATTCATTAACGATAACAATGTCAAACTGAATCTAAAAGAAGTCTATCTGAAAAGAAATGAAAATGGTATTGGTGTCACAGAAGACCAAGAAGTTTGTGGGTTTTGCTTGAGTCCAGTAGATACTTGTTCTGCTCTACCGCTTGAAGTTGAAGAGGGAGATGTTACTCTGAAGAAAATGACAGAATTATGTCTTCCAGAATTGGTATGTTTAAGTATTTCTTTTCTAGACTTTCTAGTAACTAAAGAATTAAGCGTCGTGTCAAATGTGGATACATCTTTAGGTGCCTTCATGGTATACCTTAAGCTAAAACCGTAGAAATGAAAACATCTAAATACATATGAGTATTCGTAGTTTGCGTAGCTCGTGGCTTGCTTTAAGAAACGGTTCATTTTTAAGGTAATACTGGAGAATTATGGGGCATTGGAATTTCCACATAATTTCCTCAGGGAGCATTAATTTGGGATTGTAGAACGCCAATCTGAAGTTGATGTTCAATGCAAATGCATAGTCTTTCCGGAAAAAAATTATCGAAATTTTCCTTCATAAACTTTTTTGGCTGACTTAACGGATGACTTTGAACTACCTCAAAATTTTGCATATAAAAGTATGCAAAATTCGTAGAAGTAGTTTATGAATAATGAAATGGGCAAGTCCTACAATCTTATAGGATCATGGAGCGAATAGGAGTGCTGGGTGGGCAAAAACCCACCCATATAATGAAACGTGGAAATTTTCGAATTGAGGAAAAAAATGTTTTCTATCATCTCTACTCTATTGTAGTGGTAAAAAATAAATGTTTTTTAAATTTTCAAAAGAAATTTCTTTCTTGAAATATGTTTATAATGCCATGAAACGTGAAAATTTTAAATTTGAACAAAAACATTTTTTTTCATCACCCATTTAAAAAAATTTTTTTTTACATTTTCTAAAATTTTTTTTTTCCCCATCATTTTTACAAAATTTTAAAAATTTCATAATTTTTTTCTATTTTAAATTTTCAAATATTGATTTTTTTTTAAATAGGCCTAGAATGTCCCGAAACGTGAAAATGTTCAATTTGAGCAAAAAAAAATTTTTTCCATCACCATTTTATAAAAAAATTTCAAAATTTTCAAAATTTTGAAATTTACATGCATACCTAACCAAAACAAACCGAACTCAACTCAATTATTTATAATTTAAAAAATATTTCATGGAAAATCTACACAATATGAAATTGAAAAACGTATCCAACTAAAAATGTCCAGTCGTACTTTTATTTTATTAATTGAAAGTGCATTTCTTTACGTGGATAAGTAATCACACAAAAATATAAACAAATATTAAAAATTGCATTTCTTTTTACTCCGGAGTTTCGTAGATTAACACAAAATTGAGTGTTGAAAATTGTACATGAGTGCTTCTAAATTGTTCAAAAGATGCATGAAATAAAGCTTTGTGAGTAAACTTTCTGAATATTTTCCTAACAATACTTTCTGAAAATTTTCCTAGCAATACTTTCCAATATTTTCATATTAATACTCTCCAATATTATCTAGGAATAAACCATCTACGTTTGATTTCTAAAATTAATACTCAGAAATCAAAAAATATAAATATTTATAGAAATACATTAAGAATATTATTTATCATATAATTCAAACATTTAAGCAATAAAAAACAATTATGAACATAAGATAATTTTTACGAACTAATGAAATTAAAATAACACTGTTTTAATAGGTGTTCAAAATTATTGCCATTTTCATTAACACACATCGTAAACCTATTAATTATTCAGATTTTCTTACTTTTTATTGGGTATTTTGCCACTGAAAAATATTTAAAAATTTTAATGAAAAAACCTCTGCGCCAAATGGATCAGACAGAGGTTGGTTCTTGAGTACTTGACTGTTTCAAAAAGTCTCACACCTAAAAATATATAAACTAGAACAATGTTATAAACTAAAAACTCAAAATCAAAGCTATAGGTGGTTAACGTTTCGGAAGAGAATCTACTTCCGTTCTCAAAACTTTTTTGGCCGTCAACCATGACAGTTCTTTGTTTATGTATTTCCATAGTCACGTGAGACATTAAATTATATTTATCTTATTTTTACTTACTTCGTCTCTAAGGATGGGCAACCAACTAGTACAAAAATCTATTGAATAATTAGAAACGCATCTATCCTCGTTTAATAAAATAATCGCGGATTCTTTAAGTTTTCTTTTAGTTCCGTTGCTCTCTTTTTCCAAAATCTTCGCCGAGTCCCATTTAATTCTATGATTATTATCCCACTCGTGTTCACAAATTTTGGATTTTTCAAATTCTCCCCTTCTAGCGTAATTTCTATGTTCACCAAGCCTTGCGTTGAAAGGTCTAGATGATTCACCTACGTAATGTTTTCTAATTATTCAATAGATTTTTGTACTAGTTGGTTGCCCATCCTTAGAGACGAAGTAAGTAAAAATAAGATAAATATAATTTAATGTCTCACGTGACTATGGAAATACATAAACAAAGAACTGTCATGGTTGACGGCCAAAAAAGTTTTGAGAACGGAAGTAGATTCTCTTCCGAAACGTTAACTACCTATAGCTTTGATTTTGAGTTTTTAGTTTATAACATTGTTCTAGTTTATATATTTTTAGGTGTGAGACTTTTTGAAACAGTCAAGTACTCAAGAACCAACCTCTGTCTGATCTGTTTGGCGCAGAGGTTTTTTCATTAAAATTTTTAAATATTTTTCAGTGGCAAAATACCCAATAAAAAGTAAGAAAATACAAACTTTTAATAATGTATGCCAATTAATGGTGGCAACATTAGCATAAATTTTATTATATAGATCTGCCATGTCTTCTATTGGTTCTTTGTACAATTCACTTTTTAAAAATCCCCATAAATAAAAGTCTAATGGAGTAATGTCAGGAGATCGTGCGGGCCATCTAAGTACTCCATTGGTACCAATCCATCTTCCTGGGTATGTTTGATTTAAATAATTAACAACGTTGTGATGATTATGTGGGCCTGCTCCATCCTGATGAAACCACATATTATCCAACTGAGCAGGCAAATTCCTTAATAGTACTTGTAAATCATTTTGCAAAAATTGTAAATATCTTTCACCTGTTAAATTCTCATGGTAGAGGTATGGGCCAACAATATAACCATTAACGATACCACACCAAACATTTACTCCAAAACGATTCTGGGATCTGGTATGTCTCATCCACCTAGGATTGTCTTGAGACCAGTAATGACACGTTGTGATTACTCCATTGTTGTGGAATCGACTTCATCAGTCCCCATAATTGTATCTAAAAGATTTGGATTTTCTTCTAAAAGAATTGAAAATTACGTAAAAAAATCTAATCTCCGCTTATTGTCTCCTGGAATCAAATGATGAACTAAATGAACTTTATATGGAAAAAATTTGTTTGTTTGAGGAATTCTGTGGCAGGTGGAACGTGCAATATTTGTTTCTTCAGTCAACTTGCGTACTGACATGTTCGGGTTATTTTCTACTTGATGTAATACCAGTGCAATATTTTCATCAGTTGTAGTTCCTTTTCTTCTTGTTGTTTTTGGTTTCTTAAAACCTCCATAATTTTTCAAATTAGAACACCAACTACAAAAGTTTTCCGATCTGGTAAAGGTCTGTCAGGAAAACGTATTTCATATAAACTTACAACTCTTAAAGCATTTTTACGACATTCCCCATAAATTAAAATCATGTTTAATTTATCTTCTTTTGCACGAGAAACCATATTTAATAATTAATATTCATAAAGAAAACAATAATTAGGTACAATAATATAGTTCTATTGACACACCAATAAACAAAATGTGATTGAAATTGAGAAATATCAAAACTATTATTCCAAAGGTAACTTTAATTGTATTTAATTTATAAGGTATAAGGGTTATTATACTTACTAGATATCAAATATTTTTAATTATAATCCAACCTAATAACAAAGCAATTATATGAAAAATTCTTTAAATATTTTCTTCTAAAATTTGTAAATTAAATACAGATTGTCCCACTTAAAGGACTGAAATGTTGAAGAGATTACTCAAATATCTCGAAAACGGTTAGTTTTATGGTATTTATTTTTAGAACATAATCTACTTATAAATGCATTCTCTTTCGCATAAACCCCATTTCAAAATTTCTCTCATCAAAATATTTCCTTAAAGCACAGCGTCATCTATATACTGATATATTAAAAAAACAATTATATTAAAAAATGAAGCTCTCTTTATGCTCTACAAATTGACTTTTACAGAATTAAAATATCTCTATTCGTTTAGAATATAATATCTGGCCTGGGAATTTTTATTGGGACACCCCTGTATAGTGTGCATTTATTGTGAATGAAATTTAAGAAAAACTGAGATCAACAAAAATATATTTAGACACCTCGATAACTAATATTCAAAATAAAAGTTATTACAATATAGATTTCATCAATAATGATAAAGAACATACATATATTTTTATAATTCTTGCCAGTGTTACTGCAAAATAGACTAAGTTACAGAAAAGAGTCTCGAATGCCTCGGAAAAAATAAATTTTCATGTGTGTGTGTGTGAGAGCAGGTCACATTTTTTTTATGGTATCACATGTTCTTCCAAAAAGCGATCTCCGCAAAATTGGATTATTTCACCTTTTTTCAATTTTTTCCTTTTCGACATGTTCCAGATGAAGTCAGTTTCATTTAAGTTTTCTGACTTCTTCCCTAAATTTTGTTTTCCATGGGAAATAGGAAGTTAAAGACGTTGTAGTCTGGGTCTGAGCAGATGAATCTGAAAATAAATATAGTTTTTGATGTATTGTATTGTATTGTATTGTTCAAAAAAATATTATGACTATTTCGTTTTTTATTCCTAATATTTATCCGAAAGAGTATGGTGTATATTAGATATACACAAGAAAAATTTAAGTCATATCCCGAAACTAAAAGAATAGAAAAAACTTGAATTTTATTATGACGTAGGTACACTGTGTACGTCCGTACAAAATAAATATGACATTTTAATTTTCCTTGCATAGCCCACTTTATTTCATATTTAGTATGTATACAAGAACAATTAAAAATGGTGGAGATAACCCAACGTTGAAATATGAACCGTATCGAAACCAGTTAAGACATAGTTAAAGAGTGATGTGCCAAAACAAAGAAACATACAAACAAATGTATGGATCAAATAAAGCATACCTTCTTCTTTTCAGATAGGAAATTAAAAAAGACTTTTTATGATATTCATCATTCATTGCTTTATCTATTTAAGGATGAACTTCAAGTAAAAAAATCGTAGAATACCAAATAATTCTCAGCATACATTTTTATCTCTTTAGAAACGAAAATATAACATACCAGAAGGACTGATTATCACTCCGTGTGGGTCTCTTCAACGTTCTCGGGGGAAGTTAATGACTTATAAAGAGAATAAGGAGTAGGTACTTGAATTCGGTCCAGGTTGTTGTACGGTAGTAGTCACCAACAGTTCTGCAATTATTCATATTTTAAATATGCTTTATTAATGCTGCATCATTTAATAGGCGGGTTCGGTAATTTTCAATTTTTGCTTAAATCGATAGAAACCATGGAAAAAAACAACCGTATAAAATTTAAAAATTAAGTGTCCAAAAATAAAGGTTTTATTGATACTTGAAAATCTTCCCGTCGCCGCGAGGCTAGAAACGTACTTGTGCGTGAGGCTACGGCGGTGACGTCAGTGGCCCGACAGCGCTGAGCGCTCTCCATAATCTTCTCTTCCTGATCTGTAAAAAGTGGGTACGTAGTGTAAATTTATTCAATTATTCAAAGAACTTTCGCAGCTCACACTATATTATATGTAATATACCTACTGTTAGCAAATAATGCTTTTCATATAAGTTTATCTTCAATTTTATTAAGTAGTTTTTAATATACACAAATTGCCCAAATCGGTATAGTTTACCTCATATTTACTTGTCACATAAAAAATTCCCCGTCAATGGAGTCCCCGCGATGCCGGCGGTTCATTAAATCTGCTTTGTACATGCGGCATTTTTTATTTTTATATCTAATAAATACAAGGTAAACTTATATAAATATATATTAATTATAATTCTTAAACGTGGGAGCATCAAAGCGTCGACGTATATTTGTCAGTTGCTTGTACCTCTGCCTATTTTCATTCTAACAAATATAAATAAATAAATAAAAAATAATAATTTATTGCCAGGAAACAAAACAGTTTACAGACAAACGGTGAAAGTTACCTGATTGCTTGTTTTATATACTAGGACTTTAAGAAACACCACCGATAAATGTCACAAAGCTTAAATATTATAGTGATTCGCTGCTTGCGCTATGCAGGATACGTGCGCGTAGGGTGGAGCCGGAGCTTATATCAGGCCACTGACGTCAATCCCGTTATGGGCTCCACCATTATCACGGAACTTTAATTTGGCAATTGCAGGCGCTGCAATTTTTTTTTGCACATGCGTGTTTTGTTGACTATTTAACTTCACACCTGCCAAGAAAAATGTTTTTTTCTTTTATGACCGAACCCGCGCCTATTTACTTTACCGATCTTAACCTTACTAAAATATTTGTTTGTTTGTTGTGATAAGTATGTAGTTTAGGTATAGTAGTGGAATTTATAGTATTTTATTATTTTTTTATTATTACATTTTTTTATTTATTAACATCTATGTGTTTGTATAGCAATTTTCTTGTGCTAAATAAAGATTATATTATTATTATACATTTTTAACAACGTGGCTATTTTAATAAAGTTAAATTGAACTACATCTATGCACTTAAACAAAATTTTAGCCATTTATGTCCCTACTAAACATTAAATAATAAATAATGAAAATGAAGTACCTAATAAATTCCAAAACTTTTCTTAAATTATTAATGGTCTTAGGTACTGTAAGTATTTATTAGTTAATTACAGACTTGTAATTAATTTATGATGAAGTCTTACCTAAATCTATGACAGACTTGAGAATTGATGGTATCTATAACGTTCCTATTCTTTAACTTGCTTTTCAAAGGATTTGAAAACATGTACACTGTACATACGAGTGGGGAATAAATTTATTATATTTTCACGTCCACAATTCCTCATCCACACTAAGCATCTAGTATAAAAATATAATTGTAATTATTTATTTTATTATTAATTTCTTTTTCCTCTCATGATCCTTGGGGAATCTGAATATATCATATTATTCATTAATTTAGAAAACAGTCACCTAACTAAAAAACACTATTATAAACATAAAAACAATCCTACACAGAAAAATATTATGATAAATGTTGAAATTATGAAATGTCACAGAGCCTAATCTCAACATTCGACGTTCAACCAAATACTGATTAATTACCATGATTTAAATTTGTTGCATTTAATATTTTAAAAGTAAATATCTGGAAAATGGTTACTCGTAGCGACATTTATAAAGTTTACCATTTTACCTAAAAAATATATAAAACGAGATACTTTTCATTAAGAGTATAAACACTAAGTCACGTGACGTTTTAAAGACATGCAAAATATCTTACGTGGCGTCCTCTACAAATAACAGCAAAACTATCAATAGAATAAAATTCCCCACCCCAATAAACCTTAGATCACCAAATTTTGTTGAAGTTTCTAAATACTTTTAGAAGCTATTTTTAAACATTTTTTTTTACTTCCATACCCTTTATCTGGGTTACTGTTAAATTATGAACTGGTTTGATTTTTTCTTTAGTAGTCTTCTGTTGCTCTGTGTACTATTATTTATAGGACACCCTGTATATGATTTTATTCAGTATTTGCTTTTTGTTGATAGGATTTTGGCATCATCAGGAAACCTGTAATTTGCCCATCCTGTCATGAATCTCTAAAGGTCTGTTTCCGTGTTGTCACGAACTGTTTGATTGTAGAAGAGAACATTAGGGAGTATTGTGAAACTGTGGATATAAAGAGTAAAGGTGCAATACAGCTAAGCTATTTATTAAAGTTTACAAGAAGAGATAAAACACCAAGTGAAGTAGATATGAAGTCGGTTGATATAATCAAGGTAGAACAATTCTGCAAGGAAGAAAACGGCGATGAGAGAAAAGTTGACAATGGATGTGGCGTAATTAAATCAGAACCAGTGGAATTTAAACAGGAAAGTCTTGTTGAAATGGAAGACCAAAAATGTTTAGTAAACGAAGAAATTGAAATTAAAACAGACGATCAAGATTTCAACAGGTAATAATAATTTAACTTTCATTTTAAATGTGGAAAATCTTTTTCTTTATGCATTCATTTATTTTTATTATCGATGTATCACGTTGAATAACTTAATTCGAGAATAGCACATATACAAAATATTAAATATTAACTATCCGCTCCGTGCAAGGCCGACAGTTGTGCTATCATCTGCTGCCTTCTCCAATTTATGCCTGCATAAGTACACACAAGTGATAGGAGTATTGGTTATTGAAATTAATTATATTGTAATTAAAGTATATGTCTACTTAAATTTGCATTCTTATGAGATGCAATATATGAAATAATCAATGCCAAGTTAGGTCAACGATGATCATAGAAAAAGTTCATTTTAATCTAGTCGTGTCCAAGTGCACATCGAGAGAAATTGACTTGTACATTCGAATAGGTTTCGAGCATATTACCCGCAATGAACTTCTCAAAAGGGATAATTAAAGGAAAAAATCCCTTTAACACGTTTTGGAAATGTCCATTAAAGTCTCATTTCATATACACAATCAAAATCACACATAACCTAAAGTTCATTCAGTTTAACACACTTGAATCGTTACTTTCATATAGGAAGCCATTTGCCAGCTTTTCATTGGCCAGAAAAGGTGAGGCAAGTCCACACTATAATATCTTATGACCTTGTTACGATCTATTGTAAACTGAACTAGTATCGGTTTCGTGTTCTTTTGCTTTAAATACTCGAATACAAAATTGCGATTTATAACTGTGATTATACATTTTATTAGCGCCATTCGACGGTGGATGAGTGAACTTGAACAGTGGTCGATTCAAATTCTTAACTACATTGCACAGCTACGTTACAAGTTTGTTATTCAGCTGTGTAAACCGGTCTCAGGAATATTTCACGTTTAAACTAAAATAAAATGTCAGTGTCTATTGAAATTTAATTATTATATACTATAATACGACTTCTGATAAAAGTTTCAAATAATCGGGATTCATTTAAAGAACGAAAGAAAGATTTGTCTGAATTTTTGGTATATTGTAGCTTTTGTCGTCCTGAACAAAAGTCTCCATGGCCACGAGGCTCCATTTTGAATATTTTGGCTCCTATGGGACACCAAAGCTCCATACCTGCCTGCACTAATCTTATGCAAATTGGGTTTTGGCAGAATAGTCTGAATTTTTGGTATATTGCATCTTTTGCCATCCTGAACAATACAATACAAATACAATGCAAATACAATACAAATACAATACAAATACGATACAAATACGATACAAATACGTTACAAATACGATACAAATACGATACAAATACGGTACAAATACGATACAAATACGATACAAATACGATACAAATGTGATACAAATACGATACAAATACGATACAAATACGATACAAATACGATGCAAATACGATACAAATACGATTCAAATACGAATTAAATTCGATGCACATGTGATGCACATGCGATACAGATGCAATACAAATGCAATACAGATACAATACAAATCCAATACCAATATCATTTCCATGTCCCGATGCTTGCAAGAATTGCGAAATCTGAATTTTTTTAAAGTTGAAGAAATGTTAATTCTTTCATATAAGTTGGAAGTAAATTATATAATTTAGTGCCTGAAAACATTGGTGATCCTTTGTATTTTGAATGGTAGTGTTTTATGGTTTGAAAATGGGGAAGGTGCCTATATTCTATTAAAGGTGGAAATAGAAAATAGACAATAAAAAAATGATGACGTATTTCTTGTTTTCTATTAAAGATGTTTGGTTTTTTTAGTAAATAAAATAGTATTGGAGTGGGGTAGTGGTGGGGGGGGTATGACGTGCTTACGATAAGTTCTACTTTTGTAAATTAGATGGCGTAGCAGTCTCTCACCTGGTTCTTGTTGCAAGCCTTTTTCGTGTGCATAACCGGTAGTGACCAATGTGTATGCCTTTCGGCACTCTTTCGGCCATACCAATGTCTCAACTTGATATCGGATAAAGGCAATACGACTGACGTCCTGAAAAATGTCTGACGCTTATAATAATAATAATAATAATGATTTATTGGTGTTAATACATATAAATGTTTACACATGTCACTTAGAAGTACCAGCACACTAAAGAAATTAGATATCTAGCCATAGGTAGTAGGTAAAGTCTTATTAAGACAAAACAATAAAAAAAATAAAACTATATGATTTAAAATTACCAATTAAAAGTTAAATACAATTAAAATATAATTAAAATACAACAGTTACAGTAATAGGTAAAACACTTTAAAACTACCGTAAAGGCATATCTGAGAAATCATTTTGAAGGTATCCATTTAAACTATAGAAAGCCTTTTTTTTCAAATAATTTTTTAATAACGCTTTGAATGCATTCAAATTTAAGGCTTTCACCTGGTCTGGTAGTATATTGGAGAATCTGACACCGTGGTAGCCCGTGCCATCTCTAGACCTTGTTAGACGGTGAAAGGATTGTTTTAAATTGTTTCTATTTCTAGTGAGATGCTCGTGAGTCTGACCATGTGTAGAAAACGTATTGATGTTTCGTTTAATATAAAGTAGACATTCTAAGATGTAAACACATGGTAGCATAAGAATATTGAGATCGACAAAGTGTTTTTTGCAATCATCTCTAAATTTAAGTTGTGCAATGACTCTGATGCATTTACGTTGGAGGCCGAAAATTTGTGTGCTGCGAGACGCATGTCCCCAGTTTAATATCGCATAGGACATATTGGCATGAAAGAATCCATAGTAGGCCATAATTAGTGTTTTTTCAGATACTGAATTGGATAGAGTACGAATGAGAAATATGTTTTTGGTTAGTTTCTGTGATAAGCTATGTATGTGATTTTCCCAGGTCAGTACAGAGTTCAAGCCCACCCCTAGAAATTTAACATGATTGGGTTCATTGATATTATTTGTGTTAGTGTTTCTTAAAGAAAATGTCATAGTTTGTGTTTTATTTTCAGTTAAGTTTAGACTATTGGCATGAAACCATTGCTTGATGTTAGCTTGGGAAGTCTTGGTATTTTCTGCTAAAGTATCTAATTGGTTGTGACTATTCAAAACCGTAGTATCATCCGCAAATAGTATATTAGATATTTCATCTGATTGTGCTAAATCGTTGATATATATCAAAAACAATATCGGACCTAGGACAGAACCTTGTGGTACTCCGTATAACTAGGGACGTACCAGGATATCCCAGGACATTTCGGGACGTCGTAAGTACTACGTATGGACATCCACAGAGACATTAGAGATGTACAAACTACACACTGGAACGTCCCAGAACATCCGATTATATTTTCTTATGTTTCGATGTATTAACCATCGCCAAAGAAACCACATTTTTTACAAAAAAGATGAACTAAAAATATTTTATATGTATGGACCGAAGTGCTACCTACTTATAATTTTATATATAATAATTGTATGGGTAGGTTCCACATATATGTTTTTGTTTTTTTGTAAAATTGTATCTCTGGCGATGGTCAATACTTATACTGAAACGATAGAAAATATTGTATTTCTCATTTGAACTGACTGATAAACCCAAGGAATTACACACAAGTTATTTGATATCAATGGTCAAGAAAATAAAAACAGATATGACAGATTTTAAAAACCAACTCACATTTGTAATGTCAAAAAGCAAACTACTTCAAAAAACTATAAAATAACACAGTAAGTATGTTGCAAACAACTCCATAAATATAAAATATATTGTTTCTCGTAAAATTCTGTTTCTTTGTCAAAGGTTAATACATGAAAATGTTAGAAAATATAATAATTTTCGTTTAAACTGACCGAAATATAAAAAAAATACACATCAAGTTATTTGAAGCATCAGTCAAGAAATTAAAAATGCCTTGCGGTTATAACAAGTAAAATATATTTAATATTTAAAGACAAAACTCATTTGTTATATTAAAAAGCAAACTGAGAAGAACATAAAATAACATTTTTCAAACTAAATTATGTAAAAATATATTTTTTAACACATAATGCTACTTCTCTACTCTCTTCGTTGCTTCGCTCTTCTTTTTGCCCTTCTCAGATTTAAAAACTTCTCTGCCTCGTATTTCATAATATTATACCCATTCATAGTTGCATAGTTGATATACTAGCTTTAACCATTCAATAGCAATCAGCGGCTCAATGGAAGCTCATCTCACGAATGCAGGTCGCAATACGAGTAGCGGAGAATTTTTAATTTACTATCAAAGTACGCGAGGTGTCAGAACTAAGACGGTCGAACTTTACAACGCATCGGCGTGCTCTGAATATTCCGTGATAGCTTTAACCGAAACCTGGCTAGATTCCTCCGTTTTTAATAGCCAACTATTCAGCAATAAATTCAATGTTTTCCGTTCAGATAGAGATTTTGCTGCCATTAATAGATCAAAAGGTGGAGGGGTACTATTAGCAGTAAATATAAAATATACTTCTTTATTAAGCCTTGATATTGCAGGTTTTAACAACATACCTGCCATCGACATCTTAGGTATAAAAATTTCAAATAATTATCAGTCTCTTTACATATTTGTCATCTACATACCACCGAGTATACCTGTTGCCGATTTTGAATATTTCTTTGAGACACTAGGTACCCTGAAGTATTTACAAAATAACGATAATGATATAGTCATTTTGGGCGATTTTAATATCCCCAAATATGCATCTTACCTAAAAGACTCAAAATCTAACGCCCAAATTAGAGCCTTGAATAATTTTTTAGATACTAATAATTTATCTCAATACAACTCAATATTTAATGGCAATGACAATATTCTTGATCTAGTATTACACAACAAAAACTGTGATGTATTTCAATCTTCTGATCCGTTAACTAATGAAGATTTTCATCACCCTGCTCTGATCATATCAACTGAAATGAGTACTGTTAAGAACCTTAATAATTTTCCAACTAATCATGACGTTAGTTATAATTTCCGCAAATGTGATTTATCCAAATTGTATGAAAACCTTCTCAACATTGACTGGTCCTCCCTTTCGTCTTTTAATGACGTCAATGGTGCATGCACTCATTTTTACAACAAACTTGACTCTGTATTTGAATCTTGTGTACCTAAGAAATCGACTTCTCGTAGCGGCAGATATCCTCCGTGGTTTAATGGCAGTATCATAAAAAAAATTAGCCTTAAAGAACGTCTTAGGAGACAGTATGCAAGAACCAGTGATCCACTTATACAGAATAACCTCAAAAACATCAGAAGGGAAATAAAGTATGATACCAATTTAGCCTACAGAAATTTCGTGCAGAACTCTGAAGACAATATAAAAAATGATCCCAATAAATTTTGGGCTTTCATCAAAAGTAGAAAAGGTTCGGCCAGTGTATCTGAAGAGATGTTCTTTGAGGGATCTTCGCTAAACAATCCCTCTGATATACTAAATGCATTTGCCAATTATTTCGGCCAATCTTATAATGAGTCCTCATTAGATATCGAGGAACATCACATTGAGACCGATATACCTAACAATAATCCTATTGTTAGCATAAACTCTTTCAGTGAAGATGAGGTTATTCAGGCTCTAAAACGAATTAAACCCAAAATGACGACCGGTCCTGATTCCATTCCAGCTTTTTTATTAAAGGATTGCGCTATCATCTTTGCATATCCTCTAACTCTAATTTTTAACTTAATTTTAAAAAACTGCATATTTCCTGACCTATGGAAATATTCCAAAGTATGTCCCATCTTCAAAAAGGGAAACAAACTAGATATTGAGAACTTTAGACCAATCTCTGTAATTTGTAACTTCTGTAAAGTCTTAGAAATATTACTTCATGATAGAATATATCATTCAATTAACACCAAAATCTCTATTAATCAACATGGATTTATGAAAGGGCGTTCAACAACAACAAATTTATTCTGTGTAACTCAATATATTTCTGAATCCTTAGATGAACGTGGGCAGGTAGATGTCATATATACCGATTTCTCCAATAGACTTGATCACCAGTTGTTACTTAAAAAATTAGAAAAAATCGGCTTCTCATATTCTTTGCTCCTTTTGTTTAAATCTTATTTAATGAATAGGAGTCAGTACGTTGCATTAAATGGGCTCAAATCGCCACATCTGGAGTTCCCCAGGGATCTATTCATGGCCCTTGTTTTTTAACATATTTATTAACGACATAGTGAACGAAATTAATTTGCCTCACCTTTTATATGCCGACGATCTAAAAATTTTCACAGTAATTGATGAAATCGATGACTGTTTTCAACTTCAGACTTCTCTTGACAAAATAAACACCTGGTGTATAGTAAATAAATTATTCATGAATCCTAGTAAATGTAACGTAATGTCCTTTTCTTTAAAAACATCACCTATTATTTTTGATTACAGGTTAGATAATGTCATACTTCAAAGACCTATAACATTTCGCGACCTCGGCGTAACTTTTGATAGTAAATTATCCTTCACTGATCATATCGATACCATTGTGTCTGAAGCCTCCAAAGCCCTTGGATTTATCGTTCGTACTAGTCGAGAGTTCACTAATACTGATACTCTGAAAATTCTTTATCAATCCTTCGTCAGATCGAAACTTGAGTACGCATCGCTAATTTGGAGTTCCAGTTATGATGTTCACAAGAATAACTTGGAGGCAGTTCAACGTAGATTTCTTAAATTACTATGGTTCAAATCCGACGGTACCTATCCAGTGATTGGTTTTCCGCAAAGTAACTTGCTTGAAAGATATTCTATGACTACTCTTGAGGATAGGCGTACGTACTTTTCTCAAGTATTTTTGTTTAAATTACTACACAATGATTTTGACGCACCCGAAATAATCAGCAAGCTTAATTTTCACGTTCCCAGATTAACCTCTCGTAACCACCGAGTTCTCTATTTACCTACGCCATGTACCAACGTACTAAATAATTCACCTTTATATACGATTTGCAGTACTTCTAACAAATTATGTAGCAACTTCGATATTTTTAATTGCAGCCTTAGTGACATAAAACAAATTATTCCAAAGTAAATAACCAGTTAGTGTCTTCGTTTTTCTTAATTTGCTTTGAATCACATTTGTGTATATATGTATATATAGTTTTTATATGTAAACATTTCCCATGTTATTTTTTTCTCTTTCTTCGTATCATTAGTTATTCATAGTTCGTACATTTAAGTAATTTTTTTCTTAATTTTACTTTCTTTCTATGTTGTATATTATGTAATTAATGCTTTGTATGCCTTTATTCCTGTTCTGTAATTGGGTATCTTACCTGTTGAACAGTGTATGCAATAAATAAATAAAATAAATAAATAAACATTTACTTATTATTTGAATAAGCATTATCAACAAAAATTTAGTCTGGATATATGAAAACTGGGTAAGGTTAAGATAATAAACAAGATCAAGTGATACAGGTTTAAATTGAAGCACTAATAACAATAATTTATCGAATTATAAATTGCAATACTGTATTAAGACTTTATTTTAATGCATTATATATATATATCTTCCATACACGTTACATATGGCTGACTGTCAAGCCATTTACACAACACCATTCATAAACCAATAACCGTTTTGTGCAATATAACATCAGGGCAGATTTGCAAATTGAGTGAAAATTGGATATCCACTCATGTCCTGTCTGATACATATTTCCTTAAGTGTAACGAAAGTTTCAAACAATTATCTTAAAGCAAAATTATTTTTACTTACCTATTTTCATGCGCGGTTCATCGTCAAATTCACAACACTACGACCTCGTTTACATTCTCTCTCCAACTTGGCTTCGTAACATTCAATTCTTGGGCCAAATAAGTATTATTTTGTAGGTTTCTTGGTCATTGAAAGTAAAGGAGGCAGAATTTTTGTTTAATACTGTTAGTTTTCTATAAAGTTTCCTCTTATTAATTTCCGCCGTCATCCTGAAAGTTTACAAAATTGTATTAAATTTGGGAAGTTTTATAGGTTATGTTTTTACATGGCGTGTACTTATTTTCTATAGTGTCTAACAAAAAAGTCTCAAATAAAACTGAATTAAACAGATAGAACACAATCAAGTGTTAAAAATATTTTCTACAGCAACTAACAATTTATATTATGTGATGTTGATAAATTAATTGATATTCCAAACTTGTTTACAGTATGCAATAAAGAATTCCATAGATAAAATAGAAAGTCTGGTCTGTGATATTTGATATGGCCGCCGGAAATAGTAATAGCGCTTTATTTGAACATATTAAAGAAAGATCTTAGGTCACAGTTTAAGGATGTCTAGGGCCCTTCAGTAGACGTCCTTTTTTAATCCCGATGTCAATCCACAGTTATGTCAGAATGAAAACAGTCCAGGATATCTACCTGGCCTCGTTTTGAAGGATATTCTGGGATATCCTAAACGGGACGTCCATACGTACTGGGATATTCAGGTACTGCAATTTGACATCTCATATCTCGATTGTGCTGTGTGGGCAGGTTGAATGGATTTTGCTTTAAGAAAATTAATTAAAGAAACAATCTGTGCACTACAAAAGTTCAGAGATAATTGACATATTGTCGCTTATATTACAATGGTAAACACGACAAAAATAATTATGATGTCCCCGATGAAAGAACCTATCATTAAATAGATAACAGCTATCTCTTTAATACATACCTTGTTTGCTGCTTACATAATCGCATTGAAGGTCCATTAAAAAGGATAGATTATAACATATCTTAAGCAACAGTGGCGGGTATGTGTAGAGGGAAAAATATTTCATCAAAATGAATTTTTATAATTTCTTCATTACCCGATTTTTGTAAAGAATAATTTGATTCCGCTTTGTGCTACTGTAATAAATATTGATATGATTTTCAGGTTTGAAGATGGAACTGTTTCACCGCACCCGGAAGCCACCACTCGGTTATTTGTAAGACTAGAACACTCAATGCTCAACTTCGAAGGGGATCTATTAAAACCCTGCGTTTTGAATGAAAATGCCAGAAAGATAGCAAAGAACCCATGTAAGCAGGGAAAATATAAACAAGATCTCAAGTCTCATCATGAGCAGCAAAGGAAGCCTCCGGAATTAACAATGTACACTTGTGACTCTTGTTCATATCAGACGAAAAATAAAACTGATCTCCAAAGACATTTGCTGCGGCATAAGGATCCCTCAGAAGTAACAGTGTACAAATGTGACTCTTGTTCATATCAAACATTACACAAATATGTTCTTGTATCACACTCGCTGGTACATAAGGACCCTTCTCAAGTAACAATGTACAAATGTGACTCCTGTTCATATCAGACGAAATATAAAAGTATCATTAAAGCACATCAATTGGTACATAAGAGTCCTTCAGAAGTAACAATGTACAAATGTGACTATTGTTCACTTCAGACGAAACGTAAAAATGCCCTTAAAAAACATCAATTAATGCATAAGAGTACCTCAGAAGTAACAATATACAAATGTGACTTTTGTTCATATCAGTCGAAACATAAGGGTTTCTTTAAAAAACATCAATTGGTACATAAGAGTACCTCAGAAGTAACAATATACAAATGTGACTCTTGTTCATATCAGTCGAGATATAAAGGTTTCCTTAAAACACATCAATTGGAACATAAGAGTTCATCAGATGTAACAATATACAAATGTGACTCTTGCTCATATCAGACAAAGAATAAGTGTAAACTTAGAGTTCATGTGCTGAGACATAAGTTTCCTCCAGACAATACAGTGTACAAATGTGACTCTTGTTCATTTGAAACACTACACAAACATAGTCTTTCAGCACACTTCCTGGTACATAAGGACCCTTCACAAGTAACAATGCACAAATGTGACTCTTGTTCATATCAGACGAAATTTAAAGATGTCCTTAAAAGACATTTATTAGTACATAAGAGTACCTCAGAAATAACAATGTACAAATGTAACTCTTGTTCATTTCAGGCAAAACTGAAAGGTAACTTTGAAGCACATCTATTGGTACATAAAAATCCTTCAGAGGTAACAATGTACAAGTGCTACTCTTGTTCATTTCAAACGAAATATAAGAGATGCATTAAAAATCATGTACTTTTACATTCAAAAGCGTTCCAAGGTGCCTCTTCATGTCAGGCAAGACGTAAGAGAAATCTTAAAATATCAACTGATACATAAAGGTCCTTCAGAGATGCCAGTGTACCAGTGCAATTCTTGTTCATTTCAGACTAGAAATAAACGAGACCTCGATAATCATTTGCTAAAACATGAGAATTTTTACAAGTGTACGTCTTGTTCACATCAGACAAAGGATAAATGCAATTTTAAACATTTGCTGGTACATAAGAATTCTGCAGAAGTAAAAGTGTACAAATGTGACTCTTGTTGATATCAGCCTTTCAAAACATGTCCTTCAGACGTAACTATGTACAAATGTGACTCGTGCTCATTTCAGACAATGCATAAGTTCAACTTTTCAAAACATCTATTGGTACATAAAGATCCTTCAGACGTAACTATGTACAAGTGTGACTCATGATCTTTTCAGACAAAGCATAAGGCCAGCCTTTTAAATCATCTACTGATGCATAAAGATCCTTCCGACGTAACTATGTACAAATGTGATTCTTGTTCATTTCAAACAAAGTATAAGATCGGCCTTTCAAACCATCTACTATGTACAAATGTCACTCATGTTCATTTCAGACAAAGCATAAGGTCGGCCTTTCAAGACATACTGATACATAAAGATCCTTCAGGTGTAACAGTACAAATGTGACTTCTGTCCATATCAGACAGCACAAAATCAAACTCGAAACATTGATACATAAAGATCCTTGAGACGTAACAGCATACAACTGCGATTTCTGTCTATATCAGACAAGATATAAATCTTACCTAAAAAGACATTTACTCAAGCATAAAAAATGTGTAATGCAAATAATTTAAAATTGTATAAAATCAATAGTGGAATATTTTAAGCCTCTATTGCACTACTTTAAAAACTTTATTTCTTTAAATAAAAACTTAATTTAAATTAAAAATGTTGAAAAGGATCTTAACATATTTTTGTTTTACTACAAAAAAATATAATCGCCTCATTGACAACATTGGGACAACAGGGGTATGATTCTTACTTTACGTGAGAACTGGTATGCATAATTCTTTGTAAAGGCTTTTTTCTATATAACTTTGTGTTTTCGATTTTAACGTCTACGTACTTTTCAATTTTTCGCATTTTAGGTCATCTCCAAATAATTTTTTTTAAGTGACGCCATTTTGTTTTATGTTCCGTCCACGGTGCCTTGATAACTTTTTAAAATACTTTTCTACTATAAAAACCTATAAAAAAAAAATGAAAAGCTGTAAAGATTATTTTTCCCAGCTCTTGCCGCTGTTTCTTCCCTGGGAGCTGGGCTATTATTAGGTCTCTATGCTTGCATATATTATATTTGAACTTAGCCTGCGGCGTTACCACGATATTCCGATTTTTGCCACAAAAAGTGTATTTGCAGCAGTCAAGATTAAAACCTGCAGAAACGTATTTAAAAAAAATTAACTGTCACTTTAATTGTTACTCAAGACCATAAATTAATTTCCACGCCTTTCAAAACGAATCTAAGCCTACAGGTTTTCTACAATGAATTAAATTTCTACTTATTCAAGGTAGGATTCCCATTAAACGAGTTGATAATTCGGGTGTTTTAGGAATTTTTATTGGGAAAACTATTTGACAAATTATTTTCAAACTAAGGAGGTATATTTATTATACATTAAAACAGCTACATTCAAAGTATTATGTAATTATAATGAGAATTGTCTGCACCTCAAAATTTCTCGGTCGCTGGCTGACACAATTTCTTCTCTCAAGATAATCTAAAACAAAAAAATTAAATTTATTTTTACTTTCTGTGAATATAGGTATGGCATTAACTATGGAGAACTTCTATTTTAACAAAATGAGGACACTGCGATGTATGAAAAAGGAATTACTCTTTTCTCCACATCTTTTATGATGAAAAAAGTTTTGCATTTACTTTATTTTCCTTAGTTTATGAGAAAGACAGTTGTGTTCTCGATAAATGTGCCAAATTTTAGAGTAATCGGCTTAATCGTTATAGACATATGTCAACATGATATCTCAAGTACTGTTAAGTCGATTGCTCTGACAATTGGCACATTTATTGAGAACACAACTGTCTTTCTCATAAGCTACGAAAACAAATGCATGCAAAACTTTTTATCAAATAAATGTGAAGATAAAACAATATTTTTCATGTCGCAGTGTCCTCATTTTTTTTAAAAGAAATTCTTCGTAGTTTATGCCATACCTATAGTCACAAGAAGTAAAAAGAAATTTGATTTTTGTTTTAGATGATCTGGAGAAAAGAAATTGTGTCAGCCAGCAACCAGGAAATTTTGGGAGGCGTCTCACTTTGAGGTGCATCAAAGCCACAATTCTCATAATCACAAAAATTTGGATGTAGTTGCTTTAATGTATAGTGAATATATCTCCAACGCTTGGAAATGATTTTTCTGATAGTTTTCCCAATAAAGATTCTTAAAAAAACGCGATTTATCAGCTCGTTTGGGGGAATCCCCCTTAAATTGTCACCTCAATTTTTCATATGGAAAACCTTAACTGTCTACTTAAAATGTTCCAGCAATCAATTGCCTACATGGTGATATCCATGGTGACTACTTTTGTCTTTGTTTATTTCTAGAACCGCTAAAGAAAATAGTCACTATGATCTTTTAGGTAATTGATTGCTGAAATAGTTTCAGTAGTAACAGTTGAAAAAATTAAATTATGACAGTTTTAGAAATGTAAACATTTGAATCATTGTGAAGAACGCCCTGTAGAATTACGTTCGCCTTTGAGAGGTTTGGAATTAATTACATGGTCTTGCTTAACTTGCAGAGTGAAATTATCATCAAAGAACCTCGCACAAACCATATGGACATTGGGTTTCAGTAGAAACATCTGAACTTTTGGTATATTGTAGCTTTTGTCATCCCGAACAAGTCCCCATGGACACGATGCTCCGTATTCAGTATTTTTGCTCCTATGGAGCACCAAAGCTCCATAGTTCCATCATAAGTTACTAATTTGAGTAGTTTTGTAATACTTTTATAATGCATATTTTGATTATTGAAATACCGAACTGTTTTTGAGGTCTGAATTCAGCAAACTAAAAAACAAAGTTAGGTATATCGATAATTAAAATACATTTAAAAGTGAATTGTTATTTGTTTGCTTATATTGTAACGAAACATATTCTTTACAGGATTTTGCAAACAGCAGAAAATACTAACTATGAGAATTAAAAAGAAAAACTAGTTATCTGTAAAAAATGTTCATGAAATGTCTGCATTATTTCGATAACCTGAATTCTGGTTATACTAGCAATTAAAATCCTAAAACGAATTTGTCTATTTTTTGTTTGACAATTCCCATTATAACACTAGTATTCACATAGTGCCCTATGCAGATTAAACTAGAATCTACATAACCCCCTACGGTCATGAAGATTCAGCGAAAAATTAGAACCAAGGCCTGAACTGAATTTATTTACCAATCTTGTCTTAAAATAATTTCATTCTAATGGATTACATTTTCATGAAGTTATCTATCATTCTGTTTCTTGGAAATGCTTAGGCCTTTGAAACGTTTTTTGCCCTTATTCTGGAGCTCATCAGAAAGACAAAGTTAAGAAATAGATGATTAAAAATCTGTTGTTTTTGTCAGTCAATGTATTTCACATTTATGGAAGTTGTCTTAGTTTTTTGCACGAAATATCTTTGAGTGGCTCTATGCCTTTCTGATGAGCTCCAGAATAAGGGTGAAAAACGTTTCAAAGGCTAAGCGTTTCCAAGAAACAGAATGATAGATAACTTCATGAAAATGTAATCCATTAGAATGACGAATTTTGAAGACAAGGTAGGTGAATAAATTCAGTTTAGGCCTTTGGTCCCATTCTTAACTGAATCTTCATTACCGTAGGAGGTTATGTAAATACTACTGTTACAATGAGAATTGTCAAACAAAAAGACAAATTCATTTTAGGATTTTAATTGCTAGCATAACCAGAATTCAGGTTATCGAAAAAATGCAAATATTTCATTAATATTTTGTACAGATAGTTTTCCTTTTTAGTTCTCTTAGTAGTACAGACAATGAAGGTAAAAATAAGCTATTGCTTCCGAAATCTTTCAACCGTCATCGATTTTTCTGAAAATTTGGGAGCAGGCTTGTGTTACCCTTATCTTCAAAAGTGACATTGTGCGGAATTGCGCTTTTTGCGTTTTAGGGGTGAAATCAACCCCTTTTTTGAAAAATTGAAAAAAATGCTAATTTAAGCATTCTATCAATGGAATCTTACTTAGTTATGTAGAATAAATATTCTTTAACATTTTGAAGCATGATTTATGATTTCCATAAAGTTTTCAACCCTTAAAAACTACCCCGTAAAGTCGTAAATCAGGAAAAAATAGTTTTTTTTGTCTCTCTGTCATGTGAAATCGCACATTAACGAAACAAAGGATTGTTTAGTGCTCATTATATAATTTATTTATGAATTGTAAATTTTTAACCCTTAAAAACTACCTCTTCTAAAATTAAAGAAGAAATTAATTTTTAGCAGATTTAACTGTTTCAATTTTGGGTTTGCAATAAAAGATAAATAAAAATGGATTCTACTGAATATTTACAAGTGTATTAATTAATTTATTTATCAATTTATTGTTTAATTTCAACCCCTAGAAACCACCCCTAAATTTAGAATCAATTAAAAACAATTTTTTAGCAGCTTTATTAGCTTCAGTTTTCCAGAATCGTTTTGACTGCCCATGATATATTTTATTTTATTTATTTATTTCTAATTTGCAACCCCCAAAATTACCCTTTATGTATAAATTGGTGAAAAATCATTTTTTTAATATTTTAAAACGTTTTACTGCGAGCGCTTGTATGCGTATGAGTGTGTATGCGTACGTATACACGATATTATAGGTACAAATTGCTTACTCCAAAAATTTCTCTGAAAAAATGAAATTGGTTTTTTGACGATATCTCCGTCAATTTTCATGCTATTGAGCCCATCTGAAAACCATTTTAAAGGTAATTTGATGGACTATTAGACTAAGAACTTTTCGGAGGTTCGGCGCCCTTAGATTTTTAAAGCTAAAGGGTTAAAGGGCTCAAAACAGCTGTTACTAACACGTCGGTATCAACTTCAATCGATTATATCTTCTTTATTTTTCATCGTATACAAATTTAAAAAAAAACAAAATTTTTATTGAAAAAAAATCTATATTTTTGTTTTGTACTAAATTTTACATATCTATCACCCTTTCGAAGTTATTTTTAGAAAAATTAAAAAAACACGTTAAAATTAAAATTAACGTTTTTCAAAAAGTATGCATTTTAAATCAATTAAACCTTTTGAGCATATGAATAACACTAAAATAAAACATATTGTAGGAGGAAAATGATGCATTTCAATTCTGGTGGTCGTGAGGTTAATTTTACTGTTCATTTTTACTTTAAAAAGTTGAGTAGTAAATCTTTTTGGCATTGTATCTCGCTTAATTTAAATGCAATCGACTTTTTACAGTGTTCATTTTAAAGGTCTTTTCAAGCACTACAAAAATTGTTATTAGCATAATACCCCTAAAGTCGATTATTTTTCCGTTATTTCAAGTTGAATGCACCGATTCGAGCACTCACAAAAAAAAAGTTTCCTTCCGTCAACCATATCTCCCTTTATATTGCACCTAGGATATTTCTAAAAAAACGAATATCTTTGTTTTTTATAAGCTACAATTATGTCTTTTACACTGTTTTTCGTTAGATGCATAATTTTCGAGTTATTCGTAAAAAACCGTTAAAAAAAGTGTCATTTTTTAATGAAAATGACGAATTTTCAATCACGAATGACTTAAAAAGTATGGAGTTTTAGAAAAAACTTCATAGAACATTTTTTGCGTAGAATTAGGTTCTCTATCGACTCCCGGGTTTATTTTGGCCATAAAAATTTCAGCCCCCAAGAAGGGGTGGCATCCACCCCAGGGTAAAAGCGCAAGTTGGCACCATGTCACTTTTGATATCTGAGGCATACACTAACTTTTCCCAAATTTTCACGCAAATCGATGACGGTTGAAAGATTTCGGAAGCAAAAGCCTTCATTTACTGTACTATAGATAGTTTTTTCAGCTATTTGCAAAACCCTATAAAGAATCTTTCATTACAATTAAAAAATGCTTTATAAAAATATTATGAAACTACTCAAAGTAGTAACTTATGATGGAGCTTTGGTGCTCCATAGGAGCCAAAAGCTACAATATACCAAAAATTCAGACGATTCTACCGAAACTCAATTTCCATAAAGTTTGTGCAGGGTCTTTTATGAAAAATTCATTTCTTGCTGATTTTCCTCTTATTCTCTGCAGATCGTATTTTTATCAAAAAAAACAAAAACAGAACAAATAACGTGGCAATGCCGCAGAGTACATGCTAAAACAATGTATGCCTGGTTAGAGAATTAAGAGTCGAATATAGATGTATAAAGATATGTCAGTTGTTCCATTAAAAACATTTATTTATTAGCTTGCCATCACTATGGGAAACATCCTATAGATTTAAACATTAATTTTTATCTGATACATTTTTCCAAATTTCAAGCGGTTGAGTAAATATTGACCATCCATGCACCATTAATTCTCCCTGTATACTGATACATAAGGGTTTTTTAGAAGTAACATGTACGTCTGTGACATTTGTTCACATCAGATAAAACGCATCTAGGTTTCAAACACATTTACTGCCAGAAGAGTTCTTTGGAAGAAACAATATATAAAAGTTGTTACAAACGCGAGCTATTAAAAATTAATGGAGTGAAGAGATTTCTTGTAATGTGTACACCAGATTCCCCCAGTGGTTTACCTCTTGGATTCAAAATATTTTTTCCTGTTCTTACAACGGACTCCACATTTCTTATTTAAAATGGCCCTCGATTAAATTGGCTGAAGATTTGGTTTGTTGTAATTTACGACTCACTAATCAGAAGTTCTCATGGCCACAAGTGCCGAAAATTGATAGTTTCTTTCTGCAGCTGTTTGATGCGTTTACTATTGCCTTTATACGATGTCAGAAAAAATACTTTTCTTCTGTTTTACGAACAATAAAACATTCCTGGAGATATTTTCACGACTAATTAAACCCCATTTATAAAAATACTCCATCACATATTTAAATATTGTGGCTCCAACATAGCAAATTTATAGTAGGTGTTACAAAATTCTATTGGTGGAACTAACGTGAGGCACTGCTCAATTTAAAGATTTTTATATGTTACATAATTGTTTATAATACATCGACTTGGGAATATTTAATCCCATTTGTCCACCCTCATCTTTAAACCCTTTTCTCATTAAACAACGCATCAGATATAATCGTAATATCATGAAACCTTGTTTAAATGAAAGAAGGGATAAAGAGGAGAACAAAGAAACAGAGTTAATTGTATTTCACACCTGGATGCATTATTATGAACATCTATATAATATAAAATAATATAATTAATAATAATAAACTTTGTTATCCACAGACCACATTATAACATATGGTATTGGACTCGTCAAACGATACAAAATACTAAAGGTACATAAATATAACGAAAACAATTACAGACAGTCAGGCCATAGTTTCTGTGGCTATATAGCTGAACATATATAATAATCATCTCAAATCTGCGTTTCAAAATATTCTGTTACATTGTAATATACATTTAAAAGTAAATTTCTAACTTTTTAAATGATCTTATACTATTTAAATCTTTTATTGTTTGTGGTAGCTTGTTGTATAGATTGACACCCATATATCGTCAACTTTTTTCGTAAACAGATAGTGTGTGTACTGGTATTGATAAGTCGTTTTTCCTTCTAGTTTCATAGACATGGTTAGAATACCTTATATCATGTGTAGACATAAAAATATTTTAAATTCAAAATTGTTTAGCAATCTAACGATAATAAAATAGAGTTACAATAATGTTTATTTTATTTAAAACCCTCACCCGTAAACAAATTCCTTATACAGATTTGGAATGTGTTGATTTTGGTATTGCATTAAATCGTAAAGGACAGAAACAAATTGAAATGCTGCAGACAGAGCTGCCCATGCACATGTGGTGATATGTTATACGATAAACAAGAATTTGCCTAGTTGCTTCGCTTTCGCTTGCTCCTATGCCATACCTAAGAACATTTTACGAATCTGTATATCTGAATGGAATAAATTATTTGTTCCCAGGAAATAAAAATAATGTTACATTAAAGTTGCAAATTCTACGAATTAAAAAATAGTTGCACAAAGAAATATTCATTTTCAATTTCCAGTTAGAAAACCCGAATGAGAAACAATATAATAACTACTTCTTCCCAACTGTTTTCTTTTATTTCTGTCACCATAATCATTGTTTCTCATATCCCATATAGCAGGTCATTCTTGAATTACATTTATTAATAGTTCATTATCAATAATCAATAATGGGACCTATTTAGAATGTGCAATTTGGCTTCAATTCAAGCCCAAACTGCTCGAAAAATAAGTGAATATGTGAACAGATCCATTTGTTTACATTGCAGCATACGCCGCTCCAAGCAATAAAAACGATTCGACACATGAATCGAACGATGGTATGCGCGGTGGTGGATGTCGCTCTCTCGCAGAGCGTTTTAGTGTGAACAGCTCCATTTGTTTCCATTGCAGCACCTGTCGAATCAGCTGCCGATGGGCGAAAACCGCCCACACAGTACAAGGCTGTCTGAGGGACTTACTATGACAAAGACCATTTAGGATTTGGGCTTGCCTATGGACGTCCTAATATCCCAATATGTATGCTTTTTGGCACTCTTTTGTTCATCTCAATGCCACAACTTGGTACCGGATAAAGGCAATACGACGGACGTCCTGAAGGATGTCTGAAGCCTATGACTAAGGGCGTAGCAGGATATCCCGGGATATTTTGGGACGTCGTAAGTACTACGAATGGGTATCTACAGGGACATTAGAGGATGTACAAAGTACACACTGAAACTTTCCAGAACATCCTAATATTATAGTTTCTTATGTTTTGATATATTAACCATCGCCAAAGAATCTACATTTTTACAAAAAAGATAAACAAAAAATATTTTATATGTACGGACTGAAGCGCTACCTATTTATAATTATATATAGGTAAGTAAGTAGTACATAGATCCACATATATATATATATTTTTTTGTAAAATTGTAGCTTCTCTGGTGATGGTCAGTACACTGAAACAATAGAAAATATTATATTTCTCATTTGAACTGACGAAAAACCCAAGGAATTACACATCAAGTTATTTGGTATCAACGGTGAAGGAAATAAAAACAGATATAAGACAGATTTTAAAATAAACTCACATCTGTAATGTCATTTTTCAAATTGAATTTATATAAAAACATTTTTTTATCACGTAATGCGTTCCTACTTCTCTACTGTCTTCTTTGCCTCGCTCTTCTTTTTACCCTTATCAGATTCTTTTAAAAACTTCTCTGCTTCGTATTTCATAAAATACCCATTCATCAGTGGCGTAATTCGGGGGTGGCAAGGGGTGGCAGTTGCCACCCCAGAATTGTCCAACCCAGTAATTTGTCACCTCAAAATTTCCAGGGGAGGACCCCAGACCCCCCTTACACGTGGGGGCATTCCAACCCCCCAAAACCCGGACCCGGTATGCCTTGCCATCCCAGTTCAAAAGTTGAAATTACGCCCATGCATTCATGGTTTAAATTGAAGCACTAATAACAATAATTTGTCGAATTATAAATTGCAATCCTGTATTACGACTTTATTTTAATGCATTATATCTGTCTTCCATACACGTCACATATATGGCTGTGGCTGCAAAGCCATTTGCTCAACATCATTCATAAACTAATAACCGTTTTGTGCAATTTACTCAAAAGGAAACAATACATCAGGCAAATTAACTGAAAATTTATCCACGCATGTCCTGTCTGATACATATTTCCTTTAAGAGTGTACTGAAAGTTTCAAACAATTATCTTAAAGCAAAATTATTTTTACTTACCTATTTTCATACGCAGAGAAGGAAATAGTTTTCTATTTCTGCTGGGAACTTGGGATCCAACGCGCACACTCTGACGACACATTCTGATGAAGGAGTAAGGAAGTGCGCTATATGTTACAGGCCAGTGGCCAATTTCTTCGATTAGATTGTGACCGTTTACTTTCTATATTCAGTTGAACTCTCACAATCTCTCGTCACTAAGGCATGCACTCCATACCCAGAGTACTTTTAAAGGATAGAGAGACAGGCTTTCCTTGGCGTAGTTACGAACGAAACTCATAGTATATAGTTATTATGTACAGGGTGTAATTAGTTTCATGTCATTAAAAAAAGCTGGTGGTAGGGAACGACAAGACTAACAAAAAAACCTTATATAAGGGGTCTAAAGCTCGTAGTTTTGGAGAAAAAAATTAACATAAATTTCGCAAATTTTCAATAAAAATTTTTGAGAACTGAGAATATTGAGGTAGGTTTAGATCAGTGGCGGCTCGTCAGGGGAGGCAGGGGAGGCTGAGCCTCCCCTTGGAAGAACCACCATATCTTCAAAAGTAATATCTTAAGAAATTTCTATTAGGTATATCTCAATTTTCAATATTTTTTATTGTTTATTATTCATTAATTAATTTTCAGTTTATATATAACATTTTTGCATTTCCTTTCCACAAACATACCTATAACGTTACAGTCCGGATAGTCTTTGTATGCATATTTCCCGGTCGGCCGGTCTTTTACTGAATGAACACTGCAGTTCGCTGGAGGCTAATACGAAATAGCTTCCAACTTTACCGCATTTACTTATAACATGAATGACCTTGAATTTCTTTGCGCTGTGTAAAATAGCAACACTTGGAATAGCCAAGTATGAGGCTAGCCTCAGATCTCAGTGTTTATAGCGCATGTGCACAGGTCATTCAAGAGTCAGGTGATTCACAAAGAAAACGAACTGACGTCTGACAGTTGCGTTTAACCGGTTAAGAACAACTTGACGTATAAATACATAAAACATTTGATAGGCGGGCTAGAAATAAGTGCTCTAGGTGAAAATATTCCCAACAACATGTCTTGTTGTCCAGACGTGGTGGATTATTTGTTATTAAATGGATTTACTACTCTTATTTATGACGAAAAGGTAAGAATTAAAAGAAATGCCAGGCCTACACCAGCAATGCTTTTGTTAGTTTTTAAAAGTGGTAAACAAAACAGAGGGTTTTGTGATAACAATTATAAAAAAGTCGAGTGGTTAACGGCATCAACAGTTAGAAACAAATTATATTGTTGGAGATGTTTATTATTTACTAATGATCAATCCTCAATTTGGGGCAGGGCCGGGTTTAATAATTTGCAAAATTTGTCGCTAGGTTTAGAAAGGCAAAAATCCCAGGAGCACATTTCATCTTGCATTAAATTCGAAATGTTTGGTAAACAAAATATTGTAAATTTCTTGGATTCTGCACATAAGAGAGAAATAGAAAATGTTAACGAAAAGGTCCGTGAGAATAGGGAAATATTAAAGAGGTTAATAGATGCCGTTATATAGTTATCTTCACAAGAAAATTCTTTCCGAGGACATGACGAAAAACGAGAATCGTGCAATAAAGGAAATTTCAAAGAGCTGATAGATTTTTTAAAAACTTATGACCCAAAATTAGAGAACTTTTTGAATAACGCCACTATTTTTTAAAACAATTCCGGTAAGCTTCTGTAGAATGATCATTTTCAACACTTAAACGCATAAAAACATTTTTACTAGAAACAAAATGAGTCAAGACCGCCTTTCAAATGTATCGCTTATTTCAATAGAAAAACATTTTTTGTCAGAATTGAGTAAACGCGATTCATTTTATGATGAAATAATCAACCATTTTGCTAGTTCCAAAAATCGCAGGTTACCACTCATTTATAAAAATATTCAGGCTTTAAAGCAGAGAAAATATTTATTTGTGTTATTTATTTTTTAGGAAATATTTTTTATAATTCTCCATAATATAGAGTTCCGCGGTTATATTTTTTTTATATAACTTCTTTCTCAAAACTATTTTAATTTCTATTAAAACTTATAATTTTACACGCCTGGCAGTGATAATGAATACAATTTTTTGTTTGTAGAAAAACACTTTAATTTTTTTACCAAAACTATTTTTATTTTTATTAAAAGTTATATAATTTAATTACAAGTGGGATAGTAGGACTCCTTTGGATACCGATACTCGAGTCGTAGGAACGAGAATTTCATGAGAATGATTTTTTCATCTCGTCATATTTTCTATTTCCTTTTCATTCTATTCTTTTATTAGTTCTATTCTCTCAAGTCGTGAATCGGTATCCTGGCGAACAACCCACGGCAAAAAAATGTAACGCGCCATTGTAATACCTCAGGGGTGGTGGGGAAATGTACAAATTGTAGTCATATTGCACATCAGTTGTCTTTCAGAATATCAATCCTCCTCTGCAGACAATATCACTAGCCGCCACTGGTTTAGATCTACATCTGATCTGAAGAAAACTATACTCTAACTCTCCCTTGTGCAATATTTTAGTTACTGTCGATGTTTTGTTATGTACACACTTCCAACCCGCCATTCGTTATTTTTGAATTTCACGTCATTGTGTATTTATAGTTAAGATTTATTTTATTGACTTATCGTTCAAGTTGTCAAATTATTGATTACGTACAGACACAACTTACTTGTTCATTCTTTTTGTATTCCTTTTTGGCTTTTGCACCAAGTTTTTATTTTATTTTTCTTTATTGACAACGTTAGTTGATAGTTTAGTGTTTAGTGTTGAACGAAGTGCGTATGTACTTAATTCGACGTACCGAACTGTGTATTGATACAGATGCAGAGATTTTGAATCATTTAGGTAGGTAGTAAGCTTTTAACCCAGGACACTCATTTATGTTACAAATGTTAATAAACCACATTTAAATTTTCTAAATTATAAACAATCCAATATTTTGTTCCAAATTAAAAAACACACATGTAAAGAAATGCTCTGTTTAAACCTCTATGGCCATTATTTGCTTGCAATTGTGCACGAAGAGAGTACGAATTATTTACCTCTTTATACTTGCCTCAGTTCAGTTGAGGCGGTACATCAAAGGTGGTCGATGATCCTTTGACACCGCGTGTGCCGGCCAGCACTTTTTTATGACAATTTAAAAGTTGTATAATTGGGAAGTACAAGTCCATCGACCAAGAAAAGCAGTGGTTCTCAATAGTTGTCTACCATAATATTAAATATGTTAACCTAGATCAGTGTTTTTCAAAGTGCCTCTAGAGGGAAAAGTCATAAAGGTTTTTTGTTTGTCTAGTCGATCCCCATTACCAGTTTTTTTTAATGACATGAAACTGATTACACCCTGTATATATATTTTATGTTATATGTAATCGAAAGTCAAACAAAAATATTAAATATCACTAGAATTTTTACCAGGAAATGGCGGTAGATATGAAATGATGTAAACATCTGTACATATTTAATAAGTAAAATAAGGAAAAAAATATGTAAACATGAAGCTAATATTATTTTATGTATGCATTATGTAATATGCATTATTTATGTAACAGATTTACATAAAATTTTAGATTCCCAATGTAAGAAATATGTAAATTTATGTAAGATATACATTAACAAATTTTGCTCAAAATGACTTATTCCTTACATATTATTTATGTATATTTCATATAAATAATTTACGTAAAATATGTTCTTTTAGTTTTACTTCCCAGTGAGGTAAAGTTACGTGAATGTTTACTGATGGGATTATATTCCAGAAAGACACCTTGTATGGTAGGAGGTTTAATTTATGGTAATCGCAAAATAAATAATACACTCGGTTTGTTTTGTCCTTTTATTCTACAACAAAATAAGTACACTACACTTATTAATCAAAAAATAAATATTAAACATAGACTTTTTACAACATGAACAATATATCAAGGTGTCTTAACAAAAGACACAAGAGAACAAAACAAGTACTCTTAAAGATTTAGACATTTTATAGATTAACATTTGTAGTTATAAATTTTGTACATTCTTGAATACGTTGCAGTTTATTTACTTTTAATATAGCTTGTAATTCACGATTTTTTGTTTCACGGTGAGCTATTCATTAAATTGTTTAAATCTATTACACACATAATAGTAATGAACATAGAACACATAGAAAACAACTCCCAAAGTCGAACCTAATTCTACAGTGTGTTCCCCGCAGTAATCCAAATATTTTACATTAATAAACTGTCAACTCAATTTTTTCAAATGAAACATCTTGTATGTTTTTACTTAAAATGTTTCTGCAATCAATTATCCGCACACCGATACCTTATATTAACCACCCTCTTTCAATGGTTTTTGAGAAACTCAAGCCGAAAAAAGTGTCGGCAGTATCTATCGATTAGATAGATATGTTTATTTACAATTAAATTACAATTTAATCAAAGATAGTGTTAAATAAAAATATGTATATATAAATATAAACGAACTTTCACTCTTCTCTCCCCGGGATGGACTTCTGGCTGCAGAGCTATGTACTTTTCAGCTAGTAATGAGGGTTTTTACAAAAAAATTGTCACTGCACCCTATCATTTTTAATTTCCATAGCTAGCTCTCTGTCTATTATAAATATTGAAGTGTGAAGTGTTGAAGTACCTGAGGTGGTCCGTTCCGGGCCCCTTAAGCTCCCGGGCCCGGGTTGCGCGGAACCCCAGTAGATCCGCCACTAACAATTAAAGGATTCATTTTACTATATACTACTATACCGGGTGAGTCACGAATTGTGCTCGCCCCGATATTTCCTAAAATATTTGGAATAGAAAATTGAAATTTGGAGGCCTTATTACATGACTAAAATGCCATCTTTTCAATAAAAAATCAAGTTTGGTGCACATCCGGTTTGACCGGAAATGCCCACAACTTTCGATTTTTGAATGGAACACCCTATATATTTTTACATTTTTGGAATCTAGAGGAAATTTTGAATACAATAAATCCATTTTGGTCACTTTTTGATAAACATTAAAAATTTTATTAAAAAATCTATTTCTGAATCCAGAGTGCTGTGGTGCCCAAAATATATTTTAGTTTGTGTGCTACGTTACTATAAAAATAAAAAGAGCAATATGATTGCATTACTTAATTCTCTAGAGGCGTTTAAAATTTTTAAATGTGATTTTTACCCACTAACTCGGTTTTTTTAAATGGGAATTTAATCGTTAACCAACATTTTTAAATACCTCATTTTCATACGAATCTAATGATACCAAAATTTTGAAAATCCGCTCAGAAATATTTGAGATTTCAGCCAAAATATAATGCAACCAAGCTTTTAGAAGGGCCTACAAAGGGCCACTACAACCCTATGGGTATGTAGAAGAACCTTTGGCAAAACATGGGGGCTAAACCCCAGGGTGGCTATGTGGTACTATACTGTCATAGTTAGACCAATGATTACGTATGCCTCTGTTGTCTGGTGGCCTGCCACAACCAGGTCAACCATACGACAGAAGCTAACACAACTCCAAAGACTTGCCTGCTTAGGAGTCACAGGAGCAATACGCACGACCCCCACGGCAGCTCTGGAGGTCCTTCTGGACCTTGCGCCCCTTCACCTAGTGATTGTGGCCGAGGCTCGGAAAGCGGCCTACAGACTGGAATGTGGAGGTCAGTGGATGAAAGGAGGAGAACAATCAGGTCACACTAGGGCCCTAACTGATGCGATAGGAGCCCACTCACTTCTGGAGTCCAGGAGTGACGACGTGATACCTTCCTTCTCCTTCGCACAACCCTTCGAGGTAGTCTTCCCGAAAAGGGAAGACTGGAGTCAACTCGAAGACATACTAAGGCCTGCAGATATTGTCTGGTTCACAGACAGATCGAGGCTTGAGGAAAGTACCGGAGCGGGTATATTTGGGGAAAGGCCCAAGGCTGAGCTTTCTTATGCCCTGGGCAAATTCGCCACGGTATTCCAGACCGAGATCTTTGCCATTTTGGTCTGCGCACAGGAGAATATCTGAAAGGAGTACTCTAATAAACACATATATATATGTAGCGATAGCCAAGCGGCCCTCAAGGCCCTTGCATCGAATCGGACCAAGTCAAAACTGGTCCAAAACTGTAAACAGGCCCTCTGCGAACTTGGCTCATCAAACTGGGTCAGGCTTCTCTGGGTGCCTGGACACAGTAACATTGAGGGTAACGAGCGGGCCGACGCTCTGGCCAGAAGGGGCTCTCGTCAACCTCTGCTCGGTCCGGAGCCGGCTCTCGGCTACCCTAGATCCCAAGCCAAGAGGTTAATAGATAACTGGACTCGCTCCCAGTTCACTGACCTCTGGGATTCCTATCCTGGACTCCGGCAAGCGAAGCTCCTAATCGCAGGACCCTCGCCGGAGAGAACAAAGCAATTTCTGCGTCTAAGCAGAAAGCAAATTAGAGCCGTAACAGGCCTCCTGACCGGACATGGCTCTTTCAAAAAACACCTACACCCAATGGGGGTGGTTGACCACCCCGATTGCAGGTTCTGTGAGGACGAGGAGGAGACTTCCATCCACGTTCTCACTTCTTGCCCAGGACTGATGAACCTGAGGCATAAACACTTCGGCACTGGATTTCCAATGCTGGAGGAAATAAGGAGCTCTCCCGTGGGAAGGATTTCAGCCTTTGGGCTGGAATCCGGTCTGTACGGGGGAGCTCCCTAATTTGTTAGCGGTAGCACAATGGGCCACAAGGCCTGAGTGCGGCGACCTCCAGGCGCCCCGCTAAAAGAAGAAGAAGAAGAAGCTTTTAGAAACATGCGGCTAATAGATAATAGATTAGTGGGCTTTGGAAACTAAAATGGCACATTTCTGTGTAAATCTGGTAATCTAATAACATTGGAAAAATCATAGTAGCCATTGAATGTAATAAAACAATATCAGCTGTCAGACAGACTCGTGTAGTTACAGGCAATCTTGAGCTATCAAACATTTAATAATTGTGAGCGCAAAGAACGTTACAATTAAGTTTAGCATATGTATGTAGAGGTAAACACAATTACATCCACAAGGACATTTGCAATAGAATGTGACATCAGTTCGGTTTTCAGAGTTTTATTTAAATGAACATAAATATCGGGCCTATAAATAAATAAAAATCAATTCCGTTTGAACAATTGAACTTAAACTAGGTAACAGTAGGTATCTTTAAAATAATTAATATAATTAAACCATAAATTGACATTTATAGATATTGTTCAAAATGTCCACCATTTTTTTTCTATACACAATTCGGCTCTGCATACAGTTGCTTGAATGGCTCTACGCAATTCAGCCGGCGTCATTTCATTAAGAGCCCGTACAACTTTATTTTGCAGCTCTTCATGGGTATTTGAAGAAGTTTTATAAACTTTATTTTTGAGAGTGCCCCATACATAATAGTCGAGGGGTGTTAAGTCAGGTGAACTGGGAGGCCACCTGATATGACCTTGATTTGCGATAAGGAGTTCACCATGCAAGTTGTTTAAATATTCTATCACTCTTCTGGAATTATGTGGGGGAGCACCATCTTGTTGGAAAGACAGATTTTGTAAATAGGCAAGAGGAAGTAAGTCAAGAAATCCTGCTGTCTGGTTTTGTAAAAAGAATAAATATCGTGCGCCAGTAAGTGGTCCATCAAAAAATATGGGTCCAATTATTCGATCTCCAAGTACTCCAAGCCAGCAGTTAAACCCAAATCTTTCCTAAATATTCCCCCGCCCTACCAACCTCGGATTTTCTTGAGCCCAGTACCTAGTATTATTTCTGTTAAACATACCTTGGTTCGTAAATCTACTTTCATCTGAATATAAAATATGAAAAGGAAAACCTGGGTTTTGTTGTACTGCATTTAAGAACCAGTTCCAATATACTAGCCTCCTGTCGTTATCATCTCCATAAAGGTGTTGGTGTATTTGGTATTTATAAGACCGAAACTTATATTGCTTTAAAATTCTGCAAACCGAAAACTGACTAATGTCGCATTCTATTGACAATTCCCTTGTTGATGTTGTTGGGTGTACCATCAATTTCTTTGTCCTCACTTACAATAAATGTTTGATGTCATCTTGTTGATTGGGTTCGTTTCCTAATTCTTGTTCCACTCTGGCAAACAAGTGTCTGCTTGGATGACTCAAAGAGATTTCCGCAACGCTTTATTTTGTATCTGTCTGACAGCTGATATTGTTTTATTACATTCAATGGCTACTATGATTTTTTCAATGTTATTAGGTTACCAGATTTACACAGAAATGTGCCATTTTAGTTTCCAAAGCCCACAAATCTATTATCTATTAGCCGCATGTTTCTAAAAGCTTGGTTGCATTGTATTTTGGCTGAAATCTCAAATATTTTTGAGCGGATTTTCAAAATTTTGGTATCATTAGATTCGTATGAAAATGAGGTATTTAAAAATGTTCGTGAACGATTAAATTCCCATAAAAAAAAAAACGAGTTAGTGGGTAAAAATCACATTTAAAAATTTTAAACGCATCTAGAGAATTAAGTAATGCAATCATATTGCTCTTTTTATTTTTATAGTAACTTAGCACACAAACTAAAATATATTTTGGGCACCACAGCACTCTGGATTCAGGAATAGATTTTTTAATAACATTTTTAATGTTTATCAAAAAGTGGCCAAAATGGATTTATTGTATTCAAAATTTCCTCTAGATTCCAAAAATGTAAAAATATATAGGGTGTTCCATTTAAAAATCGAAAGCTGTGGGCATTTCCGGTCAAACCGGATGTGCACCAAACTTGATTTTTTATTGAAAAGATGGCATTTTAGTCGTGTAATAAGGCCTCCAAATTTCAATTTTCTATTCCAAATATTTTAGGAAATATCGGGGCGAGCGCAATTCCTGACTCACCCGGTATACTATACTATTCTGAAAAATTATTTTTGTTTATTGACTAAAATGATTTAGACCTTAAGCAATGCATGTTGCGCACAATTTAATGAATATTTACTATTTTCAATGTATCATATGATATGCAGATTTTTTACTCGTATAAATATAAAAATGTATTGTAATCATGATGCTTTGGCTGAAATTTTAACCGGAATAATGTCAGTCCGTGGATTGATTGAACAAGAAAATTTAATTCATGCAAATGATAGTGACTGATGATGTGATGGAAATTGCCACTCCGGTCAGAAGTAAAAATGAAGATGCTGTCAAAAGCTTAAATCTTGCTTTACAGTGGGCTACAGAAAATGACATTCATTTAAAAGATTATGATGCTACAAAATCTCAAGGAAATTGCTTTTGAAAAACAACAACACATAAGTCATCAGAGTAAAATCATTCTTTTTAGTCGGTGCCGGAAACTGTAAAAGAGGGTATCACACAATTCTAATGAAGCCGATGAAATTAATGTACAAGAAAGTGATGAAAATGTTAATTATGTATGTACATACATATGTAGTTACATATTTTTAATATTTCATTTTCTTGATATAGGATCCCCTTTTTTATTTGTCTTGTTTTTTTATATAAGTACAGTGCTTACTTTTGTTAAATACAGCCTTTTATTTATTTTTTTGCAATTTTAAAACATGAATTTAAAATGTTTTGATAATCCGGATTAGCCTGGTTTTAATTGATCCGGATTATCGCGACACTACTGTACTTAAATTAGCACTTTTTGCAACTCTTGGAGGAACACTAATTTATACACTTTAATATATTAAGCTCGCCACACATGCTCAATTGCTAAAACATTCTAAGTAAAAACATACAGGGTGTTTGAAAAAAATTGAGTTGACAGTTGAATGTAAAAAAAAAAAATTATTTCGGAGAACAGACTGTAGAATTGGGTTCGACTTTGAAAGGCCTGGAAACTAGTACACGGCCTAGACTAACATTCAAGTGAAACGACGGTCAAATTTATGAAAATACTCGGTTAATACCCGGTATATAAATTCCAGGTGAAACCCTGTACCCGGTATTTACAAAAACAACTACCCTAGAACAACACTTAGTTTGAACAAGAATTTGGTTTCATATAATCAATACAATATAATTATTCAAACGGAGATTACGTTCCCGAGATTTGTACATGTGAATATCAGGGACTGCTATGAAATATCAACATGCAAAATTGAAATAAACACATACAAGTATAATACTAAATGAGGGGTAAACCTTCATACAAATCTTAGGCATTGAAACATATTCTTTATAGGAGTTTGCAACCAGCAGAAAAAATAACTATCTATAACGTTGTGTAAAAATATTAATGAAATCTTTGCATTCTTTCGATAACCTGAATTCTGGTTATGCTAGCAAGTTAAAATCCTAAAATGAACTTGTCTGATTTCTTATTTGACAATTCTCATTCTAACACTAGCATCCACACAGTCCTCTACGGCCATGCAGATTAAACTAGTATCTACATAACCCCCTACGATCATGAAGATTCAGTTAAAAATGAAAACAAAGGCCTAAAATGAATTTATTTATCTACCTTGTCTTAAAAAATGTTTCATCCTAATGGATTACATTTTCATGAAATCTATCATTCTGTTTCTTGGAAATACAATTCAATACAATTATAAGCAAACAAATAATAATTCATTTTAAAAAATCTTAGGCAGTCTCTCTGAGGTCTGCTCGGCAGCCATATCAGCTGTTATATTTGCATAGCGGTCATGTATGAATCCCATAAAATTGAATTTCTCATTTTATGGCCTATTTCTTTTAAAATTAAGCCTGAGATTTTGTCACTTAGAAAAATGCAAGGAATTATGTGACAGATTTGATTCGTTTTATTTAATTAAACAGATATAAATTCATAAAAGTTGTTCATCGAGGTGCTTATTTACAGTCATTTTTATTTTGCATTAGACTAAATATCAACATCATAATGCGCTTGTTTCCTTTCAGTTTCTAAGCTATACTAGATAGAATAAAAGCTGATTAAAGAACAATGTTAAAAAACTAGGCATTTTTTGCACATTTTGACAAATAAAGTAACTTTTGGTACTGAACACAATTATGGCAATTAAATTTATCGAAAATGATTAGAACAGGATCAAATTGGCAGTTTTTAGCTGTCAATGGCTCTATCCAGTAATCGGATACTGCCTAATATTAGCACATGATACATAATAATATTGTTTCCCTAACATTGCTCAAATAGGGCATTTGACATCTGTCAACTTTCAGTAGTTAATTTTGACACTAGATATATACGGGTGTAACAGGATCATGGTATTC
This sequence comes from Stenurella melanura, assembly GCA_963583905.1. Taxonomy (NCBI): domain Eukaryota; kingdom Metazoa; phylum Arthropoda; class Insecta; order Coleoptera; family Cerambycidae; genus Stenurella; species Stenurella melanura. The sequence goes on from OY757315.1 coordinate 118,666,022, forward strand.
CCCCACTTTTCTCCTTTACTTCTGAAGATAATTGATTGAAATTCAGGATATACTACATACGCACAATTGATTTTTCTTCCACTTCCGGTCTCGCCAGTAGCGACACTAACTTTCGATTTTTAAATGGAACACCCTATATATTATTGCATTTTTTGACTTCTGCATAATTTTCTGAATCCAGCGATGCCAAATAAGTGACATTTCAAACATCAATTTTTTTTTATAATATAATTTTTAATTTTCCATTTAAGTGTGCCATGACCGTTCCGATTTATTCTAAATGACACGTGTAATGCTACAAAAACTGAAATTCCGTTAAAAACACTAAATTACTGATTTATGAGCAAATAAAATTCACCGAAATTGTTTTTGGAGCAAACCTCAATTTTTTCAAATGTAACCATATCGGTATCGTGGTACCATTTATTAGTACTATTAATAAGGAATTTATTCATGTCGTATTAAAATGTGCAATAAATACAAAAAAAAAAAAATACAGCTAAAAGAAAATAAGAAAATACAATTTTGTTCTAATTAAATGTTAATTACAGCAAGCCTCCTCATTTCTATGACATCCCTTTAAGACCAATTGTGAGTTCAATTAATTCTCCATGTAGTAAACTCTCAAAATATTTATTAAAAATCCTAAATCCTTTATCAGGTTCCTCCGAGTCTTATTAAAAACAGCAAACATTTTTTGGAAAAGCTGTCAGAAAATGATTTTAACAATAATCATCTAATGGTCAGTTTTGATGTAGTAAGCCTATTTACGAATGTTCCTGTAGATAAAACATTAATAATAATTAAAAACAAATTGCAACAAGATGGGAATTTGGCGAATAGAACTAAGTTAAGCATTGAAACTATAATGGAATTACTTACACTTTGCATTAAAACAACATACTTTCAACTAAATAATGACTTCTATCAACAAGACTTTGGAATGGCCATGGGTTCTTCATTATCTCCAATATTAAGTTACATTTTCATGGAAAATTTCGAGGAAAGTAATATTAATAATCTAGCTTATAAACCCATTGTATGGTGGAGATATGTAGATGACATTTTTGCTATATGGCCTTATAGTAAAGAATGTTTAAGTAATTTTTTGAATCAGATTAACGAAAAAGAACCTTCAATTAAATTTACAATATTAATAGAGAATAATAATGAATTACCTTTCTTAGATATTTTAATTAAAAAATTAGATAGCACATACCAAACCAGTGTGTATAGAAAACAAACACACACAAACAGATACTTAAATTTCAATTCAAATCAACATATTAGTGTTAAGAAAGGTGTTGTTAAGTGTTTGTATGACAGGGCCAAAATTATTTCTTCAAATGATGTAATATTAAAGAACGAAAAACAATTTATAAAAACTGTCTTATTAAATAATCAATATCCTGAGAGTTTTGTTGATAGATTTGTGAACACGCATGGGATAATAATCATAGAATTAAATGGGACTCGGCGAAGATTTTGGAAAAAGAGAGCAACGGAACTAAAAGAAAACTTAAAGAATCCGCGATTATTTTATTAAACGAGGATAGATGCGTTTCTAATTATTCAATAGATTTTTGTACTAGTTGGTTGCCCATCCTTAGAGACGAAGTAAGTAAAAATAAGATAAATATAATTTAATGTCTCACGTGACTATGGAAATACATAAACAAAGAACTGCCATGGTTGACGGCCAAAAAAGTTTTGAGAACGGAAGTAGGTTCTCTTCCGAAACGTTAACTTCCTATAGCTTTGATTTTGAGTTTTTAGTTTATAACATTGTTCTAGTTTATATATTTTTAGGTGCGAGACTTTTTGAAACAGTCAAGTATCAAGAACCAACCTCTGTCTGATCCGTTTGGCGCAGAGGTTTTTTCATTAAAATTTTTTAATATTTTTCAGTGGCAAAATACCCAATAAAAAGTAAGAAAATGTTAAGAAGTAACTAAAGGTGGCTTTGAAAACAATGAAATATTTAGCTTGTCAAATATTTATTGATTTAACGGTGTTTTTATTGTGGCTTTAAAAATTGTTTAAAATTCTTGTTAATTGTGTTCAAAATGCCGCAAATCTATACAAGAGATGAAAAAGTGAAAAAGTGGACATGTTAATTATTTATGAGGAAAGTAAAAAAATGCAATAGCAGCTATGGGCCTTTAAGGCCAACGATATCCTGATGGACAATGTCCGGCAAAAAATTATTTTAATTGTGTTGAAAACCAATTCCGAAGTTAGCCCAACAATGATCCCTAGGAAAACTTCATTATTGACGAAGGAACGGAAATTAATGTTTTGGCTTGAATAGAAGTTGATAAGACTGTTTCTATAAGGCAAGTTGGGTTTGAATTGAACATCAGTCACCAAACAGTAAGCCCAATTTTGCACAAATACCACTCTAAATCTCTTAAATACCAATTGCACCAGCATTTGTACGAAAGTGATTACGAACGTAGGCTGAAATATTGCAACTGGATTTTGTATAATAACGTGCAGCCAAATAATTTTGGGACTGATTTTATTTTCGGACAAGTCAAGGTTTTCTAATTTGGGATTATTTAACCGATAAAATGTAAAATATTGGTCATAAGAAATTTAAAATTTATTACGGGAAAGTAACTTTCAGGTGCAGTTCGGTTTCAATGTTTGGTTTGGAATAATCGGTAGTAGAATCATTGGTCCAATAATATTTGAAGGACCTCCGACTGGTGCCATGTACTTGAGATTCCTGGAAAATGAGATTGAGGGCATTTTAGATGAGTTACCTTTAGATTTGGCACAGGGAATGTATTTCCAACAAGATGGCGCTCCTCTCCATAATTCAAGGATAGTAATTGATTACCTTCAACGGAGATTCAGAGAAATCATAATTTCGACGAATGGTCCTGAGGTGGCCTCCAAGGTCACCTGATTTAACGCCCCTTGATTTCTTTGTTTGGGGTCATTTAAAAATTATTGTCTATGCAACTGCCGTTGCAAACTGTGAGGACCTGGAGCTACGAGTAAGACGAGCAATTAATAACATAACGGCCCAGCAATTGGCAAACGTTCTTCGAGAAACAGTTATTCGAGTTCAGAAGTGCATTGACGTTAATGGACAGAATTTTGAACAACTGTTGTAATGTATTGTGTTAACAGTTTGCATTCAACTTCCATAGTGAGTGGGTGTATGTTGTTTTGCTCTGAATTATTAATTCTTTTTATTAGAATAAATAGAAGTTATTTTTAAATAATGAGTGATCCAAGTGAAGAGAATGAGACCGAGGATATGGAATGGTTAATTCAAGAATACAAAAAGAGAAAACGCAAGAAATCATCATTAATAACCAATGAACAAATAGCAGACATAATAGGTACAAATTCACAATCACAATCTCAAAACAAAAATTCAAGTGAAAGAAATCCTCAACAAAAAACAACTACAGATAACAGCTATCAAATACAAAGAAATGTCCAAAAAACAACAAGAGTAAACTACTCAGCCAAAATGAGAGAAATAACTAATAAACAATATAAATTCCTATACTATGTCAACACCAATGATGAAATGAGCAGAGTGGAGATGGCCGACCTTTGGAATCAAGAATTCCCTTCAACCACTAATGACATTATTTTAAAAACTCAAAAAGGTTTTCTAATTAAGTCCGATACTGATAAATACAAACTACTGGCTGTCCTGGCAAAACTAACGGCAACGAAAAAAATTACTGGCTACAAAGAAACCTCAGCTTCAGCTACACCTAATAAACAAATCGCTACCCAACTCTCCTTTTCTGCAGTTATATCAAATGTAGAGACATACATAGAAGATAAACATATCAGTGAATATCTATTACAACAGAACATATCACATAGATACTGCAAGAGAATCAAATCAAGAGCTACAGGTATAGAAACAACATTAATAAGGATAATAACAGGATGTTCTACTTCATATCAACATCTACTAAATAATGGAGTATTCTATAAAAATCGACATTATCCTGTCTATGCAAGTAACCCTCCCCAACCAATTCCTCAACCCTGCAAAAAATGCTCTGAATTTGGACATACCATAGAAAATTGTACTAATCCGATTAAATGTGACAAATGTGCAGGCAATCACCACCCAAACAAATGTACCTCCAATGAAGCTCCCAAATGTATGGCATGCGGTTCAGAAGACTACAAGGCTTGGTCTATCAAATGTCCCAGAAGGCCGACAGCACCAATCGAAGGAATTCCTAATACAACGATCAAACCATTAAACAAAAGAAGCAAAGACATAAACCAACAAATTACAAATAATACAAAAATTCACTCCAACATCACAATACACGATCTAATCATCAATAGTTATGTAACAAAAATCAACAAACCAAAAAATACAAATAGAGAAGAACTGTTAACTAAATTAAGAAAAAGGTTTATACAACTTTATAATATTGATACAACCGCAGCATTTTCGGGTAACAGGATGTATATACTAATGTTTGATTTAGATCAACCCAATTCAGACTCCCCAACACAACCAACAACAGGAGAAAATAATAGACAATACAATGTCTCAGTTCAACATTCTTTATAACAACATTAACAGTTACCACAGGAAAAAAGATTTGATTAACCATTTTGTCGAAAATAATGATGTCAGCTGCGTTCTGCTTGTTGAGACCAAAACCAAAACAGAGAGCAACACAACATATCGAGATTGGAATACTATTCAATTAAACGGAAACAAAATTACTAACCTCCCTAGAGGAGGTAGTATGGTCCAATCACATCCAAGATTAAAAATACGAAAAGAAAATTCACCCAGCATCAATAATTGGTTAAATGAAACGATACACTTCTCTATGCCTTTCCTAGAAGACAGACTACACTTGTTTTTGGTCTATATACACCCGAACTCAAAAATCGAAGAGAATATTTTCATAAAAGCATCCCTTTACAAATATGCTATAATCATAGGAGACTTTAATATAAACCGAGGCAAACAAAAGCAACTAAACAACTTCCTACAGAATTCAGACTTCAAAAAATATTCCACAGCACCAACTTTTATAATGCCAAACAACAGGGACACAACACCCGATCTTATTTTACATACCAAAAACATAATAAATAATATCAAGCAGGTAGAACTGGTACCAGATTTAGGCTCGGATCATCTCGGATTTAAAATTCAATTTGATCTAACACAAAATATCATTGACGAAGAAATTACAAAATACAACTTTAACAAATGTAACATCGATAAAGTCAATGAGGAAATTATATCATACATCGATTTAAATAAAGAAGTGGCACTAACAAAAGAAAATATATCCAAGTTCAACAATACTTTGTCCGATGATATTATAAGAAATTCACCAAAAGCAAAAATAAACCACTATTCACACGAACTGCCACCATTTATAATTAAATTAATCAAAACCAAAAGAAAAATGTACCGTGAATACCAAGCTAATCAAGATCCCAACATAAAAAGTGATATCAACGCATTCAATAAACATACATAAAATGTACTGAACTGAACTTGTGGTAGGTTCCTTGTGAAACATCTTGAAAATAATTGTTAATAAATTAAACACTGCTTTTAGATGAATCAATCAATATATTATAAATACTCTACATATGTTTCGGCTTATTAGGCCTTTATCAAGAGTATTACATAGTGAATACTAAAGTTTCTGACGTGCTTATTCAATTTATACCTAAAAGTATTTATGTTTTAATCTATTTATGACTTAAGCTACTTAATATTTAATTTAACATCTTCAATTATTTGAATGTTTGGAGTGGACCTAAGCTGATTATATAAATCAAAGGATATTTCTTAACAATTGATTTATTATAGGGGTGTTTAGGAAATTCTGCTGGTCATTTGTGGTGCAAGGGTTGTACTTGAAAGATTTTTTGATTTCTAGTTGTTCTAGCAGATCTAAACGTTTACCTTTTCTTTCTGAATGAAGTAAATTTATGTTATCAGTATCTATGAAATGGTTGTTTTCAATACAGTGTGTTGACATTCCCGTATTTTTATTGTTATTTAAGATTGATTTTTTGTGTTCTTTTACCCGGTTGACAACGCTTCTACCACTCTGACCGATATAGACAGCATCGCAATCCTTACAATTAATTTTATATACACCTGATTTATCAATTTTATTTAGTTTTTCTTTGTTATTAACCAAAATGTTTCCTATATTTGTTTTGTTCACACTTATTGTAGAGATACCCAAATTATTCAATTTTTTAGAAATCTTGTTACTAAATTTCGGAACATAATTAATAAAACTATATTTTGTGGGTTTGTTAGGCACAGTGAAAAATTCTTTTTGAAGCATTTTGCGTTGTTTGTTTTTGACCATGTTATCTATTAGTGACTCGTTGTATCCGTTATTTCTTGCAATTTGTTTAATTATATTTAATTCTCTATCAAAATCACTTTGATCTAAAGGAAAATTCGTCAGTCTATGTATTAGACTATGAAAGGGTGAAATCTTAATTTGCCATGATTGCTGCGAATTATAATGTATTACTGTATCTGTAGTGGTAGGTTTGCGGTAGATGCTAAATTTCAACTGATTGTTATGTTTTTTGATATTCATATCTAGAAAGTTTAATTGACTATTTTGCTCCGATTCCATTGTAAACTGAATTTTACTATTAAAAGAATTTAAGAAATTAAGGTAATTACTTAGGTTTCTTTCTGTACCGGTCCATATACAAAAAATATCGTCTACATATCAAGTCCAATAAAACACATGTGTATTTAAACTGTTATTGCTATTAAAAATTAAATTTTCTAGGTTTGACATAAATATTTCAGCTAACAAAGGAGAAATTGGTGAACCCATTGGTAGCCCGTCTTTTTGTCTAAAGAATTCACCATTAAACTGAAAATAATTTTGTTCAATACAAACTCTCGAAAGATTTTTTAACTCTGTTTTTTCGGTTTCGCTAATTTGTGAATTATCTATTAAATTATTTAATATTAATTTTAGTTCTGTGAGCGGAACTGAGGTGAACAGACTTTTAACGTCAAAGGAGAATAATTTTGCGTTATTTGGTATTATTAAATTTTTTGTATTTTCAATAAATTCAAAAGAATTTTTTATGGAATATTTAGATTTAAAATTTATTAATTTTGGTAAAATATAATTTAGTTTTTTACATAATTTATAAGATGGAGCATTGATGTAAGACACTATGGGGCGTATAGGGTTATCGACTTTGTGAATTTTTGGAAGACCATAGAGAATGGGGGCCGAAGGGTTCATAACTTTCAATTTATACGCGTCATTACTTTGAATAACAGTATTACATTTCTTTAAGTTGGATACAATTTCAGACTGGAATTTATTGGTAGGGTTTTTATTGATTTTTTCAAAGTCTTCACTATTTAAGATTGTTTGTATTTTTTTGTTATATTCTGATTTTGTTAAAATTGTTATGGTGTTACCCTTATCCGCTTTACAGAGAACCAAATCATAATTTACCAGTTTTTGTTTAATGCTGTTCAACAGGTTTATTTCTCCCTTGTTAGTGTTACATTTTGTCGAGGTAAATATATTAGCTAAACTATGTCTTTCCAATTCTGAGATTTCCTCCACTGAGAATGTAGCTAGCTCTGTATTAACGGCAAGAAGTTCAAAATCTTTTTTACTTACATTATGTGGAGAATATTTTAAACCTTTTTGAAGGAGGTTTAATTCTTGGTCCGAAAAACTAACATTGGTTAGTTTTTCGGACCAAGAATTAAACCTCCTTCAAAAAGGTTTAAAATATTCTCCACATAATGTAAGTAAAAAAGATTTTGAACTTCTTGCCGTTAATACAGAGCTAGCTACATTCTCAGTGGAGGAAATCTCAGAATTGGAAAGACATAGTTTAGCTAATATATTTACCTCGACAAAATGTAACACTAACAAGGGAGAAATAAACCTGTTGAACAGCATTAAACAAAAACTGGTAAATTATGATTTGGTTCTCTGTAAAGCGGATAAGGGTAACACCATAACAATTTTAACAAAATCAGAATATAACAAAAAAATACAAACAATCTTAAATAGTGAAGACTTTGAAAAAATCAATAAAAACCCTACCAATAAATTCCAGTCTGAAATTGTATCAAACTTAAAGAAATGTAATACTGTTATTCAAAGTAATGACGCGTATAAATTGAAAGTTATGAACCCTTCGGCCCCCATTCTCTATGGTCTTCCAAAAATTCACAAAGTCGATAACCCTATACGCCCCATAGTGTCTTACATCAATGCTCCATCTTATAAATTATGTAAAAAACTAAATTATATTTTACCAAAATTAATAAATTTTAAATCTAAATATTCCATAAAAAATTCTTTTGAATTTATTGAAAATACAAAAAATTTAATAATACCAAATAACGCAAAATTATTCTCCTTTGACGTTAAAAGTCTGTTCACCTCAGTTCCGCTCACAGAACTAAAATTAATATTAAATAATTTAATAGATAATTCACAAATTAGCGAAACCGAAAAAACAGAGTTAAAAAATCTTTCGAGAGTTTGTATTGAACAAAATTATTTTCAGTTTAATGGTGAATTCTTTAGACAAAAAGACGGGCTACCAATGGGTTCACCAATTTCTCCTTTGTTAGCTGAAATATTTATGTCAAACCTAGAAAATTTAATTTTTAATAGCAATAACAGTTTAAATACACATGTGTTTTATTGGACTCGATATGTAGACGATATTTTTTGTATATGGACCGGTACAGAAAGAAACCTAAGTAATTACCTTAATTTCTTAAATTCTTTTAATAGTAAAATTCAGTTTACAATGGAATCGGAGCAAAATAGTCAATTAAACTTTCTAGATATGAATATCAAAAAACATAACAATCAGTTGAAATTTAGCATCTACCGCAAACCTACCACTACAGATACAGTAATACATTATAATTCGCAGCAATCATGGCAAATTAAGATTTCACCCTTTCATAGTCTAATACATAGACTGACGAATTTTCCTTTAGATCAAAGTGATTTTGATAGAGAATTAAATATAATTAAACAAATTGCAAGAAATAACGGATACAACGAGTCACTAATAGATAACATGGTCAAAAACAAACAACGCAAAATGCTTCAAAAAGAATTTTTCACTGTGCCTAACAAACCCACAAAATATAGTTTTATTAATTATGTTCCGAAATTTAGTAACAAGATTTCTAAAAAATTGAATAATTTGGGTATCTCTACAATAAGTGTGAACAAAACAAATATAGGAAACATTTTGGTTAATAACAAAGAAAAACTAAATAAAATTGATAAATCAGGTGTATATAAAATTAATTGTAAGGATTGCGATGCTGTCTATATCGGTCAGAGTGGTAGAAGCGTTGTCAACCGGGTAAAAGAACACAAAAAATCAATCTTAAATAACAATAAAAATACAGGAATGTCAACACACTGTATTGAAAACAACCATTTCATAGATACTGATAACATAAATTTACTTCATTCAGAAAGAAAAGGTAAACGTTTAGATCTGCTAGAACAACTAGAAATCAAAAAATCTTTCAAGTACAACCCTTGCACCACAAATGACCAGCAGAATTTCCTAAACACCCCTATAATAAATCAATTGTTAAGAAATATCCTTTGATTTATATAATCAGCTTAGGTCCACTCCAAACATTCAAATAATTGAAGATGTTAAATTAAATATTAAGTAGCTTAAGTCATAAATAGATTAAAACATAAATACTTTTAGGTATAAATTGAATAAGCACGTCAGAAACTTTAGTATTCACTATGTAATACTCTTGATAAAGGCCTAATAAGCCGAAACATATGTAGAGTATTTATAATATATTGATTGATTCATCTAAAAGCAGTGTTTAATTTATTAACAATTATACATAAAATGATTCAGCAGTACAAATCACACAAATGGATGGAAGCGTGTGACAAAATCAATGAAAAGCAAGGTAAAAATTTCTATCAGGAAGTGAATAAATTATCAAGATATAAAAGAAAAACTAAAATACCGCCTATTGAGAAAAATGGAGTTGAATATACAGAGAGCAAAGAAAAGACGAGAATATTTAATGAGCATTTCCAAAACTCATACAGTGAACAACCAAACATTGAATTTGACCAAGACAACTATGATATGGTAAATAACTGGTATCAGACCTATTTTAATATAATACAGCCAAATGATGTACATGAAATAAATGAGGAAGCCTACTTTAATATTTTACAAAAAACAAAAAATACTTCACCTGGTATAGACCACATCACCTACAATGTTATAAAACAACTAAGATATGAGATACATGAATGTATTATAAAGATCTACAACTTCTGCTTGCAACATATGTATTATCCTCAGGAATGGAAACAAGGCACGATAATAACAATACCAAAACCAAATACGGACCATAAGAAACCTGCTAATTATCGACCAATCACTCTGTTACCAGTACTAGGAAAAATTTTTGAAAAAATAATAAAAGAAAAAATTCAAGAATCAATAGGAAACAAAATTCCAGGGTATCAGTTTGGATTTAAGGAAAAAACATCAACATTGCACCCGCTTGCTATACTTGTGTCGAATGTACAAGCAACAAAATTAAAGGGACAAAAATCAGCAGCTCTATTTCTAGATATAAATAAAGCATTCGATAGCGTGTGGCACATGGGCCTTTTATATAAGTTAAAGAGACTGGAGTGTCCAGATTATTTAATACACTTAATAAAAGATTTATTAGAACATCGAGTCCTACAAATAAAAATCGACAACTTCCTTTCTGACAAATTTACACCTGAGCAGGGGGTTCCACAGGGCTCGCCTCTGTCTCCGATACTCTATAATATTTATTGTTATGATATCTACAGCCACACTCCGGAATTTAACCACCAGTCATATATATTACAGTTTGCAGATGACACAGCCCTAGTATCACATAACACTACATTAAAGAAAACATCAGAAGAACTACAAAATCTAATGGACAAAACAAACAGATGGTTTAACTTGTGGAGATTGCAAGCTAATCCAACAAAATCTCAGCTGGTCATATTTAACCACCATCCTTCCCAAGCATCACCAACAATTAACATGGCAAATCAAATAGTCCATCCGAAGACATCTGCGACATATTTAGGAATACATCTAGACCACAAATTAAATTTCAATAATCATTCAAACAACATTAAGAAAAAAATAACAACTAGAGCCAAACATTTCAGAACTTTAACCTACAAAAATCAAGGAATTAACATATCATCTGCTACAAAAATTTATAAAACAATATGCCGACCAATTCTGGAATACGGACACCTACTATTTTCCAACTGTGGACCAACAGCAAAGAAGAATATCGAAGTTGGAGAAAGAAAAGCAATCCGCACCATTACCAAAATCCGACATCCACAAAATCCACTATATAATCCCCCCAACAATCTTCTCTATCAGAAAGTCAAAGTAGAACCGATCAATTTCAGGCTTCCAAAACTCCACAAAAAATTTGCCAATTTGAACAACATCGAGAAATTAAATCCATACTGTATATCTAGAGATCGTAGAACCCAGAGAAGAGCTAGAAATCCGAGCGACACATTATGGGAGCTAGTAAATCAATTTCAAGAGATAGAGTCATGAAATTTTAATACAAGCTTGATATATGTATATATATATATATATATATATATTTTTTTTTTCTCTAAATGTTTTAATTATTTTTACCAATAACTCTGTTTTTTTTTTTTTTTTTTTGTTCTATGTAGTATATGCAATTTTCCTTTTTATTTAAATATTGTTAATGAAAATAACATTATTGTAAACTGGCTGAAGGACCTTGGTCGATGGCCATTTGGAGTTATCCAATAAAGAACTTATTTATTTATTTATTTTATTATTGTGTTAATTTTTTGTATTCCAAAACCACCTTATGTGTCAAAAAGTGCCGCTTATTACGTATGTAGTACCTATATCCTAAATTTCAATCAATTGTCTTCAAAACTAAAGGAGAAAAGGGTATACCATGATCCTGTTACACCCGGTATACAGGGTGTTTCACGAGGAAACGGACATGCTTTAATGGCAGGTAGAGGACGCCAAAAGTAATCATAGTCACCCATTGAAAAAGCTGATTAGGTCTCGTTGCTGAAATACAGCGTGTTTTATATATTTTTGTCAAAATTTCTTTTGGTTGTTATTTTGTAAAGGAAAGTAATAATAAGTTTATATTTGGCACATATAATACACTAGTGGTGTTGAGTAAATACTGTCTGGACTCGATAAAAATGTTTTTTTGTTCTTCAAGTAGACAATACCCTGTTTATGTTTTTTTATGTACCTTTCGAATTTAATATGGAAGCTAAAAAAGAGTATTGTTTTCTTGAAGAACAAAAACACTTTCTTTCGAGTTCGGATGTGGATTTATTGTGTGTGTGATGCAAGTACTTATTCAGGATCACTAGTGTATTATATGAACCAAATATGAACTTTATTCAATTCCTTTACAAAGTAACAACCAAGAGGAATTTTGGTAAAAATAAATAAAACTCCCTGTATTTTAGCAAAGAGGGTCCAACTAGTTTTTTCAACGGGTGATTATGATTGCCCTTGGTGTCCTCTATATGTCATTACAGCATATCCGCTTTCTCGTGAAACACCCTGTATATGTTGTATTGCAAGGATAACATTATTTACTAACGTGTAGTTTTATTATTTCAATAATGTTAATAAATATCATTAAAGTATAAATGACTGACAGAATTTGGCAGCTGCTAACTTCCAGAATAATATAATCTATTCATGAAAAAATACTTCTTATATAGCAGAATTCATAGTATCAATAGAACCTGCCATTTGATCAACCAAAGGCACTGTATATACCTTCTTAATGTTTCACATTTTATTACCTGTATTGGGAAAACCAGAGCCAACTTGAACTTTTGCTTTTTATATTGCTATTTAGCACGACAAAGTTACTAAGAATTTGCTATTTTTACTTCCAATACATGTAGGCTATCAGCTAGTGTTACTGGATAGTCACTGACAGTTAAAAACTGCCAATTTGATATTATGTTCTATAATGTTAAAAAAAGTTTAAGATTTGTTGAAAATGTATTATTTTACTATTATTTAAACTTCTCTTGCCATATAGTACATTTATAAACATTTAGGAGCCCGTTATAGATGCATAATAAATTAGCACTGGAAAAAACGGTTTAATATTTGTAATTTCTTGGAAAAATTTATATTCGGGGGTTTTCAAGGTCCTGATTATCAATATGTGAAGTGTACCAGACAAAAGTACCAGTTGCACATGTTTTAGTGAAGTGCCCTAAATACCAGTTCTACAGATTAAACAGACAAATCCCAGAAGAACTAAACAAAATCTTAGCTGACAGTAGTGACTTAAAGAACTTGTTATTATTTTTGTCTGATATTAATATATCATGTCAAAAATTAATATCTTCACCGTAACTTGACATACGATTATATGATTTATTTTTTACTGTACCTCGCTCATAACTCAAGAGGGTAATGCAATTTGTTAAATAATAAAAAAAGGTCCTGATTACAAATCTGTGGAAATTGGAAACATAAAACAAAAAAAAATTGAGAACATTCCATGTACAAATCTTTACAAGAGGTTGATCCCTCATTAAGTTATTTTGTCATGCTTCAAGAAGTTACATGTAATACCATTTGGTGCTTCGTTAAGTTACTTTTTTGTTTCGTCTCAAAAGAACAAGAATCACATTTGTACATTGTTACTTCTGACGGATCCTTATGCAGTAGCAAATGCCTTTTGAGGTTACGGCCCCGCTTTGACTGAAACGGACACAAGTGACATTTGGACATCTTTACTTCAGAAGGATCCTTATGTATCAATAAATGTGGCTTAAGGTCTTTTTTAGTTTTTGTCTGAAATGAGCAAATATCACATTTGTACATTGTCACTTCTGAAGGGCTTTTATGCTTCAGGAAATGCCTTGTGAGGTTACGGTTACATTTTGTCTTATAAGAACACAAACTACACTGAAATGTTCTTACTTCCGGAAAATCCTTATGCATCAGAAAATGCTGATTAAGGTAATATTTATGTTTAGTTTCAAATGAACAATAGTTGCATTTGTGCATTGTTATTTCTGAAGGTTTCTTATGCAGCAGTAAATGCCCTTTAAGGTTACGTTTCTGTTTTGTCTGAAATGTACAATCATCGCATTTGTACATTGATATTTCTGAGGAATCCTTGTGCATGACCGAATGCCTTCTGAGGTAGTCTTTAGTTTTTGTCTGAAATGAACAAGAGTCACATTTGTACAATGTTAGTTCTGATGAATTCTTATGCACTAGCACATGCAGTGCGAGACGATATTTCTTTATTGTCTGATAAGAACAAGAGTCACATTTGTATTTAATCACTTCTGGAGAATCCTTATGTAGCAGTAAATGGTCCCTGATGTAGTATTTATCTTTTGTTTGAAAAGCACAAAAGTCACATTTGTACATTTTTACTTCTGAAGGATCTACTAGTATATGCTCTTTGAGATAATTCTGTTCCTCAAACCTGAAAATTACGAGAAAAATTATTATCATTGAACTGAAAATGATGTCACTTTACTTTAAGAATAACGCTGGTTTTAGACAGGGTGTAACATTCAAATAGCTAATTTCAATAAATTAATCACTTACAGTTTAAAAATAAATTATTATTTGTTTGCTTATAATTGTATTGAAACATATTCTTTATATGATTTTGCAAACAGCAGAAAAATAAGTATCCATAACTAGAAGCACTAGAAGCAAAACTTTGTGTAAAAATATTAATGAAAAATTTGCATTCTTTCGATAACCTGAATTCTGGTTATGCTAGCAAATTAAAATCCTAAAATGAATTTGTCTAAAAAATGAGAACAAAGGCCTAAAATGAATTTACTTATCTACCTTGTCTTAAAAAAAATTTCATTCTAATGGATTGCATTTTCATGAAATCTATCATTCTGTTTCTTGGAAATGCTTAGCCTTTGAAACGTTCTGATGAGCTCTAGAATAAGGGCGAAAAACGTTTCAAAGGCTAAGCATTTCCAAGAAACATAGTGATAGATTTCATAAAAATGTAATCCATTAGAATGAATTTTTTTTTAAGACAAGGTAGATGAATAAATTCATTTTAGGCCTTTGTTCTTAATTTTAACTGAATCTTCATGATCGTAGGGGTTATGTAGATACTAGTTTAATCTGCATGGCCGTAGGGGACTGCGTGGATGCTAGTGTTAGAAAGAGAATTGTCAAATAAGACATTAGACAAATTCATTTTAGTATTTTAATTTGCTAGCAGAACCAGAATTCAGGTTATCGAAAGAATGCAAAGATTCATTAATATTTTTACACAAAGCTTTGCTTTTAGTTATAGATAGTTATTTTTTCTGCTGTTTGCAAAATCCTATAAAGAATATGTTTCAATAATAATTTATGGGTTACCCATTACAGGTCCTGGCAGCCAATTATGGTCACTATGCAAGATTCATATGCCAAATACTTCGCCATCCCACTTGTAGGTTACAATTGTAGTACATCAGTATTGTCCTTTTCACAAATTTACAACCTAAGTCACTAAATCTATTAATATAGTGCACCGTAAAACGTGGAAAAGTAGCTTCCCTCTTGAGACCATTTTTTTAAGGTACAACCACATGGAACCTACACAGCATGATACATTAGGGTCTTGGCCATCTGTAATGGCTAATTACAACATTTTTTGGGAGGTCAAACTTTTCATTACGAAGAATGTCATAAATTTGTCAAAATTCATTTTTCTTACTTTTTCACACATACCTCGTGATATCTCCGTAACCAATTGAGATAATTATATAATTTTCTTTTAATTCATAGGAAATGTAGGCGAAGGGCACTGCTTTAATTTTTTTTATGGAAAATCTCATTTTTTTTATAAAATCAGATAAAACTTGAACATTTACTTTTCATAGGCGAGAAACTTTTCTATTTTAAGAAATTTTGTCGTACCATCTGCATATGAAATAAAGCTTACATTTCAAGGAAGTTTTTAAAAAAGAATCAGTTCTCTACGACTTATAATTTTCGAAATTCTTTTATTTAAAGCTGAGTTTTTCGATCCTAGATGCGCTTCACCGCGGTGCCACGCAAACGTGGGCTATTCAATGCAAGTAATCTTTTATTGCCAATTAGAAACAAACTTTTCTTTCTATAATGTGAATGAGTATTATTTATTTTTATTGAGTATTTACATATTATTTAGTGCTTAACAATGGAATGTTTATATGGTGGACAAACTTTGATGGAAAATGACAAATTAGTGATGCAAAATCATAGATTGCAAGGATTAATAGTTATATCATACTAGTATGTAATTATGATCATTAGTCACGGAAGAAAATGTTGACTTAACAGTCTCGTGGCTAATTTTCTTAAGTGGCTAATGTGCAATAAAAAATTGTATCCAACACTTTTTTTTAATGAAGTTTTATTTGAATAATATTCTTATAAATTTGACAATTCATTTGACAAATAAATTTTGATGTTTGTAAAAATCATTCTGATTGGGAAGGTCATGGAATGGTTCCTATGGTGTTAATTTCAAAACAAATTTAAAAAAGTACCTGCACAGGATTCGAACCGAGAAATTCGCTGTGAAAGTCGTCACTTAACGTATGTTCTACGGCCGGGGTGGATTTGAAATTTCAATTAGTCTCGTTGGAAAAGGCAGAACATGAAATTTTTAAATGGTCATAACTAAATAAATGTATCAGCAGGACAGCTCCATAATGTCGACATCGAGAGATCCAAATTGGCATTTTCACGGAATTATGAATTGCATGGGTAATATCGAAAATTCGAGACGACAGAATTGAATTTTTTGACATTTCGCGAAATTGATATGAATTTTGTTTCATTAACGTCACTGGTACGTTAATAACCGGAAAACCCGGAAGGATAATAGGGAGATTTTAGGCCCCTTAATTTATCAAGGTAATGCGTTATTCGTTATACTGCGAATTAAAAAAGAACCGAATACGTTATTAACCAATAAAGTTTTACGTTATTTGCGTTAGAATAACGTGTATGCTTAGTAACGTTTAATGTTTTACAGGGTTGCCCGGTAGAGACCATTCACATCTATTTATACAAATTGGTTCCATGCCAATCAACTAAGCCTCAATTGCACGAAAACGGAAACAATGTACTTCTCATTACGACCATTACGTGACACATCTTCGATAAATAATCCTAAATGTGTAAAATTTCTCGGAGTTGTTTTTGATCAAAAGTTAACGTGGTATAATCATATAGATAAACTTTGCAATAAATTATCATCGTCTATATATGTTCTTCGTAATTTAAAAGTAAAAGTGTCTAGACCGGTTGTAGCAACAGCATTCCATGCCTTAATCCAATCCAAAATTTCATATGCGGTGGTAACATGGGGTCATGCGCCCTTGGCCAGTAGAGTCTTTGCGTTGCAAAGAAAGGCAGTTAGAGTATTAGGTGATCTAAACTATAGAGATTGTTGTATAGACAGTTATATTCAGATGCGAATTCTTACAGTCCCATCTATATACATATTGCAATGTCTTACATACGTAAAACAAAACTTGTCTAATTATGTTTCTCACATTGAAATACATGACTATGAAACACGTAATAGAACAAATACATATGTTGATTATCAAAGATTAACAAAGTCAAAATCAGGAACAAATTATTATGGTCCAAAAATGTTCAATCTTTTGCCTCCTACTGTGAAACAGTTGTCACTAAACAAATTTAAAATTGTGGTAAAAAATTATTTGATAGATAAATGTTTTTGCTCTATTCATGACTATTTTAATAATAATTTTAATGACATGAATAATATATAAACTTATGTTTATACTATGTAAATCTGTTTTTAATCTGTTTTAAAAGTTAATGTTACTAGTATCGTTTAAGATTTTATACTAATATGTAAAACTTCATAGACCTACTTATTTTATATTATATTATCACTTTCTAAATTTTATTTTATAATATTCATTGTCTTGACCTGTGTAAACAAATTGTAATGACACCAATAAATTTACTTACTTACTTACTTATACATTTAATTTATGAACATGTTAATACTTGCATTTAAAATATATAACTCCCGGCTCTGTTTAATACACTTTTTATATATTTTTAATTGTGTTCGTAGTATCTAATGAAATTAATGCATGGAAATCAATCCTTGGCAACATTGCTATTTTTGTCATAGAGTGAACATAATCTTTTCAAATTTAACCCAAATCTTTCAAGATAAAAGTAAAGTAAGGTTATGTATGTTTTCATTGTTTAGGTATCATAGAGCATAAAGGTTTCAAAAACTCAAAACTTGTGAAATAAACATTAATACATGAATACGTATCTCAAGAGTAATGTGTGAAAGTTTCAGGTTCTTATCTTAAAAATTGTAGAAATGGTAGAGCTTTTACTGATTTCATCGGAAATCTCTTTATGTTCCAACTTCATGTATGTACTATTCCTACATAGATTCATTTGTTAATTTGAAAATATAATAATCCAATAGCCACATGTTTCTTCTTTCATTTAGATTGTGTTCAACTCAGTTTCATTCACTAGTTGAAAAGTTGCAACAAAAGTGTAGCACGCCTAAGGCCGTGCTCGCTTCGCGCCTGTTTACGTGTCGTCGGGTTCCATTTTTGTAAGTTAAACAAAAAAATCTGGAGCCTACATTTTTGATTGCACAAAAAAATTTCATATACATTTTTGATGTGAAATATTCCGTACTTTCGAATGGCGCAATTAGTTTTTTTAAGAAATAATTATTTTAAGAGGTATTTGACAAAAACTGGTATCTTGCAATTAAATTGTTTAAAAACAAATAATAAATAACACTCAAGGTTTATTGTTGGTAACTTTTGGTATGTTGTTCCTGGCATGTTCAGAGGTGTATTCTCAAAAGTTACCGCTTCCCGGTATTATTCTAGAAATAACGCATATTTTCAGCCTCCATTGACTCCACTAGATATAATGTAGTATGTGGAGTTTTTGAAAAATCCTGGTTTATTTTTTGATTGTTTTAGATATTGAATTTATTTTATGAAATATTTAATTATTTATCAGTGTGGGGAAACGTAAAATTAAAATATCTGAACTTTTCCGATAATTGCAATTTTCAAAATACTTTATTAATAGAAAATACTTTCTTTCACTAATACAAAATGTTATGGCAAAGAAACATTTATAGATGTGAAATATTGGTAACATAATATTCAAGCAAGAGATCTGGGACGAGAAATTAAAAAAAAAAGTGAAAATATATTTAGCGGTATATAGGATTCGAACTTTTGATCACGAGCGTCTGAATTATTTCTGTCGCCGCTATTCTATTTGAGATCTGTAAATGCAAAGTTTGTAGAACTGAATAAATAAATATCGGGGGGGGGACCTAACCTAACATTTTAGCATATTTTCGAGGACAGTAGCTCTTAGACTATGTTGCAGTGGCGTCGAGTGAAATAAAAATCTTAGGAATTATAGTAGTTTTATTTAGATATCAACGTTGATACGCGAGATAAAAAAACTGTAAGGGATTTTTTTTAAGGAAATTTCGTTTAACCCTGAAAAATCGTCATTTTAAAAATTCAGATGTTTACAATTTTTACATAAACAAACGGACAAAGAAACTTTATCTTTGCAAAGAAATTTGAGGATTTTTCTAAGGAGGTTAAAAAAAAAACGAAAAATATCAACTTTTCGATTTTACACGATTTTTTTAACATTCCATTCATCCTCTAAACGTCATACAGGTTTTACAGCCAAACCATCAGAAATAGGGTATAAGCGCATATAGCCCTTTTTAAGCAAAATTATAAGCTCTACAATTTTTTATCTGAAACCTTTTCTATGTATAAAAGTGAATTATTTATTATTTGTTTGCTTATAGTAATGAAACATATTCTTTATAGGATTTTGCAAACAGTGGAAAGAAAAGCTATCTATGAGAACTAAAGGAAAAACTATATATATGTATAAAAATATTAATGAAATCTTTGCATTCTTTCGATAACCTGACTTCTGGTTATACTAACAAGTAAAAATATTTTTTTTTATTTGCCATTCTCATTTTAACACTAGCATCCAACCTAGTCCCCTACGGCTAAGCAGGCTAAACTAGTATCTACATGATCCCCTACGATATGTAAATTCAGTTAAAAATGAGAGCAAAGGCCTGAAATTAATTTATTTACGTACCTTGTCTTTAAATTTTTTTTTTTTCATTCTAATGAATTACATTTTCATAAAATCTCATTCAATTTCTTGGAAATGCTTAGCCTTTGAAACGTTTTTCGTCCTTATTGTGGACTCATCAGAAAAGCCTAAAGCCACTCATAACGATGTTCCATGCAAAACTAAGACAATATCCATGAATAAAATAATTATAATTGACATTGACTGATAAAAAACAACAGATCTTCACCTATCTATTAGCTAACTAGTATTGGAGCCTATATACTCTATGCATGTTTAAAAGTGAATTATTTATTATTTGTTTGCTTATATCTTATACATCTCTTTGCGGATGACACTATGTTATACATAGCAGGAGAAAATGTAAATGAAATTATAAATGTCATAAATACCGAGCTAACTAATATATATATATATATATATATATATATATATATATGTGGTTATGTGACAACATTGATAAATGTAAGTGGATATGTCTCGGGAAAAAAAGTAAATTGAATAAAATTGTGTTAACAGATTGTTAAATTAAATCATCAGACATTAGAAAAAGTTACTGAAGTAAAATATTTAGGAGTGATTTTAGATGAACAGATGAGCTTTAAACAAAATGCTGCCTATATTGTAAAAAAAGTCTCAAAAAAAATAAATTACTTAAGGAGAATATCTAAGAACCTATCAATGTTTTCTAGATTAACAATTTACAAAACTATGATCGCACCATATTTTGAATATTGTTCAACTGTCTTGCTCTTCCTAAATAACAATGAAATTCAAATGTTACAAAAAATGCAAAATAAGGCAATGAGGGTAATATTGCAATGTAGTAAGTATACTCCAATACACAATATGTTAGTAACATTAGGATTTATGACTGTAAGACAAAGAATTTTATTGAGAACCCTCCAATTTATCCATAAAATAAAAAATTTGTTATTGCCGAGATATTTATATGATAAATTAACCTATGTTGGAGATAGACACGATTACAATACTAAGCAAATAAATGATTTTTATGTAAAAAGGAATCATCAGTAACTAGCAGATCATTGTTTTGTAAAGGTATAAAAGAATATAATAAGTTACCAAATGACATAAAAAATTCTATATCTATTAACCATTTTTCAAATGAGTGAGCAAAATATGTAAGGACAATACCTATATAAAAAAAAAATGAAATGTGCAGTTATATTATATTGTATTCAGTATTTTGTTATT
The DNA here is from genome assembly GCA_963583905.1 of Stenurella melanura. Taxonomy (NCBI): domain Eukaryota; kingdom Metazoa; phylum Arthropoda; class Insecta; order Coleoptera; family Cerambycidae; genus Stenurella; species Stenurella melanura. The sequence goes on from OY757315.1 coordinate 118,687,508, forward strand.
TAAATAGTACAAAGACCACTTCATAATTCTACTTGTTTGATTAATTGTTAATCAAGGATTTTATTTTTGTATCTATACTTTTGTTAGACGTAAGATGTACGTGAAACTGTATAGCTTTCATTAGCTAAATAAACGAATTATTATTATTATTATAGTAATGAAACATATTCTTTATAGGATTTTGCAAACAGTGGAAAGAAAAGCTATCTATGAGAACTAAAGGAAAAACTATATATATAAAAATATTAATGAAATCTTTGCATTCTTTCGATAACCTGACTTCTGGTTATGCTAACAAGTAAAAATATTTTTTTTATTTGCCATTCTCATTTTAACACTTAGCCGTAGGGGACTAGGTTGGATGCTAGTGTTAAAATGAGAATGGCAAATAAAAAAAAAAATGTTTACTTGTTAGCATAACCAGAAGTCAGGTTATCGAAAGAATGCAAAGATTTCATTAATATTTTTATATATATAGTTTTTCCTTTAGTTCTCATAGATAGTTTTTCTTTCCGCTGTTTGCAAAATCCTATAAAGAATATGTTTCATTACCTTTTCTATATCTCTCACTGGTCTCGATTTTTGCACAAAAATAAACTACTTCATTATTTTTCTACCCTTAAGGAAAGGGTGGAGCTAGTAGTATATTATACTTTTTTTTACATCTCAGCTCAACGCAATTTTTTTCTTAGAGATCTCCCTCTGGGCACTAGTTTTTATTAGAGTACTTAGTTATATTAGCAATTCTCGTCCTTATTTATTGTTCTGTATTCTGTTTACTATACTATGAATTTGCCTAGAGTTATGTGTTTTACTATATTTTACGATTTTGTGGCTATATTTCTATACCTTTAATAGGTTCCTATGAAAATGAAGGTATTATTATTACTTATTATTATTAATCCCACTGAAAATGTGCTTTGTTATTATCAGTATTATTTTAGAAAATGTAAGAAATTGAATATCGATATAATAATAATAATAATAATAAACGGCTTTATTCAAACAGTGTAGATGTACATTACAAATAGCAATTTACAAGGCGAAGTTTAGCCATGTGGCTATTCTTACACTTAACCTTATAAATCACACTAACTAATTAAGTTAAAAATAAAATATTAAAATACAAAAATACAATACAATATTACAATAATCCAATGTAATAGGGGGATGGTATACACTTTATAAAATATATTTATAGAAATGCTAAAAAATTAATTACTCAAAATAACTAAATAAAAAATCAATCATAAACACAGTGCAAAATGGTGCCCAAGAATATATTCTAGTTTTTGTTGGAATTAATGAACCAGGCTTTTATTTTTTTATGGAAGATATTAACTGTCGATAAATTTTTATATATGGGATCAATAGAGTTATATTAGGCTGCGGATGTGTAAGAAAAGCTACATTGGAAGAGGGCTGTACGATGTTGTGGCACTGTTAGCACGTACCGATCTCTGATGTTTACAGTATGTACTGACGATCTGAAAATTAATTTGTCTCCCAAGTAACTTGGAATAGAATATTTTATTGAAGAAAATAAGAAAACTGCAAAGTGGAATTTAACGAGTTGTTCCATTTTTAACCAACGCAACTCAACATATTTGCTTGAAACATGATCAAATTTTCTGAAGTTGTAAATAAAACGACAACAACAGTTTTGCAAAACTTGTAGTCGATTTTTTGTAGCTTGATCCAGGCAGTAAAAATTACATAAAATTGCAATAATTGAATACAGGCATGACTAAAGTTTCACAAAGTTTTTTACGTTGTTTAAAGTTCAAGATATGACTGTTTGCATACAGTACTTTTAGCCGGGAGTAAAATTTTAAGAATTTTTATGTGCTGCATAAAACGTAATTTTTCGTCTATTATTACCCCAAGATTTTTGGCACGAGTAGAAAATGACAAATTTTCTTGATTAATATTTAGTTGAATAGAAGCCTTTAAGTGATCTCGAGTATGTTCTGAGCAGAACAGAATAACAACTGATTTGGTAGGGTTAATTTTAAGGTTATGTTGATGCGAATATTGATAGATGTTGTCTAAATCTTGGTTGATCAAATTAGTGGCACCAGCTGCATTAGATGGCTCAAAACAGTGAAGAAGTTGGGTATCATCAGCATATGCTTGCACATGAGAACTAGTTACTACATTAAATATATCTGCTGTATATACAAGAAACGCTTGGACCCTTGAGGAAGACCTGACAAGATAATTTTAAAATCAGATATATTTCCTGTGACTGATACGCATTGGCGATGTTCGCTCAAATAAGAATTGAAAAACCGCAGGGGTATCACGTTGAAACCATAGTAATTTAGCTTTGCACAAAGAAGCGTGTGATCAATGGTGTCAAATGCCTTGGAGTAGTCTAAGGATACAAGAATAGCTGCCATACGTTTGTCTAGTGCCCTTATGATATTATCACTAAGGTTCAACAAAGCAGTAGTGGTGCTATGTGCTTTACGAAATCCCGATTGATGTAATGGGTATAAGTTATGCAGTAAAAGATATTCGGTAATCTGGTCGTGAACTATTCTTTCTAGTATTTTGGAAAGAATTGGCAACAAGCTGATAGGCCTCAGATCCTCCACAGTTGCAGGATTTGCTGTTTTTGGGATTGGACAAATAATATTATTGCATTAAGAATGTTAAACTTGTTTGAAATTGAACTTTTTTTTATTTCCAACTCAATTATGTTTAAGTAAACTGACTGGCATCATGTGATTAATTCTAATTGAAGAGCCTGTCCTCTCCAGCTTAATGAACTTTTCATTACATCCGAAAATAAAGTTACGACTAATAATAATCGGTACTTTAAAAGGAAAATTTTATTTTCTTGTTACATGAACACCAAGTACACTATCTTATTGAAATTCGGTATTAGCGAGTCTTTGATAACAACAAATAAGATTATGAGATGATTGTTTTACAGTTAAAACTTTGCCCAATATATTTTTTTGGAATATTAGGTTAATTTTTCTTCATAAGGATGAACGCTACCGGATAAATATATTACCATGACACAAGCTCCTGATGGGTAAGTACCTTCCAGTTTTACAAAGGAAGCAAGAAGTGCTTGGAATTTTCAGACGTGGTTCGCAGCTAAACATAAATAACAAAACAGTAATAGATTTAGTAACTAAGGTAACACATTAGTGAAAAAGGCAATAGATCTATTACAATTATAATAGTTTGGCAACACTGTTTTTGGTTTTTTGTAGTATAGCGTACTGGCATAAACATTGGTTGACCAACTATTCCACGTGTAAATCTCGCATGATTGCTGTATTTCGCTTTCTGAACCTGTATGTACCATGCTGGATATAAGTCATTTAACTAACCCAGTGGTTAAATAAAATAAATGAATACATTAAAAAGATAACCGCAGATGACAATTTAATATTACCTGCTGAAATCGGATTCTTCTGTTTTTATATCTATTTCTTCATTAACTATAAATTTTTGGTCTTCTGCTTCAACAAGGGTTTCCTTTTTTGGTTCTTTTTCTCCACAAAATGCCTCTTCTGTTTTAATCACATCAAAATTATTACGCTCTTCTTTGCAGGTAAACATACCTTTTGGTGTAAACTGTTCCTCATTGCAAAATTTGAAACCATCCATGCCCGCCATATAACTTTCATTTTCATGTTTAACCTCAACTTTTATGTTTTCGCTATCATCACAGAATATTTCTTCCGATTTAACTATACTCTCTCCCTTATCAATTTCGCTCTTATCGGCATTTTCTCTTTCCCAGCAGAGTTCTTTTTCTGTTTTGATTATATCAACAGGGTTAGTATCCTCGCTTTTTATTATATCTTTTATAGAGAACTGTAATAATGTATCTAACTCTATTTCATCTTTACCGTTTATATCAAAAGTTTCAGGATACTGCTTAATTTGTTCTTCTACAGTCAAAAAGTTAGTCATAAAATGGAAACAGTTCTCTAGTGAGCCATGGCAGGGCGCGCAGATTACAGGTTTCTTGATGATACTTAAATCCTGCAAATCAAAAAACAAATATTGAAAATAAAATTCGATATGGAAAAAATTTCTTTTGTCGACTAATTTTTGTGAAAGTAATGGCTCCCCTCCAAAAATCATTAAAGTATATCAAATACAATTTCACTGTCGCCCAGTTATTCAAAACTTATTACCTAATCAGTAATATATTGGAACGTTTACGTTTATGTAAACAAATTATTCTAGCTGGAGATTTCAATGTGAAGTTTAATAGAGATGACCTTAATATTGCAAATTTATCCGAATTACTACTATCTTTCAACTTCATACAAACCATACACGAAAGTACCAGAGGTGTAAATTGTCTTGACAATATCTTTATAAATTTCTGTCATGATGACTATTCCTCACACACCTATGATCCTCTCTTATCGGATCACTTAGGTCAACTGATAAATATACCAATAGCGAATGTAACTAGTGATAAAATATATAAAGTATGTAGACCTATAACTCAAAAAGGAACTCTCACATCTTATAGTATAATTGAAAACTCTTCTTGGGAGTTTGTTGACAGTAGCGATTTGGACATTGAACAAAAGTTTGAAATGTTTACAAACATTCTTACCGAAGCTTACAACATTGCCTTTCCAGAAAAACAAATATCTTGTAGTAAACATAACTCTCAACACATTAACTGGTTCACAGCAGAATTGCGAGGAATGAGAGAGCAACGTAAATTCCTAAATGGTATGTGTAAAACACATAACACCCCCTGGAAATAGGAAAACAAGAAATGCTTTTAGATTACGATACAAATATGCTCTAAAAATGGCTAAAATAACTGCAAATGATAACATAAAAAATTCAAATAATGCACCAAGAGCTATCTGAGACTTGATAAAACCTAACAAAAAAACTAACTCCCAACCTCAACTTTAAACAGTAATGACTTTAATAACTTCTTTGTCAACGTCTCTACAGACACTGTCAGTGAACTCCCAACAACGAACACTGATCCAATGGAATATCTCAGACATGTTAACATTCCTGAAACTAACCAAAGTTTCCATGAAGTAAGTTACAATCAAATTAGAGATTTTATTGGTTCCCTAAAAAATAGCAAAAGTAAAGATATATCTGGCTTAAATGTTCCATTAATTAAAACCATTAAACATTTAATCGTAATACCTCTAACTAAACTCATTAACATAAGCACTAGACATGGTAAATTCCCTGAGGTCTTGAAGATAGCATCTGTTGTGCCTATTTTCAAAAAAGGCGATATTAACGACACATCAAACTATAGACCTATTTCCTTACTACCTATTTTATCAAAAGTCTTTGAGAAATTCTTAAAATTACAAATAGTAAATTATATTGAAAAACATGGGCTGTTAAATAATTGTCAGTATGGATTTAAGAATAAACTGAGCACTACAGATGCTATAATCGAGTTAACAGAAATTACGCTGAATTGTTTTGAAGATGGACTACATTCTGCGTTAATATTTTGCGATTTTAGTAAAGCGTTCGACTGTGTATCCCACAGGATCATGCTGTTAAAACCATCCAAATGCAATTTCAGTAACAACAGCTTAAAATTGCTTGAATCCTACCTCGACGGTCGTAAACAGCTAGTCCGTGTAGGTCAGGATGTTTCCAGTAAATTGTGAATTAGAGATGGAGTGCCACAGCGATCTATTTTAGGTCTTGTGTTGATCCTTATCTATATTAATGATCTGATATGATATTAATGATCTGCCCTTAATGGTATCAACTGTCTCTTATATTCAGACGGCACAACTTTATTGAACTCAGGTCCTGATTTAGACGAACTAAGAGAGGATTGCAGGAATATGCAGTTAAACATTGAGATGTGGTTTTCAGCCAATAAACTTAAATTAAATGAAAATAAAATTGTCACAATGATTTCATCCACCAAGGATCTAAATAATCTAGACAACAACCCTACTTTTGTGAAATTTTTAGGAATTAATTTGGATCCGAAACTTACATGGAATGCCCATGGCAATCTCCTAGCCGAATCCCTAGCAAAGACAACATATGCATTGCGGCAGTTATCAAGCAGAGTGTCTATGAAAGTTCTTAGAACGGCTTATTTCGCACTGTTTCACTCTGAACTCTCATATGGTGTCCTAGCTTGGGGGCATTCGGCTAGCAGACATAAACTTTTTGGCCTACATTGAAGTGCAGTCAGGGTTGTGGGAGGAATAGGCTATCGAGCAGATGCCAAACTAATATTTATAAATCTAGATATTCTAACTCTACCATCCATATACGCACTAGAGTGTCTTACCTATGTGAAAAAGCACATAGATGAATTTGCTACACATAGTGAAAACCATTATTATAGCATTAGAAAGAAAGAGCATATATACCTCAGTCTTAAAGGTCTAACTAAATCGCACACAGGTGTCACCTATCATGGGCCTAAACCATACAATAAATTAGGAAACAATATAAAATAACTACCTATTGATCAATTCAGATCTGCATTAAAAAAATTTCTGCTAGCAAATGCCTTCTACACACTAGATGAACTAGAAATGTATTTGACAAATATTTTGCCCTAGTATACGCATGTGTATATATATTCTTTTGCATTATTGTCTCTTCTTGGTTCTATGTACGGTTTTCGTAAATATTTTTTTATGAGTGTAACTGTTTTATATACTTATATGTATTTGTATCTTTACCCATTTGTAACTCTGTCTGACATATGTACCATTTTATAATCTTAAACATGAATAAATCTATCTATCTATCTATCTAATTATAATCATACTCCGGCCGAGGTAGTAAGGCATAACAACCAGAATCGGCTTTAAAATTCCTTATGTTACAGTGCCTTATATTATGTGTACAGATAAAAATAATATTTTAAATTAAGAATTGTTAATAGAGTTGGGAAGAAACATTTAGGAGATGTTTATATTTTCTTAATCGATACAAAAAGTTAAAGTGGCGTATGCCGAGTATTTTGTTTTCGGTGAAACAATCAGACTGTCGTTGCAGGTATGTGTGGCTAAAGTCTAATGTTTCTTAACCACCAATTTTAGTAAACATCTCTTACATCTACTTACTTATTATTATCAAAGGACCACGCTCTGACCTTATGTAAAAGTGATTTCTGTTAAATTGGCTATATTTTTGATATGTTGTGTGTTTCGGCATCCTGAACAAATATGTCCATGGGCACGAAGTCCCAAACCCTAAGGATTTCAAGATACAATACGTTAAAGTTGGATATTTATGCATATCACGTATTTCAGAATTTTCATTAAAATAAGCTTCCTTTGTTTTCAAGAGGCTCTAACTAATTTAATAATACAGAATAAGCTTTCAATGTGGTTGAATCACATTCGCATCATGTAATTTTATGCGAATCTCCTTCCAAAAATTCTAGAGGGGCGGAAGGGGGTAAAAAGCGCCTCATCACACATTATAGGCGTATAATAAGATTTTCCACCATTTTAGCAAAAACAAAGTGTTTTCTGGTACTTGCTGGCCACACTAATCATTAAAAAACATTAAACTTCATAATTAAATTAAACAAACTTCATGAGAGGCTTTTTACCCCCTTCCGCCCTTACATGATATGAATGCGATTCAACTACAATGAAAGCTTATTCTGTATTATTAAATTAATTAGAGCCTCTTTGATTATTTTGTCTTCCAGTCTGGTTACACTTTACTATCATCTTTCTAAATATCATTTTAATTGTTCATGAACTTAGTAACCATATTTGCTTACTTTTTATTTGGTATTTTGCCACTGAAAAATATTTAAAAATTTTAATGAAAAAAACCTCTATCTGATCCATTTGACGCAGAGAATTTTCATTAAAATTTTTAAATATTTTTCAGTGGCAAAATACCCAATAAAAAGTAAGAAAATCTGAATATGCCACAAATAAACAATTACAGACAATATTAGTAACCATATTTTGTGTCCCAATCTCTTACGATAATTATTAAGTTTTATTTCTGTCTTTTATTATAATTGTACTTTTGTTACTTTATATTGTATTTTATGGATTTTATGTTTCTAAAATTGTAGTGTATATATTGTAATTATCTCACATAAAATAAATCTAGCTCTAAGATTAGAGATAAGTATTAAACAAATTTTCACTTTACACATAAGCCTGTACTATCGTTGTCTCTCTAGATGTACCATCAAGTTTATAAGTACCATAGTATGAAGAGTATTGGTACATACCAATTCTGGAAGACATCTTTCTATCATATTCTTTAACACATCTTCCTTTTCGACATCAACGGATATGGCCAAACGTTTTTTCACTGGAGTCATACAAAATCCACAAATGTCCTGATCCTTCGCAACACCAGTTCCATTTTCATTTATGCTCAGATAGACATCCACTAAATCCAGTTTGGTAGCATTCTTGCTGTTAACAATTCGATCTGCATAGTCTCGTGTACAGAAGCATGCCGCTTTAAAATCAGAATATTTTATAAGCATTTCTGAACAGTTTGTACACACCACGGGATCCGGTATTGCTGCTAAATCCTAAAATATAAGCATCACAACAATACAATAACAATAGTACTTAACATAAATTTTATCGTATATAGTAATTATTTTCGGTACTTACTTACCATTTTTGGCATAACCGTACCTAACATGTTTTTCATATCTCCCTCAATAGCTTTAAAGTTGTCACATATTTTCAAGCAAAGTCTGCATATTCTTTCTTGAGCTCCCATTGTTTATTTTTTTTAAAAACACGAAACCGAAAAATACTTTATGTCAAAGACTAGAGATGGGTCGTTATTTCTGTAACGTTGATTTGTCGCGGTATTTTTAGGTAACGTACCGTAGCACTATGAAATGCTAAAATAACGGGTTACTCGCAACGAGCATCATCACTCGAGTAACGGACAACGCTACACGCTTTTTCCAATTTTAAACTTTGTCTTGTGTATGAGTTAATAAGTAAGAGTACGATTTCATTTTCTCTTGCACATAGAGTTAAAGCAATAGCCTGACAAAAAAAATTTTGACAAAGCGTAGAAAGTAATTAGCAACGTTAGAGATTTGTGATATTTCACTGCCGGCGATTAAGAAATCACCGATAGTAACTTTACTGAGATTATTGATTTTAATATCAGCATGGCAAAAAATATGGACTACAGCCTCGCCCAGTTCGGCGCGATACCGAAGGTTTATGAAACAGGACAAACAGCCTAAGAACAACTAAATTCAAGAGGTATCTACGGAAATGAGCCTATAATTAAGTACCAGTTGCCCTAATAAAAAATAAAACTATTCACAAGAGTACATATTTTAATCCAGTTCGAACCCTCAATATTGTAAAAAATTACAAAAATGGTTACGTCAAAATTACACAGAAGCGCCGGCACACCCAGATAGCACAAGATATTCTAAGAATAATCTGAAAATCTTCCCAAAAAATATTATTCGATTAATTATAAAAAATATCTTTAAATTATAGGTACTCTGAATAACCAAATAATTTATTATTATTTTTAGAATATCTTCTAATAAATAACATTAGAATAATTGAAATACATATATAAGTATGGAATATATTTTGAATATATTTTATGAATAATTGCAAAACTTATCTTTGGATTATTATTTTAAGAATACTTCATAAAATAATATGATAAAAATATTTTAATAAGAGAAGTATAGAATATGTTTGAAATCTATTTTATAAATAATTTAATAGGTTAACTTTTGACTATTAATTTTGAAAATAATGTAGGTATATAGAAAGTATGGTAAAATGTTTATGTCGTCTTTATATCCGTTATTTTACTTTCGATGACTTATGTAACAAGTACGTATTATAAATATATATATAGGTACCTACCTATTATACGTTTTTATATGTACGTTTTTTAAATAAGGCATTAATAAGGCTGTTTCATAAATTTTCCGATGTACCCATACAGCAGGTTTAATTTATTATATTCACAACACAAGGGAACTTTTTATTAAAAAATACCGCGAAATGTTGCTCAGGCGTGTAAATCGTAGGTTAGGTTTATATGGCGTGCTTCGTGCTTGACAATTTGTGGTTTGCTTGTTTTATTTCATTGTTCGTTGTGTTTGCGATTATGTGCAATCAAAAAAACAATTAAAGAAGGTAAGTGAATCGATAATTTTTTTGTCTATTTAAATATATATGTATCTTGGATATAGACAAATCATTTTTGTCAAGCCATCAACATCAATTAACCTAACCTAACTTTATAGCTGGTTTTAAAACGAATATTTGTTTCCGTTATTAGGAAGAAAATATATAAGTATTAAACTTTACTTCTTTACACAACAATCCTTTTTTTTAATATGTGTCTGTTTAAAGTAGTATTATATGGTAGGCAGTATTATATGCAACTGAAAATAAGCAGTACGCTTCCGATTGATCTTTGGCTAAACCTATTTCTAGGTCAGTGTCACTTTTAATATTTACATATTTTAGGTACGTAATTTATTCTTCGCTTACGCATTATTATTAAAAAAAAAGCAAATACACTGAATGACCCACTAATCAGTTTGGACGTTATCTGTCCCGTGCTGGAATCTTTAATTCAGATGCGTATATTGTTGTTTTTAAAAATTTGCTCGTGGTTTATAAAGTATCATTAGCACATGTCTATAAATGGAAGTGATAGTAAAGTAATAAACAATTCTGTTTTTTTATTAACAGGTGAACAATCTGGCGAGATTGGGTGATGGAACGTATTGAGGATGGAGAAGATTTTTGACAAAACTTGTCTCAGGGGATGTTTTAATATTATTTACTTTACCTGGGCATAGAGACTGGAGAAAACCTTTGGAGATTCTATTTTATGCAATGTGATAATTGGTAAGGCTACGGTTTTATATGCACATATTTTTTTCTGTTCTATTTAGTGTGAATGTGTGTGAGGCATTATGAAACAAAAGTTGACATATCCAATTTCTCCATACTACACTGCTTAATTGTCTAATGCTATAAAATGAATGGGTATATATGGTATATGTTCAATTTCAGATGCAGTTTAAAAAAATAATATTGAGGTCACTTCAAAACAAATTGAAGTTTATGGCTAACTAAAGAAAAGAAAGAAAAACCAGAACCGCTATATAGTAAGTAGTATAGCCTTTGCATTCTTCAAATAAGCTAGCAGAGACCTACATGGACTGAAGTGTATATTTATTATATCGTTCTTCTTCTAACGACTGAATTTACTATTTAAGTTTTGTTCCATTATTGGAATTTTAGAAAATGTTACGAGAGTAAAGATTTAACAAATAAATCTTTAACCCAATTATTAGGAGTGTCTTATTTTGCTTTTATGTAATCTATATATTCCTTATCTAAATTATTTATAAACTGCCTGAAATGTAATTATTGTATTTTTTAAAGAATAAGTTAAAAATGTCCGTATTTGAACATTCTGTATAACAAATTATTCCAAAATGAAAATATTTGTAGTTATTCTTGTAGGTCATTTCCTAGAAAGAAACATGCGATAGGGAAATCTTTATTATTTTTGGCCATAACTTTTTTTCTTAGCACGTGTATTTTAAAAACTATTAGACTACCCAAGTTGAACCATAACAAGACTATTACTATTAATTTTTACTCAATAATTTCAGCTTGCAAAATAGTTAGATTTAAATTTAAAGATTAGGTATGCTAATCTTCCTATTTCGTAGTTTTTAATCTAGCAATTTTGGAAACGAATGGAATTATTGAGTGGAAACTCTAGTAATAGTCTTGCTATGGTTTTACTTAGGCAGTCTTATAGTTTTTTAAATGCACGTGCTAAGGAAAAAAGTAATGATCAAAAATATTACATATATTATTCTGCATTAATATAAAGATATCCTGAAAATATGATCCAAGATTAAACATAAAAATATCCTAAGAATAATTTAATATTGTGCACATATAGTTTGGGGTTAGTATAAAGATAACTTGAAAATATAATCTATGATTAACCATAAAAATATATTCTCAAACTATTCTAGATTCTCCAGAGAATACTGTGCGAATTATTCCGAAATTATTCTAAAGAGACATAGTTGTACCGTTTGTTACTTCTAGGAATATCCTTAAAAGATAATAATTATTTTCGTGTTATTCTAAGAATAATGAAATATTCTGTAGGAATATCCCACACAGCACAATCGGGATATGGGATGTCAAATTGAAGTACCTGGATATCCCAGTACGTAAAGTAGATAGTGAAATGGACGTCCTATTTAGGATATCCCAGGATATCCTTCAAAAGGAGGCCAAGAGGATATCCGGAACTGGTTTCATTTTGGCATTAACTGTGAATTGACATCGGGATTGAAAAAGGACGTCCAGTGAAGGGCCCTAAATCTCCTTAAACTGTGACTCAATATATTTCTTTAATATGTTCAAATACGACGCCATTACGATTTCCGGCGGCCATATCCAATTTCACAAACCTGTACTTTCTGTTTATTATGTAGAGTTCAGTGGTTGTATTTGGTACAGTGTTGCCGATTGGCGGATAATTCTCCGATTTGCGGATAATTTAGGACGGTGGAGGATAATTTTCTCACCCTGTTAAAAATCGGATAAAAAGCGGATAATTTCCATCTTAGTTATATCCGGGTTTCGCCTGAAGTTGGAGGTTAGCTGATGGAGACATATATTCAATTCTGAGGAATATTGACTTTCCCGCTCTTTAACATGCCGACTAAATATGCAAATCCAAGGAGTGCTCCCCCCCGCTCTTCAAAATTTTGCTAAGAAAAATACTGAATCTTGAGGAATCCCCCCCCCCCCGCTTTTCAAAATTCTGACCAAGTAAAATTAATATAAAAATGCTGTGCCATTTTCTTTATAAGCAAAAAAAAAAACGCCAAAACGGATAATATCCGACAAAATCGGATAGTTTTTTGCGAGTAGGTGGATCTTATCATGATGAACCATTGGCAACACTGATTTGGTATTCTTTAGTGTAAGCTCAAAACAAGCTTGGAATATCAGTTAATTTATCTACATCAAATAATATAAATTATTAGTGGTAGGAAATATTTTTAACACTTTTGATTGTGTTTTATCTGTTTAATTCAGTTTTATTTGAGACTTTTTTGTTCGACACATAGAAAGTAAGTACAAGCCATGTAAAAATAACATAACCTATAAAACTTCCCAAATTTAATACAATTTTGTAAACTTTTAGGATACCAAAGGAAACTAAAAAGAGGAAACTTTATAGAAAACTTACGGTATTAAACAAAAATTCTGACTCCCTTATTTTTAATGACCAACAAACCTACAAAATGAAGCTTATTTGGCCCAAGAATTGAATGTTACGAAGCCAGGTTGGAGAGAGAATGTGAACCAGGTCGTACTTAGTGTTGTGAAGTTTGACGATGTACAGTGTATGAAAATAGGTAAGTAAAAATAATTTTGCTTCAAGAAAATTGTTTGAAACTTTCGTTACACTCTTAAGGGAAATATGTATCAGACAGAACATGCGTGGATAAATTTTCAGTTAATTTGCAAATCTGTCCTGATCCTGATATATTGTTTCTTTTTGAGTAAATTGCACAAAACGGTTATTGGTTTATGAATGATGTTATGTAAATGGCTTCTCAGCCACAGCCATATGTGACGTGTATGGAAGACATATATAATGCATTAAAATGAAGTAATACTGGATTGCATTTTATAATGCGACAAATTATTCTTATTAGTGCTTCAATTTAAACCTGTATCCCTCGATGTTCTCTTTATTATCTTTATCTTACCCAGTTTTCATATAGGGGTGAGTGTTCCACAATGAGACATGTTCCACAATCAGACAGATGCCTTTATTTCAAAATGCGCAGGCTATTACAGCTAAGTTGCTTATGGTAGATAGATGGAGCACAGTGGAATGTTCAGATGTAATGGCCGCGTAAAAAAGTAATGTGTTTGGTTTTTATGAGAAAAAGTTGATTTTTGGTGACTACTTTTTACCAAATAGATGCATGAAATTGTGCGGTTTACTAATTCCCTGCAATTTTTAAACAAACTTCTTCATTGCCTGCTATAATAAGATTGATTTACCTTATTTGAGGAATAGTTTTGGTTATAATATTATGATTAGTTTCTTTATGATATAGAAATTTAGTTGTCAAGTGCATTTGTTCCACAATCAGACACACCGTTGGGCCCACAATCAGACGTGTCTGAAATTGGGCTCCAAAATACTATATGATTAGTTGAGTTGGAGTTAGTCTAGCTCCCAATATATAATATATAAACATACAGATCTATAATGTAAAGTGGTCATTATATTCTTCGCAAATACAAAACGAAGAGTATATTTCATTCGATCGGCACATTTCTAAAACTGGTAATATTGCTCGTTTCTTGTAAGCACGATAATTTAAGAACGAAAAGGCCGATTGTATTGAAATTTGAACAGTAAGTTATTGTTAGCTAGAGGAAGCACCCTATTGTTTTTTAACAATATCGATCAATAAATAAAAAAGGTATTATAATTTTTCAAATTAAAAAATATTTTTCTTAAATGTTTTGTAATTAAACTAAAAATCTCTAAAACCAATATCATTTACAAAAAAACCTGCGAAGGGTATCCTACAGAATGTGCAGCAATTATATAAAAAGTGCAGTAAATCGGTGAAGAGTATAATGGTTAGCTTGTTATATCTACATTTGTGTGTACTTTTAACTTTGCAATCAAGTTGATTTTGCCCCAGCCAATGCTTCTTGGCATAACAAGTCGTCTAACAGGTTTATGAAATTTGAAATAAACTTTAGCGGTCTAGAAGTTCGTTAAAATTAAATTTTTTTATGTTCGTCTAATTGTGGAACACCATGAATTCATAGCCGTCTGATTGTGGAACGACATGGGTCCACAATCAGACAAAATTCCAAAATTTTACTTATATTTTTTTTCATATAAAACATGCATTTTTTTATTTTGTATTGTGCCAGTAGGTGAGTATACATACTTAAGTTTCCTAATAAAAAAAAATTGTAATAAAATATTACAAAATAAAATGTTTAGAGCTAAAAGTAATTTTTTGTCTGAAGGTGGAACACCCTCCCCTAGACTAAATTTTTGTTGATAATGCTGATTCAAATAATAAGTAAATGTTTGTTTTAGGTGCAACCATGAATGGCTACCTATAATATTACGAAATAGGTACGAAGCAGAGAAGAGCGACGCAATGAAGAGAGTAGAGAAGTAACACATTACTTGATAAAAAAATATGTTTTTATATAATTCAATTTGAAAAATGTTATTTTATGTTCTTCTAAGAAGTTTGCCTTTTGATGTTACAAATGATTTTGTCTTTAAATATTCAATATATTTATCTTCTTATAACCCCTAGGTGTTTTTAATTTCTTGACTGATAATTCAAATGCCTTCATGTGTAATTTTTTTATAGTTCGGTCAGTTGTGATATTTTCTAACATTTTCATGTATATTAACCTTCGACAGAAATAAAATTTGACAAAAAACAAAGTATTTATGGAGTTATGTGCCACATGCTTATTGTATTATTCTATATTTTTTCCAAGTAGTTTGACATTACAAATGTGAGTTTATTTTTAAAGTCTGTCTTACATCTGATTTTATTTTTTGACCGTTTAGGTATATCAATTAAGTAACTAGATGCATTGGTTCCTTGGGTTTTTTGGTCAGTTCAAATGAGAAATATAATATTTTCTATTGTTTCAGTGTATTAACCATCGTCATAGAGAAACTACAATTTTACAAAGAACAAAAATATATATGTGGATTTATGCGCTACCTATACTTATGTATAATTATAAGTAGGTAGCATTTCGGTCCATACATACACAATATTTTTAGTTTATCTTTTTGTAAAAATGTAGTTTCTTTGGCGATGGCTAAATATGTTTAAATATAAGAAAATATAATATTAGGATGTTCTGGGACGTTTCAGTGTGTACTTTGTACATCCTCTAATGTCCCTGTGGATGCCCTTTCGTAGTACTTACGACGTCCCAAAATATCCCGGGATATCCTGGTATGTCCCTAGTTATGAGCTTCAGACATCCTTCAGGACGTCCGTCGTATTGCCTTTATCTGGTACCAAGTTGTGACATTGGGATGACCAAATGAGTGCCAAAAAGCATACATATTGGGATATTGGGACGTCCATAGGCAAGCCCAAATCCTAAATGGTCTTTGCCATAGTACGTCCCTCGGACAGCCATGTGCTGTGTGGGATCATAAGAATAACCTTAGTTTATCTTTTTGCTATCTGGGCACGGTGTCGCAGAATGAACAAAATTCGCTCTACGGCTCAATATTCGAGATATCGGCTTGAATTTTATTTTGAATACTCGGAAAGGAGTCTAGAAGAGTGAGTCACTGTGGCTTTTTTGAAATTTTGTGTATGTATACCTATGCATATAGAAGGGTGTTAATCTCATTCAACGTCAAATTTCTTTTTTTAAAAGGGAACCCCTACTTTTTATTGCAAATACGGATTGTGTCTTCAAGTGCAAAGAGTGCATTGGACAATTCCGACAAAAATTCAGAGTATTCCCGGGATAATTCCAAACTCTTTTTGCCTCTTTTGCGATTTTTGTCCAAACTTTTTCGAGTAAAAAAAAAAATCGCAAATTTCTAAAATTTTGGCTTATTTTCCTCGTCGGATAATTAAAGAAAAATGACAATTTCAGAAAAAATGTTTCCATCAAAATTAGTTTATTTTTAGTCAGACATTCCGAACCCAAATAGCACCAAACTTCTAGAGGATGTCCGTTTTAGGTCCTCTCTTGGTCCAAACGTTCGACGACGTGAAACGAACGTTCATAAGATGTCTATTTTCGGATGTTCTTAGAATACACTAAATTAACGTTCTGTGGACGTCCATTTAGATCGCACATTGGCCTAACAAGATTCATTTTGTCACGAATGCAACAAATTAAAAATGTGGTGATGTTAAAAAATATACAGAAGGAAAGGAATAACAAAACTTGAAAACTGGTTAAAAAATCGTGTGGTAATGGAACTAAAATACGGTGAAAAAAAAATGCAGAAATGCTCTGAGAATTTTTATATATACACAAAAGTTTTTGATATCACAATAGCTATATATTTTGTTTCGTACTGAACCAACTGATGCAATCACTAAACAGCCAATCAAATTAATCGAAGTATTTTTAAAATTCTTGATCTCTATTGGTTACTTTCTGATTGTGTTCCCTTTGTTCAGCACTGAAGAAAATAGCTAATAAGAATAAGATATACTTATAGTAGTAAATGATATATCAGGGACATAATTTTAACTCCAGACTAAATAAATTTTTTATAAATATGAGTAAAATATTTAATTACACAAAATATTCGACATTCTTAAATAATTTAATAATAACAATTCTCCTTGGTTTAAGTTTGATTAACACCTTTTCAAAGCTAATAAATAAACTGCCCTGCTTCCCTAAAGAACTTATATTTTTTCCATGTGTTGATTTTTCCTAGCTTATCATTAAATTTAATAAACTTATATCATTTAGTACCAGAGAAAAATTAATAACTTATTTTGCTGCAATATTTCTATATTTTCCAATTATTTCTCAACTAAGCTATAGGTAAATTTAATAAAACCTATAGAAGCAACAGAATGAAAATAATAAAAATTAGTATTCTTATTCCAAGCCACTGAATGCAGTATACAAATAAAAAAATATCATTGCAGCTTTAACAAAATGTGCAGCAATAGCCACGATTTGTTCAAAGTACTTTAAGCCAACTGAAATTTTATAAAAAAAAAGAAAAAACCTGAGAAACCGAAGTTCACCCCTAATTTCTTCAAAAAAATTAGGGGTAGACTTCGGACTGGGCACTTTTAGACAATAGAAATACCCCTGTAGATGGGAAACATACCCCAGCCAATATATTAAAATAGAAATCTGAGGGACTTATTACCAAAACATAATAAACATACTCCAAAATTTGGAAACAAACATTTTGATTCATTTTTAGGTAGTAGTAAACAAAAACAGAGATTTTTACGATAAGAAATGGAAACATTTAAAGCTGTTAGAAAAAAATACCCATATAAGGGTTTAGTTAAAACCAGGGGATATTTGGAAAAAGGGGAAAAAGTAACACCTGTTGTAAGTCGTAACAGTGTAAAAAAGACTAACGATTTTTCAAGGTATAAAACAGTAAACATTTTTGACACATGAAAATGTAACGCAAAAAAACATCTGAAAGTGAGAGTCAATGACTCGATAGTTGTGGGTTTTAACGAATGTTGTAATACAATAGGGCTAGAAATAGAAGATCGTGAGGCAGTTAGTAGTAGTGGTAAGGTTAACGAACCTCGTAGAGACAAAGAATAGTGACAAGGCTGATGGGACAGAAATTCCCATAATGACAAACTGCACAGGCAGAAAAATTAAAACACCATCTTATTTGTTACGTTACGAAACAAATTTAGTAGAAATAGAGAATTTATTTTAAGAGCTTTATACAAATAAGGACTTAAGGAAAAAAAAGTGGGTGGGTAAAGAAAATTAGCAAATGTTGTAAATAATTTGAATATTATATTGATACTTTATACAAACAGGTGTTAGTGTTTAAATAATGTACATTTTTATCCATTGTAATAAGTGTTGATACATGGAACACTGTCGCTATTATAGAAATAAAATTAGGCTAATGAAAAATTGTAAAAAGCACGTTACATAACTATAAGGAAATCATGTATTCTCAAAAGGCACATGTCTCTCTCTTGTTAAAAATGGGAGATGTAGTGTATACAACAGTGTATACACTGGAGTATTGTAAGTTGCATCCTATATAGGAGATCTGTATTACCACCACTGGCTACAATAAAGAAGAGTTGTTCTCGAGACCTTGACCAGAAAGCTAGTCTTTTATTTCACTCTTTTTCTGAACCCTAACCTTCAAAAACAAGACCGTGGTCTTCAAATAAGCACGGAAACGACGCGAAATATTTGATTTCAAGACGCTTGATCTTGAAACACACTGATTTGTAACGGAACCTCGCTCATTAAAATATTACAAATCCGCATTCAACTTTCATGCTAAAATATATTTTACAATAATAAAATAATAGGTCTGTCCTAATGATAAAATCTGTCCTAATATAAAACTCAAGCAAACAGAAAAGGGTTTTTTAATTATTTTCATAATTAATGAAAGAATGCTCTTCAAACTTCAGAATCTTAAAATCGTTGGTGATATTAGTAATAACACTCCATAACATTTATATTTACTTAAACGCGTAACCTCAATATTAAACTGTTAAACTGATAACGTGAAGGGAGTAAGTAGTTGATGACTTAACTAGCCTCTACACCCCAAGCAAACACAAATAATCTCGCATGCGCATTAGTGCTTAGAGAGAAATTGAAATATTTTGTCATTTTGTGGCAAAAAGCGGGAGGGTACAGCAAAATAAAATCAACCCAACTTACAGAAATCACATGAAAGAATGGCATCATTGTAGGAAAAAGAAATAAAACAATTTCTGCCGTCAAAGCAAACCTGAATTTGTGAAAAAATACATTAATCGTTACAAAATTATTAAAAAAGTTGAACCCGGGACCTCTCGCACCCTAGACGAGAACATTACCCATATGCCAACCATCCATCTGACAATCAGCGCTACAGTACGAAATAAATAGGTTGACACGGCGGTACAATAACCCACCGTTATTCGTCCGCCGCAGCAGCACTAATGCGCACGCGGGATTATTTGTGTTCACTTGGGGTGTAGACGCTAGTGACAGCTCACATGTACAATGTACACTGGTATGTAGCTTTCAAATGCGCACTGGAATGTAGCTTCCAATGGCGAGTCTATTTCGATGTAAATCCGTGCGCAGTTCAAGGTTCAGCGTATCGAAATCAACACGTGTTTGAAACCAAATATTTCGCGTCGTTTTCGTGTTTATTTGAAGATCGCACTGCACTGAAAAAAGCACAGAAACGTAAATACGCATCCTGGACAGCAAAACAAATAATTTAGGTTTTTGCTGTGCTAATATATAAACGGAACACAATAATTAATAGTAATAATTGAATTACTTCAATAAAAATTTACAATTATTACTAATATTTAGGAAGTTAATAATTAATATTACTTTGTAGGTTCCCAAAGGATGTCAATATAAAAGAACTATGGTGTCCTATTTTGGGAAAAAAAATATTAACTTCACCAACAACATAAAATATTTGAAGAATTCTGACCCATTACAATACAACCCAATAAAAATTATAAAACTAACACTTAGCAAATATTTTGGTATTTTGGAATTTCTTATGAAACATTTATACAAACATTTATTTTAATGAAAATATTTACCATTGTACACATACCCACCACTGTTGCCTAAGGAATGTTATGATTATCTATCCTTCTTTATGGCTATATAATGTGATTATGTTGGGAGCAAACAAGAGATAGCTGTTATGCATCTACACTTGTTCTTTAATTGGAGATGTTGACAAATATGAATATATTTTCAAGTGTAATGACCCATTACTAAATTTTTTATATACTGATCACTATGTATTGGGCCAACAATAAGTTAATTCATGACAAAAATAAAAATCGCTTTAACATTACACAAAATATTAGTGTCACAACACAAAAGTTGGGTTTTCATACTTAATGTACCATTGGTGAAATAATTCAATGTATATAATGATGCATGGGAAAATATAATTATAATTTCGAAAGGGTACATTTTTAACTAATAGGGTGAGCAATTTACCAATACAATAGAGAATTGGTTAAAAAGCATTTTTGTATTCACCTCACATATTGGCAAAAATTGTCAGCACTTTACCAGTGAAAAATCTAACAAATCATTGCCTTGCCAGTCATGTTTGCTGCAAAGGTTTGATTTTTTATCTGGTATTAATAAGACTCGTACATTTATACAGTCTTAGTTCTGAGGGATGTTTTTGTACCAGTAGATGCCTCCTAAGGCCTTTCTTATCTCTCGTCTGAAATGAACAAAAATCACATTTGTACATTGTCTCTTCTGAAGGCCGCTTATGTACTTTAAGACAATGTACTTTAAGATATTTCTTATATTTTGTCTGATAGGAGCAAAAGTCACATTTGTACATTGTTATTTCTGCAGGATCCCTGTGTAGCAGTAAATGTGTTCCAAGGTTACCCTTCTTTCTGGTCTGATATGAACAAGACTCACACTTATAAGTTGTTACTTCAGAATTATTCTTATGTACCTGTAAATGTTTTTTGATGGAGCTGCCATACCTTGTCTGAAATGAACAAGAGTCACATTTGAAGATTATCACTTCTGATGGATCCTTATGTACCAGGGAATGTCCTTTAAGGCCCTTTTTATATTTTGTCTGATACGAACAAGAGTCACATTTGTACATTGGCACTTCTGAAGAAGTCTTATGTACTAATACATGTTTTGTAAGGTTCGTTTTATTTTTCGTCTCGTATGTACAAGAGTCACATTTGAACATTATCACTTCCGACGGATCTTTATGTACCAGTAAATGTGTTGTAAGGTTACTCTTTTTTCGTGTCTGAAATGAACAAGAGGCACATTTGTACATTGTTACCTCTGAAGGATCCTTATGCACAAGAAAATGCTTCCTGAGGGAACTTCTATGTCTTGTCTGAAATGAACAAGAAGCACATTTATACATCGTTACCTCTGAAGGATTCGTATGCACTAGCAAGTGCTTTTTGAGAACACTGTTTTGTACTGTCTCAAATGAACAGAAGATACATTTGTACATGGTTATGTCTGCAGGGTCCTTGTGCTTTAGCAAATGAATTTTCAAGGAGTCATTACGTTTTGTTTGAAATGAACAGAAATGACACTGATACATCCTTATTTTCATTACTACATGTTCTTTAGTTGACGTGTGTTCAATGCGTGGTTTTGATGCATCCTTTTTAAGATTCGACATTAAACATTCCTGTATTTTAAGTAATCCTGTGGTAACTTCCGGCTGTGGCAAAACGATGCCATCTTTGACAAACCTGAAAATTATAAAAATTAATACTACATGATAAAAACAAATTTGTTAGTTTAATTAAAATTATTTTGTAGACTTTTTTTCTGATTTTCATTTCCGGATTAACCGGAAACAGTAAAGCTCTGATATTTTTTATGGAACACCCTGCGTATTATTCAAAATTTCTATTGTTTAAAAAAAATTCTAGGTATAAATTATGTAGCACACCATCATATCCATCTTTGACAGTTTTCGAGATAAAGGCAATCAAAAATGTTATATCGATCATAAATTATTCCATTTTCACACACAAAACAAAATGAATGTAGGACCAACTCTATTCTGGTAATTTAAGTTTTTTGGCGAGTAAAATTTTAGTCATAAAAATTTTATTTCTGGTCGAACCGAATATTTTTTGTTTCTAGTGTTTTTTGTTTAAAACTGACAGTTTTTGAGATATTGGTAACTGAATGTTCAACTGCAAATAATTTTTTATGGAATTCTAACAATTTTCAACAATAAACATTTCTACGTTTATACAGGGTGATTCACGTAGGCCATTCATTAGAAGTTTTTCAACTTGCAGTTGGATTAGAAACTTGAAATTTGGTATACAGCCATCATCGATCATGCCCGTTCTATCTAAAATATTTTCAGTCCTCCAACTATACAAATTGGACCAACTTTCTTATTTTAAATGGAAACCTATATTTTTCTTTACACGGTTCGATTGGTCTTCTAATTCCGAGTTTAGAGAACCTAAGTTATGTTAACTTATCTCTTACAATTTTTGACATATGTCCAATTTTTTGAAAAAAATTGCCGCTGTAGTAGTTTAAGAACAAATTTGTATCTCGCAAACCTTTCAAAATTATGAAACCAAATTTGTGAAGCAGTTAGCTGGAAGTCCAGGCTAACTTTTGATGTCCCATCGGTGGTCCCATTTTGTACCATATGGGCGCAGTCGATTTTCAAATGTCGCAATCAAAAATTGTCAAAAAGTCAATTTTTTCAAATGGCACCTACTATTTTTTTTCACACCATTCGAAAGAAAATTGAATTTTAGGGTGAGTTACTTAAGCATTCCCTATACCTAACTTCACCCCATATCGAGTTATTCAATAAATATCAAGAAATACCTTATCTTGCCGAGAGATTCCTTACTTCATCAAGTATGCCATGGAAACAAAAGACAGTTGTAATAATTTTTAAAGAAAAATATGGATTCTTATTTAATTACACACAACACCAACAAATTATTATTAACAAATAAGAACAATGTTGATGAAATTCTGTCAGTGAAAATGGTGCACATATTGAGCATTTGTATTGAAATAATTATTTTGTTAATCTGTTTATTTGTTGTTATTTTGTTGTTATTATTTATTATTGCAATACGATTTTTGAATAAAAATTAAAATGAAATGATTGTTTCCAAAGCCTACTACGCTTGAGAAAAAAAAACAATATTTTTTTCAAAAAATGCCAATAACTCAAAAACGACTATAGATAGACATACACTATGTTAATAAAAGTGGCCCTAAAATTCAATTTTGCATTGATTTCTGGCGTCAAAAATGGTAGGCGCAAAGATGTGCTACGCAATCTGTTGAAAGTAGAATAATAGAATATTTGAACAAAAATATGGTGGTCACATTGAACATTTACGTCAGAATTTCGTCAACATTGTACTTGTTCGTTAATAATAATTTGTTGGTGTTGTGTGTAATTAAATAAGAATCCATATTTTTCTTTAAAAATTATTACAACTGTCCTTTATTTCCATGGCATACTTGATGAAGTAAGGAATCTCTCGGCAAGATAAGGTATTTCTTGATTTTTATTGAATAACTCGATATGGGGTGAAGTTAGGTATAGGGAATGCTTAAGTAACTCACCCTAAAATTCAATTTTATTTCGAATGGTGTGAAAAAAAATAGTAGGTGCCATTTGATAAAATTGACTTTTTGACAATTTTTGATTGCGACATTTGAAAATCGACTGCGCCCATATGGTACAAAATGGGACCACCGGTGGGACATCAAAAGTTAGCCTGGACTTCCAGCTAACTGCTTCACAAATTTGGTTTCATAATTTTGAAAGGTTTGCGAGATACAAATTTGTTCGTAAACTACTACAGCGGCAATTTTTTTCAAAAAATTGGACATATGTCAAAAATTGTAATAGATAAGTTAACATAACTTAGGTTCTCTAAACTCAGAATTAGAAGACCAATCGAACCATGTAAAGAAAAATATAGGTTTCCATTTAAAATAAGAAAGTTGGTACCAATTTTTGGCACACCCTGTATAGTTGGAGGACTTAAAATATTTTAGATAGAACGGGCATGATTGATTATGGCAGCATACCAAATTTCAAGTTCCTAATCCAACTGCAAGTTGAAAAACTTCTAATGAATGGCCTACGTGAATCACCCTATATGCTTCCATTGCACTACATGAATATGAAAGTAATAAAGGACGACAAGTGTTTCGCAGTTAGCATCGTCAAAATTAAAAAATGATTTTCATTCAATCTTTAGGATTCATCTTCTCACCTTGCTCACTCTAAAGCAGAACATCAATTTTTCTTATTTAAAATAAAACTTAATTTAATCTTACTTGTCGAAATTAGAGTCATCTCTTTCTATTTTAATTTCTTTCTTGAACACAAATGTTTGGTCTTCTATTTCAACAAGGTTTTCCTCTTTAGGTTGTTCTCCACAAGATTCCTCTGTTTTAATCACATAGTTAGTGTTTCTCTCCTCTTTATAGGTCGATACGTCTTTCGGTGTAAACTGTTCCTCATTGTCAAATTTCAGATCTTCCACGTTCACCATGTAACTTTCACTTTCATATTCAATCACGTCTTTGGAAGTTTCGTTATCATCACAGAACATTTTTTCTAATTTAAATATATTATGTCCCTTATCAATCTCACTCTTTTCTGCATTTTCTCTTTCTTCGTAAAGTTGTTTTTCTGCTTTGAATATTTCAACAGAATTACCATCTGCCTCGCTAGTTGTAACATCTCTTGTTGTGAACTGTAATAATTTGCTTAACTCTATTTGATCCTTACTGTTTATATTTAGAGTGTTACGATATTCCCTAATCTTTTCTTCTACAATCAAAGAGTCAGTCACAAGACGGAAACTATTCTCTAAAGATTCATGACAGGGCGGACAGATTACAGGATTCTTGATGAGACTCAAATCCTGTCAATAAAAAAAATAAACATTGAACAATTGAACTTTGAAACCTGGCATGGGAGAAATGCAAGGCGTTGTTTTAGATATTCTCTGTAATTATTTAATGTAGGCAAATTAGACAAAAATCAACCTAAACTTGAAAAAGTTTATCGAACAAATGGATATCCACAAAACTTCGTGGATTCTGTTCGTGTCTAGATTCCAAAAAAATGGCCGCTATTGCCCCGCAATTTTTATAAACAATACTTTTGTTAATAATTAACTGGCAAAGTTGAAGTAAATTATACCCTTAAAAGGCTGGCGTTGCCATACGGCAATATCTCAAGGTATAGAATTGCTATTCGGTGTCACCAGTGGTGGTGGAATTTGTTCACCTGGTTAGTTGATGCTGTCATCCAGAATGCGTGGATTCTGCATACAAAATCTGGAAATGGGCTCACCCAACTACAATTTAGAAGAGAGATCGTGAACACGTAGGGAGATTTCGAAAACCTCGAAGTCAAGGTGGTCGACTGTCAACTAGTGCATCCAGTAGAACTTTTCGCGTTTCAGACGACATCCGATTTGACAACTTAGGTCAATTACTTACAGCAAATAAGGATGGCAAAAAAAGATGTGCTGGCGATAATTGCAGCTCTATTATAAGAACCAATTGTTTAAAATGTAATGTGTGCCTAAATTGCAATGTTAATTTCCATACGCAATTAAGTTTTTATGATTTTTCACTATTTATAAGTTTGTTAAATAATAGGCGTTGGTAAGAGCTGGCGCTGCCATATGGCAACAGAGATTTTTTCGGAAACATAACAATAAATTTGCTTTTTCTTACGTCAAAGTAACATATTATTGTTCCCTTACCACTTTTAATTACTTGAATATATATAATTTGTAGAAAAAGAAAACCCCGCCTTTTATGGGTTAAAAAAAACACAATTAGTGGGGTCGATCTGGCACGCAAGATCGGTCCAAAGGTTCTCGAGACATTGCAATTTGAATGTTATTACAGTATTCCTGGACATAAAGCGAGCCTTTGAGACAATCGACCGAGAGATATTGTTATCTAAGTTAGAACAATATGGTATTGGTGGTAAGGTACTTGACTGGATCTGTGACTACTTAAAAAATCGCAAACAACGCGTCCGCTTTAATGATATAGTATCAAGTGAAATGGATAATAATGTTGGAGTTCCACAGGGTAGTGTGTTAGGCCCTCCTCTATTTTTATTATACATAAATGATATATGTAGAATGCGAATTTATTAACCTCTTTGCTGATGACACCTTAATAGCTTTTAGTGATGTTAACTTGGAGAGAGCTATCCAAAAAATGATTACTACCTTAGTATCTGTCAATAGATATTTAAATATCAATACAATTAAATTAAATGTGGCAAAAACAAAGGCGTTAATATTTACTAGGTACTAAATATAAGTATAGTTCTCTTGATATTGACAACATAAATTTGAATCTTAATGGTGAACAAATTAAAATTGTCTCTACAGTAAAATATCTAGCTGGGATTTGAACTTGATAATTTTCTGAATTTTGACCATCATTTTGATTATATATACAGGGTGATTCAGGACTTATCCGGAAAAATTTAAGGAGATACGCACCCTTAAAATTAGAGTCGATACTACGAAAAAAAATATAATAAAATCCTAACAGAACTTCCATAAAAAAATATTGGAGTTATTGTATTATTAAACGCTCCTAGCTGGACGACTGGATGAAACACTGACCTACCCCTTACTGTATGCGCAGATCTCTTCAATCAAGCAAATAACAACTAGTTCTGGTGCCGTGCGTTGTCAGCAGCGATGGTAACCGTACGGATTTATCCGTAGTCTACGGATTTTTTGTGCCAGTTGCGATTTTCCAATAAACCATATTTATCTACGGATTGTTAAGGACAACAATTATAGTTAGTCAGTCAGTCAGTAATTATAGCCAGCTCGTGGCTGCTGAGCCGACGCCATCACGGTTTACGATTTTAATATAGTATTGAAACGACAGAATGCATTCTATCTGGTCATGATGAATGGTTGTGAGTTGGTATTAGTTAGTAGTCTTAAGAAGAAGATGAGACCACATTTTGACATTTTATTATTTAGCAATTTCTATTTTTAAGATTCCTGTCTAATGTAGTCTAAAGAAAAGCATGATAAAAGCTATTGTGGAAGTGAACGTGTATGATGTATTGCAAAAACTCACATAAAGTCAACTTTCGACTCATCGCTATCACATATTATGTTCAAAAATTATCATGTTTTTAAGCAAAATTTAATAAAACAAAATAGTCCAAATTCATTATATTTTGAATATTTACAAAAATATTTATTACATTGTGTTAGAATTTTCACAGATTTATTATCAATCAGGTGCTACGGATTTATTATCAGATTCTACGGATTTTTTTGAGCTTATCTACGGATACGGAAGTCAGAAAAGTTCCCAACGGTGGTTGTTCGTTTGTGATTTAATCGCGTTGTTAGTGAGTGTTTTTTTAAATTTTAGTGCTGTGAGTTTCTTTCAAAATGCCATATGTGTATAGTAACGCGGAGTATATGAACATGATTTTAACTTACAGTGAGGCAATGCAGAATACTTTAGCAGCGTCTGAATTGTATGTGGAATATTTTCCCGACAGACATGTGTTTAACCCAGAAACTTTTACGGCAGTCGTTCAACGTGGCCGTGATACTGGAAATTTACAACTCAATCGTTGACGAGACGGGGGACCTGGTCGTCCACAACGTATTTTAGCGGCCGAAGAAGAAATTTTGGAAATTGTAGTCGAAAATTCGCGTATAAGTACAAGACACCTTGCCCGACAGGGCCAATAATTTACGTCTCCAGGAACAGCAAGAAGGGGGAACATTTGCATTAGTACGGCAAAATTGGATACGACGTTGTCAAAAGTGCATACAGGTCGGCGGACAAAATTTCGAACAGTTATTGTAACATCAGGTATGTACAAAATTTGTAATCATTTAAAGTAAATAAAAAATTGAAAGTAAACTTCGAACTTCATGGATAAATTACGTTAGGTTAGATTCTTGTCGTTATCGATTTCTTTTATGTGAAGTTTTCGCATTTCACAACTATTCATCCAATATCAGCTGTTTTCACGATTCATGCTGTTTCCAATTTTTATTGCAGTCAACCAGAATAGCAGTTGCGTACAAGTAAAATTTTTTATTTTTTTAAATTGTTTTTTTTTTCATTTTTTCTTTGCGCTATTATATTTATATGGACCCGTTGTATATCCCCTTAAATTTTTCCGGATAAGTTCTGAATCACCCTGTACATAAGAAAATTTCTAAAAAAACTGTATTTCTTTAGTCGAATAGCGCAACATTGATCAACTGAAACTAAAATCACGGTTTATAATACTATTGTTCAGCCGCATTTTGACTATTGTGCATCAATAATATTCTTATTCAATCCTAATACATTAAATATGCTGCAAAAACTACAAAATGGTGGAACGAGAGTCATCTTAAAAAGCAAGTCGACTTACTCCAATTTTTTCAATGTTGACATCTTTAAATTGGTTCTCGGTTGAAACTAGACTACTATTGTACCAGGATTTTTGTATTTAAAATTGTAAATCATATGGCTCCTAAATATTTTCAACATTTCATTATTTTCAACAACGATATTCATACTTATAATACGAGAGGTACAAACAATATTCATATAACAAGAACTAATTACCGTAACTCTATGAATACATTGTATTTTAAAGGTTTTCAAAAATTTAATGAGTTACCCGAATCCATGACAGATGCTACAACATTAAACAGCTTCAAAATTAAACTAAAAGATTTATTAGGAATAGAGCGTGATTAAAGTAAATTTAAAAAAAATAGAATATAATGTCTTAAGTATTGTGTGGTTTGTGGAGTATTATTTGTTTAATTTTAGTTTTAAATGTAAGGGTATCGTTATAAATTGTTTTATTTCGTGCAATGTGTCAAAGACATGTATTATTAGGCTATCCTATTTCGAATAAAGATTATTATTATTATTATTATAGTGGCAATTTTTTTTTTTTTTTTAGTTTGATCTAGACATCAAAACGAACAGAATCCGCAAAGTTTCGTAAAAATCCATTCATTCCGTAAACTCTTTAGTCAGAAAAGCTAATTTGCCTATACTAAGTTCTTTGTTCAAATGTCCTTGTTTTATATTGGGTACTTTGAAACTTCAATAAAAACTACTGTCCAGAATGAGTAATCAATGCATGAAGTAATTTGAGAAGCATTTTTTTGTTGTTTAACAAAGTAATAGTGGAATCCTTAAGTTTTCTTTTAGTTCTGTTACATTCTTTCCTCAAAATCTTCGCCGCAGACAAAGCAAGTAAAAATAAAATAAATATAATATATTGTCTCACAGGACTATGGACATATATAAACAACAAATTGTCACGTTTAACAGCCTACAAAATTTTGACAATGGAAACATGTTATTTTCCACAACGTTAACAGTTTTTAGTTTTCATTTTATAACTTCATTTTAGTTTACATATTTTTACGCTCAAGGAAGTATTCAAAACCAACCTCTGTTTGATTAATTCGGAGCACAGGTCTCTTCCATTGATTTTTTAAATATTTTTATATAAGAGGCAAAATACCCAACAAAAAGGAAAAAAAAACGTTCTATCAATCGATTTTTGTAACTGTGTTAACTTTCGTTGAAAGATAAAATTTAATACAAAAGAAGTACCATCTGAAAAAAAAAGGAAAACAACCTAATGCTCCAGTCACTGTAGACAAAAATTTGGCTTCTGATCTAATATAATATATCTTATATCTTTTTTTTCTTTTAATCGATTTATTTTGGTGTTTTCATGAAAATATTAAAAATGGAGAATGAAATCACTATGACAAAAAATTCTTCAAGGTCAAAGTTCACAAAAAACGTTTTTTTGCGAATATCGAGTTTTCTATGGCTCGGAGGCCAATTGAGGTTATTATGAAAATGAAAGATAATGAAATTCCGCACGAAAATGATCTCTTCCATTTCTTATGTATAACGAAGGGTTTAGGAAAAAATGTGTTTCGAAGTATCCATGCAAGGAAAGTTTTATTTTCCTATTAAGTGAACACCAAGTACACTATGTTATTAAAATTCAGTTTTGAAGAGTTTTTGTTAACAACGAATAAGATTATGAGATTTTTTTGCAATTACAACTTTGCCCAATATCATTTTTTTTTGGAAAATTAGGTACATTTTTCTTGATAATGACGAACGGTGTATTTTAAAATATTTTAACGTGACACAATCTCTTGAATAAAGATCCAAATTTTATAAAAATCACATTGTAAATAATATGAGTGCTGTGATATGGGAGTCATGAAAAGTGAGACATACTGTATATTAGTTCACATATACATGTATTTTATTTTATATATCGATCAGCTAATAAATACTATACTTAATTGAACTGAGTCTGCGGTAAGTTCTTGGTGAAACATACTGAATAGAATAAGGATTAAAAACACATGGTATTACTGTTTTACAATTATATAATTGTGAAACAGTAATACCAACTGTTTTTAATCCTTATTCTAAATACTACACACAGAACAAGCACATATTCGATGCATGGACTATATGAAATCGTGCATATTATGCCTTGTGTGGAAACTTTGAAGCACATTTTTGCCTAAACCGTTCGTTGTACATAAAAAATGGAAGAGATCATTTCTGTGTGAAATTTCATTATCTTTCATTTTCATAATAACCTCAATTGGCCTACGAGCCATAGAAAACGCGATATTCACAAAAAATAGTTTTTTGTGAACTTTGACCTTGAATCATTTTTTATGCCATAATGATCTCGATATTGTCTGTAATTGTTTATTTGTGGCATATTCAGATTTTCTTACTTTTTATTGGGTATTTTGCCACTGAAAAATATTTAAAAATTTTAATGTAAAAACCTCTGCGCCAAATGGATCAGACAGAGGTTGGTTCTTGATACTTGACTGTTTCAAAAAGTCTCACACCTAAAAATATATAAACTAGAACAATGTTATAAACTAAAAACTCAAAATCAATGCTATAGGAAGTTAACGTTTCGGAAGAGAATCTACTTCCGTTCTCAAAACTTTTTTGGCCGTCAACCATGACAGTTCTTTGTTTATGTATTTCCATAGTCACGTGAGACATTAAATTATATTTATCTTTATCAAAGTCTTGTTTAACAATAATCATCTAATGGTCAGTTTTGATGTAGTAAGCCTATTTACAAATGTTCCTGTAGATAAAACATTAATAATAATTAAAAACAAATTGCAACAAGATGGGAATTTGGTGAATAGAACTAAGTTAAGCATTGAAACTATAATGGAATTACTTACACTTTGCATTAAAACAACATACTTTCAATTAAATAATTACTTCTATCAACAAGACTTTGGGATGGCCATGGGTTCTTCATTATCTCCAATATTAAGTAACATTTTCATGGAAAATTTCGAGGAAAGTAATATTAATAATCTAACTTATAAACCCATTGTATGGTGGAGATATGTAGATGACATTTTTGCTATATGGCCTTATAGTAAAGAATGTTTAAGTAATTTTTTGAATCAGATTAACGAAAAAGAACCTTCAATTAAATTTACAATAGAAATAGAGAATAATAATGAATTACCTTTCTTAGATATTTTAATTAAAAAATTAGATAGCACATACCAAACCAGTGTGTATAGAAAACAAACACACACAAACAGATACTTAAATTTCAATTCAAATCAACATATTAGTGTTAAGAAAGGTGTTGTTAAGTGTTTGTATGACAGGGCCAAAATTATTTCTTCAAATGATGTAATATTAAAGAACGAAAAGCAATTTATAAAAACTGTCTTATTAAATAATCAATATCCTGAGAGTTTTGTTGATAGTCAGTTATTGAACATTGGTAGTAGAGAGAATTTACTATCACAACCTGAGGTATTTAGGTCAATGGCAGTAATTCCATATATACATGGTTTATCGGATATATTACGAAAAATTGGGAATAGGTTTTCCGTACGAACGGTTTTTCAAACGGGCTCCACGCTAAGATCGGTTTTATCAAGAACCAAACCTCCAAATATTGTTCAAAACTCAAAAAATTGTATTTATGGTGTTCCGTGTGAGTGCGGAAAACATTACGTAGGTGAATCATCTAGACCTTTCAACGTAAGGCTTGGTGAACATAGAAATTACGCTAGAAGGGGAGAATTTGAAAAATCCAAAATTTGTGAACACGCATGGGATAATACTCATAGAATTAAATGGGACTCGGCGAAGATTTTGGAAAAAGAGAGCAACGGAACTAAAAGAAAACTTAAAGAATCCGCGATTATTTTATTAAACGAGGATAGATGCGTTTCTAATTATTCAATAGATTTTTGTACTAGTTGGTTGCCCATCCTTAGAGACGAAGTAAGTAAAAATAAGATAAATATAATTTAATGTCTCACGTGACTATGGAAATACATAAACAAAGAAATGTCATGGTTGACGGCCAAAAAAGTTTTGAGAACGGAAGTAGATTCTCTTCCGAAACGTTAACTTCCTATAGCTTTGATTTTGAGTTTTTAGTTTATAACATTGTTCTAGTTTATATATTTTTAGGTGTGAGACTTTTTGAAACAGTCAAGTATCAAGAACCAACCTCTGTCTGATCCGTTTGGCGCAGAGGTTTTTTTATTAAAATTTTTAAATATTTTTCAGTGGCAAAATACCCAATAAAAAGTAAGAAAATAATGATCTCGTTCTCGATTTTTAATATTTTCTTTAAAATACTAGAATAAATCGATTTAAAATAAAAAATGAAGGATATATTTTGTTGGATCAGAAAAGTTTAATTTCACTGGGCTATAAGCTAAACAGCTCACCTTTTGCCTATGTATAGTAGAGATTATTTAAAAAGTCCTCAAACGCAATAAAACATGCAACAAAGAAACCTGAAGCTTTGAATCATCTTTATCCATTCAGTAGAGCGGATCTGGCAGGTAAGAGGAGCCGACAGTGGAATTTGAACATTTCTTTTTGCCATTATTTAAATTTGTAACATGCAATTATTCTCCGAAGTTTCATACTCGAGAGGGGGGGAGATATTTGCACACAAAGTTTGCAAAACCTACTTTTTCACCGATAACTCGGAAAATAATGCCTGTATGAAAAAAAAAGTCTAATTCAAAGTTAAAGAGAATTTGGAAATGCATGTTCTGAGCCAAGGTTTGTCCAAAAATATTTATTAGATCTCGAGTTATGGGCATCTGAAGAATTTTCGGAAAAAGTTTTTTTGCCAGCGGTTTCAAGTGCTAAACCGATGATTTCTCTAAGAAAGAGGGGTGATAGGGATCTGAAAATTTTGGTGGATTTAGGGAAAATGCAAAGCTTAATTCTGGTCAAGGTGGGGAGTTGGTGGGGGAATTAGGGAGGGAGGGAGAGCGTGAGATGGTAATAATGTTCGGAGCTACGCAACTTCGCCCAAAAACTCGACAAATTGATTGGTCTTAGCTCATTGTATATATAATCCCATCAATTTCCATAGGTGAATTGTGCATGGAGGTACTTTTTTTCTCTTTAATTTGAAAAAAAAAATCATGACAATAAGATGATCAAGACTGGAGTTAGAGCTGCTAACGCTTTTGTTTCTGTAGAGGGGGAACAAAAAAGGTTATCGATTTTTGACTAGGCTCATTTTCAAGTTCAACTATCTATTCAACTTGTGTTAAAAGGGCGATCAAATCAAAGAATGTTTTCGGGCCGAAACGGCGAATTATAAAAGAATGAATTTATCCATCATTATAAACACAGGTCTTAAATGAAACAATAAAAATGTTTAAAAAGCCCACCCGGAGATGACATGTGTCAGACTGAAACCAAAAAACACCTACATATCAAAACCGATTAATATCCACCAAGTCATGAATATTGAAAGTAAAGAAACATAATAAAATCAAAAAAACGTATTACGTAATAGAAGTAAATAAGAAACAAAGGAAGTAAAAATTTACCAGCCTAAACATCCATGTGCAAAAAATATTATTTAAATATAATTTTTTTTCGTGCAAAAACCGCGATTTGAAAAAAATTCAAAATCGTTTTTTGGGTGTCGCCACGCAATTTCTTTCAAAAATCAAAAACCGTTTTCACCTATGGAAGTTGATCAATTTGTCGACTTTTTGGGCGAAGTTACGTAGCTCTGAAAATTTTTACCATATCCCTCTCCCCTCTCTCCCTAATTCCACCATCAACTTCCTACCTTGACAAGAATTAAGCTTTACACTTTCCCTACGTCTACCAAAAGTTTCAGGTCCCTATCATCCTTCTTTCCTGAAGAAATAATCAGATTAACACTTGAAACCACCAGCAACAAAATTTTCCCGCAAATTCATCAATCGCCCATATCTTGAGATCTAATTAATATTTTTGGACAAACCCTGGCTCATATCACGTATTTCCAAATTCTCTTCGACTTTGAATTGGACTTTTTTCCATACATGCATTATTTTCCGAGTTATCGCCGAAAAAGTAGTTCTTGCAAAGTTTGTGTGCAAATATCGTCCCCCCTCTTGAGTATGAGACTTGTCATTTTCAGAAAATAATTACATGCCGAAAATTTCAAATTCCAATGTTACTTTCAAATCCAGATCTGCTCTACTAGACGTAAACAAATCATAGGAAAGAAATCCGCTTTATTGAATGTCTTTGTCTGGCACATGAAATTGAAGGGAAAGAACCAACCCAAGATATTATTCTTAGAATCACAAGTAAGGACGAAGTATTTTGGGGTTTATTTGACATTTGACTTTGTTACTTAGTGGACAATATTTCATGCAAAATGTTAAAGATGAGCCTCGTGGAAGCGTTTAACGCATTTTCAAAATGAAGGTTTAATGCAAGATTCTTCTTATAATTATTGTGTCAAATTCCAAATCTGAAAGAGACATCGGCTTATCTTCAGACTTAGATTAACTGTTATTATTATTTTATTTACTATATGTATTTTCTTTTATTAATTTATTTAACGAGACGAGTTACCTCTAACCTGGAAATGTTGCCGAACCTTTTCTCTATTGAAGAGTAGGGATTTTTTACTTGCCTCTAACATTTAATAGACAAGGGGCCAACTGTTCTACATCTCCTCCGGAGGATGGTATATCCACTATGTAACCCCTGCCCAAAGTTACATACCTTCCACGTATGCGTTGATATACAAGCCATTAGAAGGTGGAGCGAGAATGTTGTATTTACCCATCCAAGTACTAACTGTATCCGATATTGCTGCATTTTCGTATCAAAATACGAGAATATGCAGGCATCTCTATGTTCACTTCAACTATATGTATGTGTATTATTATACTCTTCGCAAACACAAAACGAAGAGTATATTGCATTCGATCGGCACATTTCTAAAACCGGTAATATTGCACTTAGGGAAAAAAAATTCATATCACTG
Source organism: Stenurella melanura (assembly GCA_963583905.1). Taxonomy (NCBI): domain Eukaryota; kingdom Metazoa; phylum Arthropoda; class Insecta; order Coleoptera; family Cerambycidae; genus Stenurella; species Stenurella melanura. Next base: position 118,723,184 of record OY757315.1, read on the forward strand.
TGTTGGTGATCGAATTCTGAACAACTTTCAAAATGTCCGTCCGTCCGTCTGTCTGTCCGCCCGTCACGTTTCTTGTAAGCACGATAACTTAAGAACGAAAAGTCCGATTGCATTGAAATTTGAACAGTAAGTTAGTGTTAGCTAGAGGAAGAACACTACTGTTTTTGAGCAAAATCAATCAATAAATAAAAAAGTTATACATTTTTTTAAATAAAAAATTATTTACATAATTACTGATCAAATTTGTTCCTAAGAAAATTTCCTACAAGGATAGGCTAGTGCGAAAATTCGCGAAACTTGTTTACTATTGCAAAATTAGCAACAAAGGTGAGAAAAATGAAAGATTTTCAAATTGCAATAACTAAAGTAATTGTCAACACAACTCGATGAAATTCTGAGAGAGGATAGCCCTTAGGATGCCTAAATAGTGCGTGCAACCTAGTCTCTCAAATCCAAAAAGGCGGTCTATCCCAAACCTCCAAGGTTGAAAATTGGAAGTGTTGCCGTTTCGACAAAAAAAAAAAAAACGGATCGACGTGATAATTGGAATCGGTTCAATTTACCAGTAACTTATATATACCAAAATTCAGATTTTTTTATCAGCAAATAAATTTTTTATTTACAAAAAACGAAAAAATTACCGCTGCTGGGGATCGTATCTCCGCGAATTTTCAGTTTAAAGATTTGCAACCAAACTCATTGAATTGCACTTCAAAAAACACGAAATCAGAAAAAAAGTTTTTTCTAGGACCAATGGGAGCCGAGATACGCCACTTTTAGGTTTTTATCGATAAAAACCATTCTAATCAATATTTTTGCCTGAAACTTGGTATGATGCAACTAGAATGCCTTATTTACAAGTACAATTTTTTTTTATCAATTCTTCATTGCGAAAGGATCGATTAATGAGCGCGCAAAAGCGTATGGTCCGAAAGACGACCGAGAGAGAAGGACGCTGTGATGTCATAGCGCACTGTTCCTGCAGCTGCGCTCGGCTTTCGTAAACTCTTAGTTGTAAATTAGATTACTCGGCTTAGGAAACACAGACAAAAATTTTTTTTTTTTTTTTCAAATAACGTGTTTCTTTCTCAGTGGCGGCTCGTGATATTGTCTGCAGAGGAGGCTTGATATTCTGAAAGACAACTGATGTGCAATATGACTACAATTTGTACATTTCCTCACCACCCCTGAGGTATTACAACGGCGCGTTACATTTTTTTGCCGTGGGTTGTTCGCCAGGATACCGATTCACGATTTGAGAGAATAGAACTAATAAAAGAATAGAATGAAAAGGAAATAGAAAATATGATGAGATGAAAAAATCATTCTCATAAAATTCTCGTTTCTACGACTCGAGTATCGGTATCCAAAGGAGTCCTACTATCCCACTTGTAATTAAATTATATAACTTTTAATAAAAATAAAAATAGTTTTGGTAAAAAAATTAAAGTGTTTTTCTACAAACAAAAAATTGTATTCATTATCACTGCCAGGCGTGTAAAATTATAAGTTTTAATATAAATTAAAATAGTTTTGAGAAAGAAGTTATATAAAAAAAATATAACCGCGGAACTCTATATTATGGAGAATTATAAAAAATATTTCCTAAAAAATAAATAACACAAATAAATATTTTTCCTAAAATAACAACTACCTATATTAATCTCTGCTTTAAAGCCTGAATATTTTTATAAATGAGTGGTAACCTGCGATTTTTGGAACTAGCAAAATGGTTGATTATTTCATCATAAAATGAATCGCGTTTCCTCAATTCTGACAAAAAACGTTTTTCTATTGAAATAAGCGATACATTTGAAAGGCGGTCTTGACTCATTTTGTTTCTAGTAAAAATGTTTTTATGCGTTTAAGTGCTGAAAATGATCATTCTACAGAAGCTTACCGGAATTGTCTCAAAAAATAGTGGCGTTATTCAAAAAGTTCTCTAATTTTGGGTCATAAGTTTTTAAAAAATCTACCAGCTCTTTGAAATTTCCTTTATTGCACGATTCTCGTTTTTCGTCATGTCCTCGGAAAGAATTTTCTTGTGAAGATAACTATATAACGGCATCTATTAACCTCTTTAATATTTCCCTATTCTCACGGACCTTTTCGTTAACATTTTCTATTTCTCTCTTATGTGCAGAATCCAAGAAATTTACAATATTTTGTTTACCAAACATTTCGAATTTAATGCAAGATGAAATGTGCTCCTGGGATTTTTCGTGCCTTTCTAAACCTCGCGACAAATTTTGCAAATTATTAAACCCGGCCCTGCCCCAAATTGAGGATTGATCATTAGTAAATAACAAACATCTCCAACAATATAATTTGTTTCTAACTGTTGATGCCGTTAACCACTCGACTTTATTATAATTGTTATCACAAAACCCTCTGTTTTGTTTACCACTTTTAAAAACTAACGAAAGCATTGCTGGTGTAGGCCTGGCATTTCTTTTAATTCTTACCTTTTCGTCATAAATAAGAGTAGTAAATCCATTTAATAACAAATAATCCACCACGTCTGGACAACAAGACATGTTGCTGGGAATATTTTCACCTAGAGCACTTATTTCTAGCCCGCCTATCAAATGTTTTATGTATTTATACGTCAAGCTGTTCTTAACTGGCTAAACGCAACTGTCAGACGTCAGTTCGTTTTCTTTGTGAATCACCTGACTCTTGAATGACCTGTGCACATGCGCTATAAAGACTGAGATCTGAGGCTAGCCTCATACTTGGCTATTCTAAGTGTTGCTATTTTACACAGCGCAAAGAAATTCAAGGTCATTCATGTTATAAGTAAATGCGGTAAAGTTGGAAGCTATTTCGTATTAGCCTCCAGCGAACCGCAGTGTTCATTCAGTAAAAGACCGGCCGACCGGGAAATATGCATACAAAGACTATCCGGACTGTAACGTTATAGGTATGTTTGTGGAAAGGAAATGCAAAAATGTTATATATAAACTGAAAATTAATTAATGAATAATAAACAATAAAAAATATTGAAAATTGAGATATACCTAATAGAAATTTCTTAAGATATTACTTTTGAAGATATGGTGGTTCTTCCAAGGGGAGGCTCAGCCTCCCCTGCCTCCCCTGACGAGCCGCCACTGTTCTTTCTGAACTTTTCGAAACGTCGACTGATAGTCGCTACCGGCTTCAATAATTCTCAATTTTATGATTAATTTATTTATGCTAATTATTGAAGCCGGAGTTGCGCACACTATTTAGGTATCCTAAGGGCTATCCTCTCCCAAAATTTCATCGAGTTTCGTTGACAATTACTTCAGTTATTGCAATTTCAAAAACTATAATTTTTCTCACCTTCGTTGTTAATTTTGCAATAGTCAACAAGTTTAGCGAATTTTTCTAATAGTCTATCCTTGATGGAAATTTTCTTAGGAACAAATTTGATTAAATGAAACCACGCAATTTACTTGACTTTTTTTAAATTCCGAAACTACACAAGTCTGGATCTGAGCAAAATCACACCAGCAACATCAAGTAGTTTGTGAAGCAATACAAATACACACTCCTATGTCACTCTCTTCCTCAGAGGTACATAGTGAAAGATAGAACACTAGGATTTATGTGATTTATTATGTTACTTTCTGTGAGGGGCATCTACTGGATGTTCTCTTTAATATATCTTGCTTTTGATTTGCATAAACACGGACAATACCCCGTAGCTTTCTTCGCTGCACTTTTTCATGGTCCAGGACTTTTTAAATAATCTCTACTACACATAGATTTCTAAAGCTTTCAATATAACTAATACATAAAAAAAGTTGTAACCTCTGCATAAAAAACAAGGGAAATACAACTAAGTCCAAGAACTTTAATGATAAATATAACAAAAAACTTGCAGCTATCTGCTATAAATAAAAACTAACCTAACCTCAACAGCAACTTGTAGCCATCTTACACACCGAGCTATTTGACACCTAAAAATGTAATGTGTGTATCCTGTGTTCGTTGTTAATTTCAAAATTTGTAAATTTAACGTTATTTTTTGCAGATATTGCAATTTTTCTAAATTCTATTGTGACATTCAAAATTACCTGAATGCCCCTTGTTACATTTTATTTTAATAGCAATGAATTTTTGTAGTCTTAAACTACAATTCAGTAAACCTATTAATTAATTTTTCAATTCAATCCTGAAGCCGTCCCTGTCTCACTGAATCTTGAAGAACCTTGAAGTTCATCATCTCAACTTTAAATTATAAATTAGCATACAAGCGCCATCTGTTACTTCTCTCGCTATACACCTACAAGTCATCTGGTACAACAAATAAAAAAAAAGAAATCTATATTAAGTGAATAAAATCCTAGAAATCGATAAACAAAATTATTAATCAATAATTCTGATTAAATTAGAACTCATGAATTCATAGAAATGATACAGTAGAGTAATTGTGTAGATTTGTATTTAAAGAATTATTTATGTTACCAGTAGTTTGTCAGTGACATCTCGCGTATTTATGGGTAACAAGACCATATCAGATCTTACACGGGATCGGAACAGGTCCATTTTTCTGGCTAGTTCGTAGCGATACAGACGTATTTCTGACCGTTTAACACCTCATCAGGATTGGTACGTTAAAGACACTTTATAATATGTATATAATTGCCTTCTGTAGTGTTTGTTGTATATGTATTTGTAATTTAATTGCTGAATTTATCTTAATTAAACGCGATGTTTGTTGATCACAAATTAATTCATTCGCGGCGGGGCATGTAAAAATGGACACCACGTGGTCATGTTAATGTATGAACGGGGTATTCCGAGACATGTGTTTAACTCAGTATTAATATATATTTAGAAGTAAATTTTATGAATGAATAATTGAGGTTTAATAGGGGTTTAAAGACAGTTCGAATTTAGTAAATTATGTTTTCGTAACCTTATCGAATAATTAAAACTCACAGGAATTTAACTCGATATTAGTGGGGGCGAGAAGGGCATTTTAAAGTAATTTATTTAGAGAGACACCAGAAATGCATTAACGTGGGGATTTTATCAAACGCACTAAGAGTGCCCACTAGTAAGCAAAGTAATTTCAAGTGAAATAACAGATAATAACTCTTGTAGGAATGAGGTGTTAAGTTGACCCTTAAATTTGGACGTTAATTTTACTAAAAATTTGGCTTAACCTTGTGCCAAAAAACTGGGCTGCTGCTACTAATCCATGGGAACCCGACTATTGGCCAAGAGGGAGTCTTTGTAATCCTGGATGAGAGCACCAAGTTGTTGGAGTTTTGGTAACCTTTCAGACGAATAAGTTCTGAAAAGTCTAGGGATCTCTGCTAGATGTCAATGATCGAGTGGTGGTGAATAGTGGAGATTCGATGAGACAAGGACCAGGGTTGATTACTGCAGAACGCAATAGGTGGTAATAGTATCAACTGAATTTCGCTACATTATTCAGCTTTCAGTATTCAACTTTCATTATTCAACTTTCGATAAACTTCAAATATTTCTAAATTTTTACCATTGTTATATGTTATATATTGCCTTCAGCTAATTATTAATTTTTTTACATTTAATTATTTAATCACAGCTTAACGATAAATTGTCATATTTTGTACTTTTTTTGGTCTTCAACCTTACCATACTTATTTATAATATATATAAACTTTCTGTAAGGAAGTAGCTACATCCGAACCATAAGGTGTAACATTTAAATTAAATTCAAATCACTTCAATAATTGTAATAGTCAATAAACCAGATATATTTAACATAGTGTTTATCTGTGATAATTTTATGACTAAGTATATATGACATATTAATTATCTCTGAGTAGTCACAGTCGCACAGTTAGACAAGTATGTTGTAGATGCTTTTTTATATGACTACTGGCGCCTAACCTAAAATAAAAATTTTTCTGAATAATTTTTTAATCATGACCCAGTCTCCACAAAAAAAACGAGAACCGGGCAGAAGTGGGTGGTACACTATTAGCTATTAAAGGCGAGTACATGGACTAAAGGTTAGTTGTTCAGGTTAGGTTGGTTTTCCTTATTTCAGAGACTGCAACTGTATGACTTATGATAAATGTTTTAAAAAGCTACGTGAATGGACTCAACGGTTAGTTGTTCAGGTTAGGTTGATTTTTCCTGTTTTACAGATGACTGACTTTTTTTTATTGTATTAGTTAAATTAAATGTTTTAAAGTACCACTCGACGGATTAAAAACATTACCGCCATCCAGACCCGAACGCCAGCATATAAAAGGGGCATTAGTCTAAAAAACACTTACATGCGACTTGAATGAGCTAAAATTTGAGACATTTTTATTGCTTACATTGATAGAGAATACGAAGGAAAATTCAAAATTTTTTGTAGAAAACTATGCATTGCATTGAAAACTAATGTCAGATTCAGGTTTTATGATCATAAATTAGTATTATGAGAAAATTCGTTACTCTACAGAACCAATTAAAACAAGCATCACAAGTATTAGGCACAATTTCCACCACACAGTAACTGAGTAGTCACACACATGCGCACATAATCGCCATGTCTCCTTGCATGTGGCATGTCTTTATGCACCTTAACTTGAAGAATATTCGTACCTACCAATTCTGGAAGGCATTTTTTTATCATATTTCTCAACACGTCTCCATTTTCTATATCGAATGATAAAGCAGAACTTTTCTCTACTGGGTTCACACAAAATCCACATATGTCCTGATCCTTTCCAAGACCAGTCCCATTTTCATTTCCGCTCCGATAGACATCCATCATATCCAGTTTGTCAGCGTTGTTTGTGTTTACAAATGGAATTATATAGTTACGTGTACAGAAGCATGCCGCTTTAAAATCAAAATATTTTGTAAGCATATTTGCACAGTTCGTACACATCACAGGCTCCTGTATTGCAGCTAAATCCTAAAATAAAATAAAAATGCATCGCACAACCAAGATTTGTAGTGAGTACCGAATTAAACCAATTTTAGAAAGAAATTTTACCCCAATAAATCAAGTAGGTAGGTATACTTCATACGACCTCAATTGGGACAGCATAAAAACGAAAACTCGCAGTCCACGTGGACTTGATCAGCCTGTCACTTAGAAATATGGGCTGGATTGTATCCCTAGCTAGTTTGATTTGTCAACACAATGTGACAGGCGGATCAAGTCCACGTGGACTCAGAGTTTTCGTTTTTATGCTCTCCCAATTAATTGATATCATATGAACTATACCTAACAATTTTTGATATTTACCATTTTTGGCACAAGTGTATGTAACATATCTTTAATATCACCCTCTATAGCTTTAAAGTAGTAACATATTTTCAAACAAAGTCTGCATATTGTTTGTTTAGGTTCCATTATTTATATATAACAAATATGTAACTCAAAAAATAACTAGACGTAGCAACTGTTAACCTATGAAAGTCATGACTTGAATGAAATTAGCAACAATAAAAGAGGTTGGCGGATGGCGAAATTTTAATCGGTGATTAAATCACCGCGATTTGAAAATCACCGATAGCGATAGTCACAGAAAAGCTAAAATCGCTGCGATCAGATAGTCATTACCTTGAATGCCAGACAAGGCAAGGATAGAGAATCAACTAAATTAGACCGTCAGACAGAGAACAAATAGACGACGATCGTTGTTAACTACAAATTAAAGGGACACGACATCCAACGGAAACGATTTTGGGATTTGTAGGGTACGTACTATATTAAATGAATTTGACCAAGATTACTAAAGATAGGTTGGCTCGTTAGGATCGGTAAGTGCTACGTCACGTGTAGCCCTCGATAACAGTCGCGTGCGCATAGTTTAACAAATAGAGGAGATAAAAGCTCCATAAGCGTACTTAATGTATAAGCAGTGGGAGGCTTTAGGCTTCTCATCTTTTTCACACTCGCTTTTGTCGCACAGTACATTAGGGGAGGTGACGATTGCAACACAATGACATGACAGTAGGTGTATGCCGACATTTTACGTTCAGGCACATACATGCTTTCAGTAAAAAAATTATAAAAGAGAATAATGAGTTATAAGAAAAGGAAAGATGTGCTAAAATATTCAGTGGTAGATTACGATAATACTAGCACGAATTCGGAATTGAATTTTATTCATTTCAACAAAAAAGGTTTGTTGATGGAAATATTGAATTGCTTACCCAAACATACTCCTGGGACTTACGGGTGACTTAGTTTTTCTACAAACTTTACAAGTAAGTATACCCGTATAACCAAACTGTATAGAACCTGTTTTGAATACATTCTGGGTATAGATTGAATAAAGTAGGCATTTATCGATTCGATATCGCCACGATACATTTTGGATATAGATTGGATAAAGTTTAATTTATCGAATCGCTATCACAACGTGTAGATTATTATTTATATATACGTCAATATACCTTTAGTGTATTTAAGCACAAAATGCAAATAAAATAAATAAAAAAAATATTTGTAGCATAGCCCAAATATAAAAAATAATGAATTCTTTGAAAGAAGACCATTGTAGATATTTTCCGTCAAAAGAGAAGATTTACCACAAAGGAAAATAAAGCATGCTAGAATGTGTTCTAAACATTTTAGTTCAAGTAGTGTTCATTAATTGAATTCAGTATATGTATATGTTAAAGAGACGTCATTGTATTAAATTTAAGAAAACCAGAATCATTAACCCTAATAGCACATGGACGTCCCGAAAACGTCCCAAGAACGTACGCACAGGACATGAAAACGTCCCGAGGACGTACTCTACCGACGTAAGACGTACCGAGGACGTTTTCGGGACGTCCCGTGTCAGCAAAACGGGGTGTCCCGAGGACGTCCCACCCAGGACTTATGTGGGACGAATGTAGGTCTAGAGAGGACGTCCTGAAAACGTTGTTGGGAAATACTATGCAAAACATATAGGTACCTCCCCCTACACCACTTTTAAGGTGTATTCACAGCAGAGGGTATTTATGTTCCTTTTTGGGTTTTCTAACCACATGCATTTCTTTCGAAATAGAATCCAGTGATTGAATTCTATTTCGAAGGGAATAAATGTGGTTAGAAAAGCCAAAAACATAAAAAAATGACAATATATAATTACCATGTAGAAAAATTATTCAATTAGATTGATTTTAATACTTAGTACTTTTATTTATCAACACCAAATGACAAATTTATGCGAACATTTTATTTCTATTGTGCTATTGAAAAATAAGTTATGGCATTTGTATTTTTTTTAATTAACTTCTTACTCTACAAATTCAAGTGTCAAAAATACAATTTTTATGGGATTTAAAAGTTATATATTATAATACCTATAAGTACAGTATAATATAGTTATACTTATATACATTAAGTCATATTGAATATTATAAGAAATTAGCCAAGTATGCAATAAAACGTAAGATAAATGTATATCTCACCTTCTCTTAATGTTTTGCACACTTCGTCTTTTTATAATTATCTTAGTTTATATTATTTTCTAATATTTCTTTTGCCCTCTTCAATCACGATGTAATGGCCATTTTGGTGTCCTTCCAAGACTTTGAAGCGTTAGCGACTGCAGCAGCCCCTGTGCAAATAAAAGAAAAAACATTTCAGATGAAATCTTGGCAAAAAACATTAAGACTAATATATGCCACTTGATGGCAAGCTTATATTTAAAATAAATTGTTATAATTTTCTTGGTGTCCTATTTAAAAAAAAATGACAGTTTAAATGTGAACATTTTTTTGTTTAACTGACTTTTGCATTTGAGAGGTTCCCTTGTCCATTTAAAAATTTTAAGAACACCTCTTTATATGAATGATCGATTCTACAAATAATATCAAAGACCGAGAGAAGCAGAAATATATGTTGTGACTAATGCAGATTAATAACATTATTATAAGTTTAACGTTATATTTTTTGCCAATATTATTACAGAATTCAAGTAAAGAAAATAGCCATGGGTTAAGATGCATTAGGATTTACGGTTAGAAGCAGGTTTATTAGGTTGAACATTGATGATGTATAAAAGTTTTTGTACGTACGTACAGCATAATTTCAGAAAAATATAACAAATAGGGCATATAAGTTACAAATTTGTAAATTTTCCTCAAAAAGTACCTACCTTTATTAGTTTTTCCTTTTATTAATTTACTGAAATCCCTAAATATACTTTACAAGTTTGTTGATGTTTTCTGGCAAATGTTTTTATTACTCGATGTATCAAACCTTAACTATTAAAAGTTTCATCGCCTCCACTTGTTCATCAGAGTTGTCGAACCATATATAACACTTCGTTTAACACACTGCATGAGTAGGTACTTCTTTTCAATTTTTACTTCCCTCGCATACAGAAGGGAAGTATTGTATTTATAATGTTTAACCAACAATCTTCTTTTAAGTGAATAAGTTCCCTCCATGATAAACAACTAAAAACTACATACTCAGGTTCACAGGTGATCTCCCATAGAATTTTAACAGAGTCAAATAAGGTGGGTGGTTCTAGTATATTTATTATAACCTACAAATAAGCCGCACCAAATTTATCTAGAATAAAATATCGATCTAAATACTTATATATTAATAAATCAATTAAATAGACTTACCTGTTTTTGGTACTTTCTTTTGTAGCTGTTAAAAGTGACTAGTGCCAGTGTGCGGAAGAAATAAAAATGCAATAAATACAAATTCTTTGTAAAAATGATGCAATGCCTGCCACATTGAATTTCCCAGTTTGACAGCAACTGAGTAACATTACATATAAGCTCTGCTTAAAGATTGCGGTGAAAATGGCTGTAATATAACCGAAACTCATGAAAAAAATAGTTGAAACGAATATAAGATTTCTGAAATCAGAAAAATCAAATTGACAAAATTTAAGTGGACCATGAAATATGAAAATATTTTGTTATCAAAAGAAATTTTGTTAGTAAAACTTTTTAAGGATTGTAATTTCATTTTTACAGTTTTTAATTTCCTTTTTTAATCATATCCTCATCTGCTCAAAAAAAACATCGCTCCTAGAGGTTATTTCACAAATGTGTTTAGGTTTGTCTTGACTAGACTCTAGCAGGATGTCCTCAAAACGTTTCATTCAGAACGTTTTAGGGACGATAGCAAACGGACGTCCTTGGGACGTACCATGTAAACCCGGGACGTTCAGACCAAACGAGGACCTAAGTGAACGTCCTGGGGACGTTTGGTGTTATCAGGGAACGGACAAAAAAAATCCCATTTGAATTCCATAAAAAAATTGCGGGATAGACACTTACGTTACAAGCTCTTTATAATCTCAATGGTCAGGAAGATTTCGAAGAGGAAAAAGATGAGCTGAAAGGGTACCAAATGACAAAGACTTTAAAGTCTGCAGCACAGAAATTTTGAAACGAAATTTGTATGCGACATGAAGAATTCAATTTTTAATTTTAGGGTTTAAAGGGAAATTTTTTTATAAGGTATAATAATCTATGATTACAGATGGAGAACACAAAATAGCGTAACGCAGTGACAGAACGAGTTGCTGACAAGTATACTAATAAAATAAAGGAAAATTGCAGAATGTTTCTTACAATACTATTTAGGTCACTTAAGAAATAACATGTTTGTAACAAGTAATTTTTTAAATATTTGAAATGCAATTTTTTTACTAAGCACCTGAATGCTAATTATGAGCCTTCACACAGGTAACCAAGTATCTCTAGAAACTGTGCTGGTTGGTTCAGATTCACAATGGTGTCAATTTAACAAAGTTGATAAGTTACAGAATTTTACAAAAAGGAATAGCCATTTATCTATCACTAAATTTAATATTTACTGATTGAAAATATATGGGAACAAACTGATGCATTCATTAGTGCAAACAAATATTGCTTCTGTGATACTGAAATGTCTGAGCTAATCTGACATTATTTAGGAATGACGGGTAATGCTTTTAAAGTATTAAAAATCTCATATCCAGTATTTTTACTAGGAAAGTGAATTTTAGACATTAATATTTACCTACGTAATCCAACACTGAGTATAAAATAGTGAAAAATGTATGTTATACTGATGTTGAAATAGTACATATTTACCCTATATTGCGGGGTCGTGGAGGTCAAAGCCAATCGGCCACCTCCCCCTTCCTAAATCTAATCTACCCTATATCAGTTAACTCGCTCTGAAATAAGCTTCCTTAATTTTAATAATAATAATAATATAGACAGGATGAAGTGAATTCTTCCTCTGTCTATATCTTTCCCTGACAAAGTCGAGACTGTTTAAAATAAAATAATAATAATCTCGATTAATGTGCTGCACACGATATATTACAATATTAAAATAATAATAATGATAATAACTTTATTTCAGATAGGTAATTCCTACATAGTACATAAATATACAAATATGATACATACACAAAATAAACACCATTCATTATAAAATTACAAATAAATTTCACACATTATGCTAAATATCAAAGTAATACAAAATATAAGATCAAAAATATCAGATAAATAGTATAAGATAATTAGATACAATTTTAATTCGTGTTCAAAAGTGTTACGGACTTGCTGTCTTTACTTATCTTTAGTAAATTATTGTAATACCAACCTTTAAAAAATGTTATTCACTGTTCTGCAGCAGTGAAATCTGCTAATATGAATATCAGTATGAGATCTAGGTATTAAATGCGTGAATTTCGTGATAAATGTAATAAACCTATTTAACTACTCAGGTAGTAAGCCCCTTTTTTAAATATAAAATTCATTGTAAAGTAATTCTAACGTATACAGGCATCATCCACTCTGTATAGATGACAAAGAAGCCAATCATCTTCCAGCAAAGAGTTGGTAGCTATACGATACGATTCGAAATCCGTGCAAAAGTTGTTCTGTCTTACCCTTTGAAAGTGCAAAGTGTAAATCAATCTGGTATACATTGACAACCTATAAATATAGGAAAAAGCAAAAAGAAAGATTCTGATAAGAATAATCGGTCTCCAGATGACATGAAAGTCTACACAGAAAAACACGATGCAAAAACCATGGCATTCTGTAACACAGATAATCACACTTAAACGGTAAATACACAAACATATTCTCACTTAAACACTTTGTTGGTTCATAATAACAATATTAATACTAATCAATCTAATAATACTAACTTAGAATCACAAATTCCTACTAACACTAACCCAACTAACAGGAAAAATTCAAACAAATCTCATGAATCTATACATTCATTTAAAAACTCAGCCCCTAATTCACCCACAACAATCAGTTCAAATAACTCTTTAAACACCAGTATTTCATCTTATCTGTCATTCCTATATATAATATTAACCACAATAATCACCTGCACAACTACCATTACTGTCACCACTAAAGCAATGGTCTTATTAACCCCAAATGATTCTCCAAGTACAATCTGTTCAAACCTAATTAATTACGAAGTACTCAGACAAACTGATGACGATTCCGATGCCACAAGCGATATTTCGTCATACCATTCACGTCACAAAACCAAAAACAGCGTAAGCTGATTTCGACAAAATTCAATAGACGGCCAGCAACATTCTACTTCACATTCGACACCACGGCCATCCCCTACCCCTATGAATACTTCCCCCGAACATTCATAAATAGATAAATCTTCTCTCATATTCTCAAAATTCTAGTAACACACGACCACCCACACACATATCAACACACTACAGAACAGTCCACAAAACACAAAATTCATGTAGTTCACTACACCCATTACCACCACCAGCAAAGTTAGTGTCAACAATTAATGCACATGCTACAAACACATCACCATATAAATTCAATAACTCATGTTACGTAAAAGATCTACAAGATCATATTAAAATTATGGCTTTATTAAACAAGCACAAAGTAGAATACTATTCATATGATATTAACTATGCAGGGCTCTTATGTACCAGCAAATGCAATTTAATGCTACTTTCATGTATCGTCTTGAAATGAACGAGAGTCACATTTGTACATCGCTACTTCTGAACTACTCTTATGTACCAGTAAATGTGCTTTAAGGTTACCTTTGTGTTTTGTCTGATATGGACAAGAGTCACATTTGTACATTGGCACTTCTGAAGGACCCTTATGCCTATGCATATGTTTTTTAACGCCACTTCTATATTTTGTCTGATATGAACACAAGTCACATTTGTACATTGTTATCTCCGAAGGATCCACATGCACAAGCAAATGTTCCTTAAGGCCCTTTTTACGTCTTGTTTGAAATGAGCAAGAGTCACATTTGTACATTGCCTCTTCTGCAAGGTCCTTATGTACCAGTGAATGATTTTTGAGGTTTCTTTTATGTTTTGTCAGATAAGAGCAAGAATCGCACTTATACATTGTTATTTCTGAAGGATCCTTATGTACCAGCAGATGTAATTTAAGGTTACCCTTTTGTCTTGTCTGAAACGAACAACAGTCACATTTGTACATTGTTACTTCGGACGGACTCTTATGTATCCGTAAATGATTTGTAAGGTTTGTTTTAGTTTTCGCCCGATAAGAACAAAAGTCACACTCGAACATTTTGATTTCTGAGAGATCTTTATGCACTAGAGAATGTCCCTTAAGGTGTATTTTATATTTTGTTTGATATGAACAAGAGTCACATTTGTACATTGTTACCTCTGTAGAATCCTTATGCATCAGCAAATGTTGCTTAAGACCCTTTTTATGTTTTGCCTGAAATGAACAAGAGTCACATTTGTACATTGTTACTTCTGAGGGATCCTTATGGATCAGTTCATGACCTTTGAGGGAACTTTTATGTTTTGTCTGAAATGAACAAGAATCACATTTGTACGTTGTTACTTCTGAGAGATCCTTATGCACTAGTAAATGCATTTTCAAAACACGGTTTTGCACCGTCTGAAATGAACAAGAGTCACATTTGTACGTTGTTACCTCCGAAGGGTCCTTATGCTTTAGCATATGAATTTTCAGATAACCGTTACTTTTCGTCTGAAATGAACAGAAACTACACCGGTACATCCTTATCTTTGTCGCTGCAGGTTTTTTAGTCGATCTGTACGGTTCCGATGAATTCTCTTCAAAGTTCGACATTAAACATTTCTGTCTTCTATGTAACTTTCTGCTGCCTTCCGGTTGTGGTAAAATAATACCATCTTCAACAAACCTGAAAACAATTTTATTTATTTATGTATTTACTTATTGCTAAGCAAATATACTAACACTAGCCTAAAGTTAATGATAACATATGTATGCAAACGAACATTAGATCACAGCCATTCACTTTATCTAAATGCCAGAAACCGAGCCATTAAAATTTCCATGTCGTAGAAACATCGGCACTTAGGGCCATCACTAAATACCGACGCCCAAGAAATCCTATATATATATACAATTCGCCAAATATCAAATAACTAATACTAGTCCATAAGCCCATTTCACATTTTTCTAAATTATATATTTTGGAAATTAATATTTTCCGACTGGAAAGCAGCGACTTATTGAAGTCGCTGCTTTCCAAAATGACAGGATAGGATAAGTGTGAAGTCACATGGCTTCAACTATCCAGAGAACACGACTAGTGGCAATATATCTAATTACCTAAATAGACATATTGCGACAATTTTATTGTTCATTCCTTAGCACCACTCTGTTAGTGTAGTAGAGTGGTCGTTTATTTTGTAGTAACAAATATTAAGACTACCATTATTAAGATTTTGTTCTAACATGAATTAAAAACGCAAGTAATGTGTAATTCCTAGATGCATGAAATACAGCCATTCCTTATACGTTTTTAAATAATTTTTTAAGTACTTTAATTATTACACATGTAGCTTGAAAGCGGCCCATAGCATTAATTAACGATTATTTAGTAAAAATCATTGTAAAATGAAAAATTTATAAAAAAATTACTTGGATAGCACATTTAAAGGGATTATCTAAAATACGTATTCAGCAAAAAAAAATTAAAAAAATTTTAATCGTCAATATCAAAGCTTAATATCGTGATATCGACACTATATAAGTGATCAATTTGAAGGTAAAGATGCGTACTAAAAGCACCAATGATTTATTTTGTGATACATACGCGTTTTTATATTAATTTTTTACGAATAAGTCGAACTAAACGTTTTAGAAGAAAAAAAAATCGAAAATTTAACACCATTAAAAGTGTAAAAACTTAAAAAAGTTAATTTTTATTTGAATGCATAGAGGTGCTAGCTAATGTACTAATCTCGAAAAAATTTTCTTGGTTTTTATTTTTCGAATGTAATAATAATTAAACAGTAAAAAACCGCGAAACGTCGGTAAAAACACGACTTTTGGACAATTGCGAATGTTTTAAGTAAAAAATTAAGTTTATCACAACTAATAATTCTAATAAATATTAGACATGCATAAATGGTGACTACTATGGCGCGTTTAAGTTGATAAACAATAGCATGAAATTAATGTATTTGATCAAATCGATATTTAAAAAAAATCGTAAATTATTGAAAAATTCGAGACTACAATAAGATATAACTACCAAATTCAAACCGAAATTAAATTTATTTAAATTCATCAGGGCGATAACATACTCCTGAGTATTACTAGCAGTTCACCATCTAGCTCTTAACTAGATTCGTAAAAGTGGCCCCTCCGCCATGTTTGCTTGCCTGATGATGCCGACCGAATGACTGTAACAACGGCAATCAATCAACCGCGTGAAGCCGTTATTGTGTTTGAAAATATTGATGTTAGTTTTACTTGTGGCTTTATGCCCACCTCAAAAAGTATATATTTTAAAAAGTTGGAAAAAGAAAAAACAGGAAAAATGGTTCCATTCGAAAACTTTCCAAACTGCCAGAAACGCATTTTATTCATTCACAGTTTCACAGGCTGTTACAGTATGTCGGCATTTTTCAACCGGAGCAAAATAGTTTTTAAAAAATTTTGAAAATCAAGTAGATTTAATAAAAGCCAGAAAGTCCAGAAATTCTTTGCATTCTGACATTACGTGCGTACTGGCCTTGTATGGTGTAGGCAAAAATGTAGCTGACTTAAACTCATTTCGGTATCACTGCTTCATGAAAGGTACTTCTGGAAAAATAAACAGTGTGAAGCGGTCTTCATTACCACCTACAGCATATGCCTTGGAGCAGCACTGTAAAATAGTATTTGCAGATGCAAACGTGGATGGGTAAGCATTTACACGCAGAGTGCTGGGGTTGACGAAAGTCAATGGTAATTTAGTGCCTACACCAATGTGTCAACGAGTTGCATCAGATGACATACTTAACATGATATTCTGTAGCTGCAGGAAGGTTGCAGATCAGCATGTGGGTGTAGAAAATTTAGTCTTTTTTGCACTATGGCATGATACGCATGTAGTGGCAAGAGTTGTACAAATTGTTCTCTCTGTCAAGACACCGACGATTCACACAAAGAAAGCGACGAACTGGAGCAAGTACAATCAGAAGATTCAGAATGCTAAAAAGTTGCATCTGCCCTTTTCGTTCAACGTGTTTGTATTTAAAAATCAATTATCGGACAATCACTGTATGTTCATAAATAAAGTCTGTATAAAAATGTAATAAAGAAATTACATTCTTTATTGAAAAACCGTATCATATATTATGGTTAAAATACTTCCTTTCATTGTAGTTTATAATAAAAGTATTTTTATAGTATATTCTATTTATTTATATCAAACATTTTACATTTATCTACACAACTTTTATGAATTTGACAACAGATTCGTCATCAGCATACCCGAAAACCCGTAAAAACTCATTAATGCTCATTCTTATGGCAAATTTCGCACTCTCCATAGTATCCACCATTTTGAGTTTTGCAAATCTGACATCAAATTCGTAATCAGCATACCCAAAAACCCCTAGTACCTGACTTTCATGATTATTCCTTGATTAATTTTCGAGACATTTCATTTAACAAGTAATTTTGCAGTTTCTTGTTATTAAGAAACAAATAGAAATTTAGCGTACAATACCAACCAGTAGACTTTGAACTTAAACTTATTTAGAACACATTTAAGTTTTTATGAATTTACATGCAGTACCAGTGGCGGCTCGTGATATTGTCTGCAGAGGAGGCTTGATATTCTGAAAGACAACTGATGTGCAATATGACTACAATTTGTACATTTCCCCACCACCCCTGAGGCGCGTTACATTTTTTTGCCGTGGGTTGCTCGCCAGGATACCGATTCACGACTTGAGAGAATAGAACTAATAAAAGAATAGAATGAAAAGGAAATAGAAAATATGATGAGATGAAAAAATCATTCTCATGAAATTCTCGTTCCTACGACTCGAGTATCGGTATCCAAAGGAGTCCTACTATCCCACTTGTAATTAAATTATATAACTTTTAATAAAAATAAAAATAGTTTTGGTAAAAAAATTAAAGTGTTTTTCTACAAACAAAAAATTGTATTCATTATCACTGCCAGGCGTGTAAAATTATAAGTTTTAATAGAAATTAAAATAGTTTTGAGAAAGAAGTTATATAAAAAAATATAACCGCGGAACTCTATATTATGGAGAATTATAAAAAATATTTCCTAAAAAATAAATAACACAAATAAATATTTTTTCTAAAATAACAACTACCTATATTAATCTCTGCTTTAAAGCCTGAATATTTTTATAAATGAGTGGTAACCTGCGATTGTTGGAACTAGCAAAATGGTTGATTATTTCATCATAAAATGAATCACGTTTACTCAATTCTGATAAAAAACGTTTTTCTATTGAAATAAGCGATACATTTGAAAGGCGGTCTTGACTCATTTTGTTTCTAGTAAAAATGTTTTTATGCGTTTAAGTGTTGAAAATGATCATTCTACAGAAGCTTACCGGAATTGTCTCAAAAAATAGTGGCGTTATTCAAAAAGTTCTCTAATTTTGGGTCATAAGTTTTTAAAAAATCTACCAGCTCTTTGAAATTTCCTTTATTGCACGATTCTCGTTTTTCGTCATGTCTTCGGAAAGAATTTTCTTGTGAAGATAACTATATAACGGCATATATTAACCTCTTTAATATTTCCCTATTCTCACGGACCTTTTCGTGAACATTTTCTATTTCTCTCTTATGTGCAGAATCCAAGAAATTTACAATATTTTCTTTACCAAACATTTCGAATTTAATGCAAGATGAAATGTGCTCCTGGGATTTTTTGTGCCTTTCTAAACCTCGCGACAAATTTTGCAAATTATTAAACCCGGCCCTGCCCCAAATTGAGGATTGATCATTAGTAAATAATAAACATCTCCAACAATATAATTTGTTTCTAACTGTTGATGCCGCTAACCACTCGACTTTTTTATAATTGTTATCACAAAACCCTCTGTTTTGTTTACCACTTTTAAAAACTAACGAAAGCATTGCTGGTGTAGGCCTGGCATTTCTTTTAATTCTTACCTTTTCGTCATAAATAAGAGTAGTAAATCCATTTAATAACAAATAATCCACCACGTCTGGACAACAAGACATGTTGTTGGGAATATGTTCACCTAGAGCACTTATTTCTAGCCCGCCTATCAAATGTTTTATGTATTTATACGTCAAGTTGTTCTTAACCGGTTAAACGCAACTGTCAGACGTCAGTTCGTTTTCTTTGTGAATCACCTGACTCTTGAATGACCTGTGCACATGCGCTATAAAAACTAAGATCTGAGGCTAGCCTCATACTTGGCTATTCCAAGTGTTGCTATTTTACACAGCGCAAAGAAATTCAAGGTCATTCATGTTATAAGTAAATGCGGTAAAGTTGGAAGCTATTTCGTATTAGCCTCCAGCGAATCGCAGTGTTCATTCAGTAAAAGACCGGCCGACCGGGAAATATGCATACAAAGACTATCCGGACTGTAACGTTATAGGTATGTTTGTGGAAAGGAAATGCAAAAATGTTATATATAAACTGAAAATTAATTAATGAATAATAAACAATAAAAAATATTGAAAATTGAGATATACCTAATAGAAATTTCTTAAGATATTACTTTTGAAGATATGGTGGTTCTTCCAAGGGGAGGCTCAGCCTCCCCTGCCTCCCCTGACGAGCCACCACTGTGCAGTACAAATTATTCCGAAGCAATGCCTCTTTTTTGACTACATTTACTCCACTACGTGTTATTTAACCATGGACGAGTAAATAAAGTAAAGTATAATAAAAATATCCTTAAGGAGAAAATTAATTTACCTAATTTGATATGAAACTTAGTTTAATATTACCTGATGAAATCGGGTTCTTCTGCTTTAATTATTTGAGTTTCTTCATTAAGTAGATATTTTTGGTCCTCCATTTCAACGTTTTCTTCTTTAGGTTCCTTTTCTCCACAAAATATTTCCTCCATTTTAATCGCATCAAAATTTTTACTCTCCTCGTTGCAGGCCAACAAATCCATTGGTGTAAATGGTTCCCCTTTTATAAATTTCAGATCTTCCATGTTCACCATATAACTTTCACTTTCATCTTCAACTTCCTTTTTAACAGTTTCGTTATCATCATAGACCATTTGTTCCAATTTAAGTACACCATCTCCCATATCAATTTCACTCTTATCGGCATTTTCTCTTTCCTCGCAGAGTTGTTGTCCTGCTTTTATAATATCAACAGAGTTACCATCTACCTCGCTTGTAGTAACATCTCTTGTTGTGAACTGTAATAATTTGCTTAACTCTATTTGATCCTTACTGTTTATATCTAGAGTTTCACGATATTCCTTAATCTTTTCTTCTACAATCAAAGAGTCGCTCACAAGGCGGAAACTAATCTCTAGAGATTTATGGCAGGGCAAGCAGATTACAGGATTCTTGATGAGACTTAAATCCTGTCAATCAAAAAACAAACATTGAAAATGAAACCTGGTGTGGGAAAGATGTAAAACGTTGTTTTAGGTATTGTCTGTAATTATTTCTTTGTTCAAATATTCTTGTTTTTTTTTTTTTGGAGGGGAGGGGAGGTACTGTGCAACTTCTATAAAAACTAATATAAAAAATAATCGTAAAAATTGGGTTGATACTGATGTAACATTATCCAGTAGAAACTTAAAATATTTATATATTTAAAAAAAAATCATACCCAGTGCTTACTGCTCAGTATAAAATTTCAAAAGAGAAGCATTTCTTACCGGTAAAAAAACAAAAAGAAAGAATACTATCAAAATAAAATTTCAGATAATCCTACTAAAACTGCTTGGAATATTCTATCAGAATTAACAAACTCAAATTAAAGTAAAAACTGCAAAAATAATATAACGATTATACACAATGATTAAAGAATTTAGAAATCGGATAAAATAGCATCCATTTTCAATAATTTCTTCATAAATACTCCGTTAGAGATAAAAATCAAATTCCACAACAGAAGATTCTAACTGACGTAAACATTAAATATAATGTGAATACTTGATTTTTAAATCCATTTACCCCTACCAAATTGTGGATCCTCTTAAGTGCTAAATTAAAAAATAAAAGGTCTTCATAGCCTGATGACATCCCCATGTTTATTATTAAAAACAAATTACAATACTCAATTCGTTAACAAATTTAGTAAATCTTTCCTTCTCATCAGGAACTTTTCCGTCTCATCTAAAAACAGGAAAAATCACTCCGATATTAAAAAAAAAAAAGATCCGCATTTGTTAGACAATTATCGACCGTTTACCGTCCCCAGTGGTTTCTCAAAAATTTTAGAAGATTCCTTTCTAGATAGACTACTCTCTCTTATTAATAAATTTAATACCCTTACGGAATACCAACATGGATTTCGTCGCAGGAAATATAGAACTACAGCGATTCACAGATTTTATGAGACATTGATAAAATATATCGATGCAGGCGAGTGTCTGGTTGGTATCTTCTACGATCTCAGCAGGGCATTCGATTGCATCGACCATGATATTCTAATAAGTAAATTGGACAGATGTGGAATAAGAGGACCATCACTGAGTTGGATCTCATCATTCCTAAAGTCACGTAAGTACTATGTAAGTATAAATCACGTAAATCAAAATGAAATACCTTATTACACCTCAGATCTAAAAGAAATAAACATAGGCATAGTCCAAGGGCCCGTAATAGGTCCTATTCTCTTCACTTTATATATCAACGATATTATTACACTATCTAATGATGTATGCTTTACTTTGTAGGCAGACGATACCTCTATCATCGTATCAGATAAATGCGACATTACCTTAAAAAACAAATGCGAAGACACTCTTGAATACTTAATAAACTGGTTCAACGGTATTTCCCTATATTTTAACAAGGACAAAACACAACTGAGCAGATTTCATTCATATCAAAGCAAGACATCTAACAATTTATCTATTAATAACAAAGACGCATTCTGCATTCAAGCTAACGAACACAACTTTAAATTTCTAGGACTATACAACCCTGTTTGAACTGGAAAACACAATGTAAATTTTTATCTTCTAAATTATCTTCCATTTGTTTTTTATTTACAAACCTATACTCTATTTTTACAAAGGATCAGTTAATAACATTGTACTATGCTCAGGTAGAAAGTCAATTAAAATATGGAATATTTTGGGAGGACTCTACCCTTTCACATGACGTGTTTGTTGCGCAGAAACGAATTTTACGATGTATTGCTGGGGTATCCAGCACTCACAAGGGCAAAGAGATCTTCAAGAAATTTAGAATACTCACTTTATATAATTTATATATTTTTGAAATTGGTTTATTTGTTTTCAATAATAAATATACATTTTTAACAAATAGTAGTTATCACCAGATAAATACTCGCCAAATAAATAATTTACATCTACCTTTCTCCAGACTAAATATCACATTTAAAGCCCCCACCAGCACAGGTATCAAAATATTTAATTACCTGCAAAATGATATAAAATCAATAGACAAGGAAAATATTTTCAAAAAAAAAACTTACTTGCTTGATAAATGCCTATACAACACTACGGAATATTTTAACTGATACACTACTCCACTTACTTTGTTTAATTTAATTTCCATGACATAAATGTGTATAGGCTATGTAATCTACTCATATTTTTGTATATCTCTCTTTGTTTGTTTTGGTTTTAATGGCAAGTTTAAAACTGTGCCTTTTCTTATACACATATTTGTCTATAAAAATAAATACACTCGAATTTAAACTTAAATTGACTATTCTTTATCAGAATTTATTTTTATATATATAACGTTAAGTCTAATCAACAAATTAACATGTATTTATAAACTTTGTTTCCTAAACTTTTAATTTATTTCCGAATTTTACATTGTTCATCTCTCCCCAGTGTTTTGTGCCTAAATGACCTGTCCTATATCATGTACATGATCAACAAGGATAAATATTTTTTATAGAAGATGGAAAGTACCCAACAAAAAGAAGAAAACGTTCTATCGATCAATTTTGCAACTTTTGTTGAAAGCTAAAATTTAGTACAAAATAAAAAGTTAGATAGATTGCTATATAGATAGACAGATACTTTATTCACCTTTAAAAGTGTACACGGAATGTATAAAACTCATCAAACTGGACACTTACACATTAAGGAAATATAAAGTGGCATCTAGACATTTAAAACAGTAAAGCATACACAAATAAAATATACAGGGTCCTGCAGCTCACCTCCCGTCTTCTACTACACCTAAACGATTTATTTTAGAAAAATGATTCAAACGGGACAATAGACTGTTTGTTAGAGAGCACATTTTAAAAATATTTTTGAATATACAGGGTGTTCCAGAAATTGGTGGTGCATCAAAGTTGTATCTTTTTAAATGGAACACCCTGTAGTTTTATTGATTTTTGGGACCCTTTCGAGCTACTGTACATATCCCTAGAATATTATCAAATTTGATTTGATAGTTCCAGAGGAATAAATTAAAATCGAAAAAAAAAAATTTTTCGTCATATTTTAAAAAATTTATAAAAAATAGAAGAAACATCTTCAAACCAAAACTAAGGAACAGGTTGCTTATAATAAAAGGTTAGTTTATCCTACTATGAATATCGTAAAAATAACTTATACAGGATGTTCAAAATTCAATGCCAAACTTTTCAAAATGTAATGCTATTTTTCTCCATTTTTTCAAATGGGACACCCTGTATATTTTTATCTCATCGGATGCAGAATTAAAAAATGAGCATATTTTTTAATTACAATTATCTCGACTATCTTAAAGGTTTCACAGATATTCGTCAAAAACTACTACAAATCGTAAAATTATTATCTAATAGTTTTACTTAACATTTTTCAAATCAATAACTAGAACTTATGTTCAATATGTGTTCCGTTTTATCATTTAGCTCCTCTAATGTTATTAAATAAGCAAATACCTAAATTAGACAGTTTCTCATATAACTGTCTATGCAGTTCTCCTCTTGAAGGCGTAAATGAAGGGGAGTAAACAGAAATCATATTCCTGTTGTTTCTTAACCATAATAAGGTAATTTAGTAGATAGCCATGGAAACAAATTTGCTTACAAACTGTCATACAAATAGACATATGTCAATATTTTAAATTACGTATTAGTAATTTACAAGTTTTAAGCATTTTTTGTGATGGAGTACAGCAGAGAAGAGCTAGTAGATATGATTTTCATATTAGGAGAATCAGAAAGAAACTGTTTTTTGGCAAGTCGAGTTTACGCACAGCGTTATCCGGAACGGAGACATCCAGACAAAAGAAGCCTGAACAACTTATTAGAGAGATTTGTACAAACGGGACATGTAGACTATACAAAACCAGTTAGAAATAGACCCGCTCGAAATGAAGAAAATGAATTGTCTGTGCTATTATCTGTTACGGAAAACCCTTTCGTTAGTCAAAAAGCAGTCGGTGATGCCGTAGGTGTAAGTGAGAGAACCGTTCAACGAATTTTAAAGGACAACCGTTTTCATCCCTACCATATCCAGTTTCATCAACAACTCTTCGATGCAGATTTTGAGCATCGTGTCAAATTTTGCAATTGGGCGCAAGCTAAAATTAGGATAAATTGTGAGTTTTTTGATAAGGTTTTGTTTTCTGATGAGGCCACATTTCATAAAAACGGATTTGTGAATCGCCATAACTTTCATTACTATTCCGACCACAACCCAAGGATTTTTAGGCAGGTTGACCAACAACACAGATGGTCAATAAATGTGTGGGGGGGAATTATTGGTGAACATGTTATTGGTCCTCACTTTTTTAACGGACATTTGAATGGTGCTTGATTTTTTGCAAAATCAATTGCCAAATTTATGTCAAAATTTACCAATAGGTACCTTTGAGAGATGCAATGTGGCTGCAACACGACGGAGCCCCAGCACATTATTCATTACAAGTCAGGGACCATCTCAATACAACCTTTCCAAACCGGTGGATTGGAAGAGGAGGGCCAACCTTTCCAAACCGGTGGATTGGAAGAGGAGGGCCATGTAATTGGCCGCCCCGATCACCCGACTTCACTAAATTGGATTTCTTTTTGTGGGGCTACGTTAAGGAAATCGTTTATCAGGAACCTCCAACCACACCAGAAAACATGCAGCAAAGAATCAGGAACGCATTTCAAAACATTACACCCGACCTATTAGGAAGAGTAGCATGATCATTTCATACCCGCCTTCGTTTGTACCTCCAAGAGAACGGAAGACATATTGAACATAAGTTCTAGTTATTGATTTGAAAAATGTTAAGTAAAACTATTAGATAATAATTTTGCGATTTGTAGTAGTTTTTGACGAATATCTGTGAAACCTTTAAGATAGTCGAGATAATTGTAATTAAAAAATATGCTCATTTTTTAATTCTGCATCCGATGAGATAAAAATATACAGGGTGTCCCATTTGAAAAAATGGAGAAAAATAGCATTACATTTTGAAAAGTTTGGCATTGAATTTTGAACATCCTGTATAAGTTATTTTTACGATATTCATAGTAGGATAAACTAACCTTTTATTATAAGCAACCTGTTCCTTAGTTTTGGTTTGAAGATGTTTTTTCTATTTTTTATAAATTTTTTAAAATATGGCGAAAAAATTTTTTTTTTTCGATTTTAATTTATTCCTCTGGAACTATCAAATCAAATTTGATAATATTCTAGGGATATGTACAGTAGCTCGAAGGGGTCCCAAAAATCAATAAAACTACAGGGTGTTCCATTTAAAAAGATACAACTTTGATGCACCACCAATTTCTGGAACACCCTGTATATTCAAAAATATTTTTAAAATGTACTCTCTAACAAACAGTCTATTGTCCCGTTTGAATCATTTTTCTAAAATAAATCGTTTAGGTGTAGTAGAAGACGGGAGGTGAGCTGCAGGACCCTGTATAATTAATGTTAAAACGATAAAGCCAACACACAAAAAAAATTTACTATTAGGAGTGCAATAACTTATCGACGGAATAAGAAACCTTATTTACTAAATAAATATTCAATGACTTGTGCATTCTAATTGGCGTCACATATATTACCCATGCAGTGAACTTCTGCCCGCAGGGGATAATTAAAGGAAAAAATCCATTTAACATATTTTGCAATGTCCATTAAATCCTCCTTTTATATACATAATTAAACATAAGCTAAACTTCATTCAGTTTAACACTTGACTCGTTGCCTTCTTATAGGAACAGGAAGCCATTTGCAAGCTTCTCATTGGCCAAAACGTGAGGCAAATTTATACTACAATATCTTAGGACCTTACTTGTTGCGATTTATTCTAAACTGAACCAGTCTCGGTTCCATGTTCTTGTGCTTTAAACACTTATATAATAGATTGGGATTTATAACTGTGATTATAAATTTTATTAGCATTATTCAGTTCTGTATGTATTCAAATATTTATAAGTATGGCATAGTAGAAAGATTTTGCGACAGAGCAAGAGTCAACTTGAACAGTGGCAGATTCAAATTCTAACTGCATTGAGTGTGCATAGAATAAGTTTATTATTCTGCAGTGTGTGACCGTGTAAACCAATCTCAGAAATACTTCAGCTTTAAAATGGATAGATATAAATTTCTAAATTTGCAAGTACAATAAAATGTCAATGTCTGTTGAAATTCAATTATTATATATTACAATAGGGCCCCTGATAAAAGTTTCAAATAATATGGAATTTATTATATTTACTCTTGCTTCGGCACTGCACCTAACCATGCCTGACGTTTCGCTACTTTATGTGGAAATAATGGATTCGATGTGTGGAATGAATAAAACTTAAATACCGAATTCGAGCTAGTATTAACGCAATCCACCACTGAACACTTAAATATGCTTTTCCTTTTTACAGAACTGATTATTTTCTTTTCTTTTACTTTTTACACCAAAAGCCTATGTACCTCAATGTAGAATGCTGGACCACACTTATAAATCTCACCACCCCCATTGCTAATCTTGCGATTCATGGAGCGGATATGGCATTAACTTAAGGTTAAAATAATTTCAAAAATCTGGAATTGGACCTGAAATATTTGTACCTGGAATAGCCAACTTAACACACCAAGCTATTTGACACCTAACAATGTAATGTGTGTATCATGTGTTTGTTGTCAGTTTATAAAAGTTGTAGATTCAACGTTATTTTTTGCAGATATTGCAGTTTTTAAATTTGTATTGGCTTTTAAAAGCATCATAAAGTACATGGGCTCAAGGTTAGTTGTTCAGGTTAGGTTGTTTTTCCTTATTTCAGAGAATGCAACTGTCTTCTTACTGTATTACCCATGTTAAATGTTTTAAAAAGCTACATGCATGCGCACAAGGTTACTTGCTCAGGTTAGGTAATTTTTCCTATCTTACAGATGACTGACTCTTTTTATTGTATTAGTTACATTAAAAGTTTTAAACCACTGGATGGACTAAAAACATTACCGCCATCGGGATTTGAATGGTAGCATGTAAAAGGTACATTAGTTTGAAAAACACTTATACAGAATCAGCAAATTTAGTTTAAGATACGTAAACTTGTTTCTGCAGATAAACCACGCCTTGTCGTAGAACAATGCAGGGCATTGGTATAAAACAATAGGGCCATCGCTTGACCGTGTCGAGTTGAGAACAGCGCACCCATTCTGCTTTTAATAGCGTAGCTGTTTAGACGTGTGAGAATAAAATAAATTAATCTCAATTTCGTTATTAAAATGCCAGGTGTTTATACAACTGCAGAAAAAGTGCAAATTGTGAAGTGATACCTCGGGGGCCATTCCACCGAAGACACAATAAATTTATTTACTGTGGCATATCAAGGCAGACCAATCCCCTCAGCTAGCATAATTTCATACATTATTAAAAATTTGAGAATTTCGGGTGTGTCGTGAATTATTGTAAAAAATGCTGTCAACCCGAACCCCGACATCAACAAATGAGCGAAGAACGTGAAATTCGCAAAACTAATGTCTGTGCACTTGTTGAAACTAGTGAACCTTGTTTTAGCAGGCAAATTGCTGATGAAGTTGACATGAAGGAAAGAACTGTAAGAAATATTTTGAAAAGAAATGGGTACAGTTGTTTTAAAGTTCAAACAACGCAAGAAATATTTCCCCAGGACAATTTCAAACGGATGGAATTTTGTGAAATCATGATAAATAAAATGGATGAGAATGAAAACTTCTTAAAGAATATATTCATATGAATATATAATCATATTATAGGGCCACTGCTAATCGATGGCAATTTAAATGGCAATAAATATTTAGAGCTTTTACAAAACCAAATAATTCCTGCAGTTCAAAATCTTCCTGTCAACTTTGACGACATTTGGTTTCAACTAGACGGCTGCCCAAGTCACAATACCTTAACCGTTATTAATTTTCTGGGAAGAACATTTCCCAATCGTTTAATAGCTACGAGGGGAATGATAAAATGGGCCCCCAGGTCACCTGATCTAGCACCCCATGATTTCTTTCTGTGGGGCTTTTTACAGGAAACCGCATACATGCGTTTGAACGAGCCAATAATTTAGTTGAATTATGGGAAAAACTTATACAACTTTGGGCAAGCATTACTCCAAATCAACTCAATGATATGATAGGTTCATTGTATAATCGGTTTGGCTATTGTTTGGCACAAGAAGGTGGTTTGTTTGAATCCTTACTACATTAATTTATTGTTTGATAATTATTAGTTGATTTTAGTTTCTGAGGGTTATTTAATTTTATTTTAATGTTCTATTTTTGTAATTTAATACGAATAATTTATTTTTTGATAATTAATTATTAGTTGATTTTAGTCTCCGAGTTATTTAATTTTATTTTAATGTTCTATTTTCATTTCGGTTTTAATAAGAACTATTATTTTATTCCCATAGCATTTACGGCTAAAAAAGAAACTGCAGAAATGCTTTCAATAGAAGAAATTATTTGTCAAAAATGTGACAAATAACTTCTTCGCTTTTGACGGAGAGATATTGTCTCGTTTCGTATTAGAAATTATTACCTACGTCTGCATCCATCCTTAGTTCATGCTGTACTAAATTCAATTCATTGTGTGCCTCTGCTTTAAAGATTTATGGAACTAGCGGGGCGTGGTCAATTACATCATTATTCCTATAGCCTAAACTGCATTTTCCGAATCTGTATAGTGAACATGCAATCGAATGAGCTAAAACTTGAGACATTTTTATTGTTTACATTAATAGAGAATATGATGGAAAATTTTTAATCTCTTTGGAAAACTATGCACTTGCAATGAAAACTAACGTCAGATTCACGTTCTACGATTACAAATTGGTATATTATGAGAAAACTTTGCAAAAATTTCAATGGTCACTTCACAATTACCGCTTAAGACAAGCATCACAAGTATTAGGCACAATTTCCATTACACACACTGAGTATTCACACACATGCGCTCATAATCGCAATATGTTGCATGTGGTATATCTATATGCACCTTAAGTTGAAGAATATTGGTACCTACCAATTCTGGAAGACATTTTTCTATCATATTTCTCAACACGTCTCCCTTTTCAACATCGATAGATAAAGCTGAACGTTTCTCTACTAGGTTCATACAAAATCCACATATGTCCTGATCATTTCCAAGACCAGTCCCATTTTCATTTCTGCTCTGGTAGACATCCCTCATATCCAGTTTGACAGCTTTCTTTGTGTTTACAAATGGAATTGTATAATTTCGTGTACAGAAGCATGCCGCTTTAAAATTAAAATATTTTGTTAGCATATTTGCACAGTTCGTACACATTACGGGCTGATGTATTGCAGTCAAATCCTAAAATAAAATTAAAAAGCATCACACAATATGTAGTAAATGTCGAATTAATCCAACTTTAGGAAGAAATTTCACCCCAATAAATCAAGTAGGTAGGTACCTAACAATTTTTGATATTTACCATTTTTGGCACAAGAGTATCTAACATGTCTTTCATATTTCCCTCTATAGCTTTAAAGTTGTCACATATTTTCAAACAAAGACTACATATTGTTTGTTTAGGTTCCATTTCTTTTATAACAAATATGTAACTCAAAAAATAAGTATACGTAGTAATTGTTAACCTATTCGAGTCATAACTTGAATGAAGTTAGTAACAATGTAACAAATAACAATATTGTAGAAGTTAGGGTTGGCACTACCGACATAATCACAGCGATCAGAAAAACACCAATAGCAAGAGTGACTAGTAATGTTCCATATATCACGAACTGTGATTTAATCACTGATATTAAAAAATCAAAGGTAACGAGTACCTACTTATTAATAAAGTTGGTAGAAAAGTGTGACATGATCACGACTTTTCGTATTTCGTTCCCTTGTCGTGATCTATCGTACCATTCAACCTAAGCATTCAACCAATACCAATGTATTTTTTTACTATATTGTAATGTATTGCGCCCTCTAGGGCGGGAGGTTGATACGCATAGCCAAAATTAAGTTGTAATAGTTAGACAACTGTAAAGACTGTAATGCCTTCTCTGAGACAGCGATAGTAGTAGCATGATTCCTCAAAATTTATAAATCAAGATTTCTATCCTGTTTTGGATTCTAGTGCGCGAAGATTCTCGATTTTGTTCTAGAGGTCTCTAGAGGCGTTTTCAGAGTATGTAAACGAATATAAACAGGAGGAAAAGCAAGTTTTGTATGACAAGCAGTGTTGCGAATTGTACGATAATTATCGTTTTTGTACTATAATTTCATCTGCTGTACGATATACGATAGTACCTGTACGATAATGCTGATTTATACGATAATTTCAAGTATTCACAGATTAGGTCATCTTTTTGGTAAATTCAGTTGGTGATAACAATAAGTTACATCAAGTATCAAAATTCCCTGCCCTCTACATTCCTTGCATTCGTATTATTGTATGGTAGGGGCAGTATTAGCCCTCGGCAGTGGCCAATCGGCTTTGAAAAGTTTTTTTGATAGGCGGAATTCACACTGAGCTCAGCGGCGTGCGCAGCACTTTAAAAGTTAAAGGAAAAGAGCGATGCGATGATGCAAAGTATGTGTGTTGTATCAGTTACTTACTTTTCAGATTTTATTTTGCCATTTTACAATATGTAGTTCGAGTTCGGACGAGGAAAGGCGGTGTTCTGCGTTCTATATTTTTAAATTAGGTATAAGGTTTGTTCATTTGTGTTGATTTAAAGCAGCTTCAAGCCTTAGACTAGGAAAGATAGATGGTGAGGACTCGTAACAGCGCATAATCGCCACGCTAACAAGTTGTGCCTAAGACGCCATTGCGGTGGTGGCACACAAACGGTAGAGAGCAAAATGAAATTTTCCAATAGAAGTGATTTATAAGTGATTTAGTGCTAATTTATGTAATGTACCTACATGATGGTATCATATTCTATAAACTACTGTAAAAATCACAGCGGGAAAAAATTGAAAGGAGTGACGCTTTGTAGGTTAAAATATATGCAGTTTTCACTTTACCTAGTTAAATTAACTGTAGGCCTATTATTTACTTAATTATATCCGTGTGCGTGCAATGATAATGAGAAGCATAGTATATCATTTTCTGGTATGCAATTTGCACGTTATTTGATTGAAATTTTCATTCATCTTTTCTTCATTGAATATAGAACAGTGCATCCGAAATTACACTTTTTCCATGGGCGTAGATATATCGATTATGGTGTTATATTATATAGAATGTAGAATAAATTCTGGTATGTAAGATATGAGTAAATATATTTATGGTAGTGAATATTAATTGTATTATTATGAAGCTGTTTTTGGAAAAATACCAGTTTTGTATCGTTTTATTCCTTTGATGTGATAAACTTGACACCTACATATTGTACATATGTTCCGCCACTTTCGATTGCTCTCTGGTGGCAGGTGGCTTCACCATTGGCAGTAGCGTTACGACTCCTTACAATATATATCTTTCCTACTCTAAGCTTCAAGCAGTTAAATAAAGATAGTGGTATCACAAATAATGTGAGTGTGAGAGAGATAACGCGTTTCAAACTTGCTATAAATCAACACAAATGAACAAACTGATATAGTAATAAACGCCAAACGCGCACCCCATGCGCTGCTACTGTTGCCAGTTGGCGAAAGTGTACGTACGATAATGTACGATAATTTGAGTGTCATCTTTGCTATAATTTGATTCAGCACAGTTCGCAACACTGATGACAAGTGAACGTTAGAAGTCCGAGGTGATACAAGTGAAAATATCAAGTAATAAACATTGTTAAAGGTTATTTTAGTCAGTAAACAACCAGAGCTGTCTAACTGTTTTAGAGAAGTTGTTAAACTTTAGTTTGAAATGTAATGGAGATAAATGTTTTAAATAATGAGGAATAATTAAATAATTGCTAAATATATTTAGTTTCAATTGATTAAAATTATTGGCTTCATTATTTAAACAGAGCTGTTAGAATTATATCAAAAATGTTTATTATCTTAAGAGCCCTTGTATGCAGCCGTTTCGTGATCGTGCCGCCCGTGTCGATGGTAACCACTGAACTGTACCATATAAATGGAATGCCAATGTCTATTCCTATTTGTATGTAAAATTGAATCTCGCGCAAGTATGGCGACGGGAGGTCTCGGCGCAATCGTATTGTGTAAGCCACCAGGGCCGGCTCTATTTCTATTGCAAGTGTTTTTAATATGTCTTTTTTTCAGAAATCATCAAAAATACGCGTGTATAGATTGACATTTCTTATATAGTTAACCTTTGTCTTAATTTTTATTAAAGAACAAAAAATGTTGCCATTCCCAAAACATAATTATTTAATTCTTTCTAGTAAACGTTTTTGATAATGCACGATCATATTGATGAGAGTTGAATATAGAGTCCACCAAAAAATTAAGTCATATTTTCTACCTCCTAGATCGAAATATAATTTAGAATAGAATAGAATAAACATGTATTGTGTTACAAAGTTACACAAAAGATATGAGGGTTCAACGTGCTTAGTTGATTTTCAATCCTACCCGCATGTAATAAAAGATTACAAAAAAGCTATTATATGATGATAAATGTTTTTTCTAATTATTATTATGAAATAATAAGTAATTAATTGTAACATAAATAATATTATAATATACAAAATAAATAATTATTAACATATGATGATAATATAAATACAAAATACACATAAGTACAAAAAATAAGATTAGGTAATGAAAATAATACTAATAATGCAATAAGAATTACTGGGAGTTAAGGTCACAGAAGTATAAACACAAAGCAACAAGGACACAGTATTTTGTTTTGAAATTGAAATTAGAATAGATCAAGTCAATATCAGTAATGCAAATAATGTTGGATTGTTTAAAATTATTTAGGTAGATACACAAATAGCAATGAACTTTAAAATTTGCAACGGAAATTCGAAATTATGGAAAATAGGTGAGGTTATATAAAGAATTTTATTGTATCCTAAATTTCCACTGAATTCTATATATTTATCATGTAGAGTTAAGTAGATATCTCAGAAAGTATAGCCTATATCGAAAAGTTTTCAGGCAAAATTACCCACGTTAAAAGAAAAGATCCCAAAACTCGGAGTTGTCGCCGATATTTAGATATAGTAGTATATTTTATAGAATAGGCAAGAACAAGGTACTTACTTAAAATATAACAAACCTTTGGCCCGATCCTTGCAAAACAGTATCTACAATACCATTCCGGACCATATTGTTTGATTAACTTATCACGAACTGTAAATACCTGCTAAATAAAACAATCGATAAAAACGAGAGAATTGTTTGACGACGGCTCTGAAATTCTGTATCAATCCAAGACCTCCCGCTATGGGAGACAAATCAAAGAATAATGGCGTCGGCGCATAGTGTCTTCAAGAAGCATTCTGACTCAATCACCAACATACTTTTAACATTAGATTTCCACTGCGGCGACGCATATGCCGCCGACCCTCAATCGCATGTAGGCCGTATTTTGTCCACGCGCATATATCTGTATTGGTCTTCCATTTATTATGTAGAGTTCAGTGATGGTAACATGTTTTTTACTCGATAAATATCACATATATCGATAGTTTAGTTCGATATCGAACTAAATTATCGATATATATTTATCGAGTAAAAAACATCGATATTTGCCAATTACCGATATTCGATAAGTTGAGAATAAGAATTCAGGCCTTATCTTTGTACTCGATTTTTTTTTCCGTAGCATATTGCTTTTGTGTCGTAGGAATGATGGCAATTATTATCGATTTAAAATAAATATCGATATATTAATCCTGAAACATGAATATATTCATATCGTTCTTTTGTTGCAATATATCGGGTTCAAATATCGATGGCCCCCCAGATCACCTAATCTAGCACCCCATGATTTCTTTCTGTGGGGCTTTTTAAAGGAAACTGCATACAAACATGCGTTTAAACGAGCCAATAATTTAGTTGAATTATGGGAAAAACTTATCCAATTTTGTTCAAGCATTACTCCAAACCAACTCAATGATATGAGAGGTTCATTGTATCATCGGTTTAGCTATTGTTTGGCACAAGGTGGTTTGTTTGAATACTTACTTCATTAATTTATTGTTTGATAATTATTAGTTTTTAGTTTCTGAGAGTTATTTAATTTTATTTTAATGTTCTATTTTTGAAATTTAATAAGAATAATTTATTTTTTGATAATTATTAGTTGATTTTAGTTTCCGAGTTATTTAATTTTATTTTAATGTCCTATTTTCAATTTCGGTTTTAATAAGAATTATTTTATTCCCATAGCAGAAATGCTTTCAATAGAAGAAATTATTTCTTAAAAATGTGACAAATAACTTCTTTGTAACGAGTATTTAACGTTATATTAAAACAACAATTGTATTTAGAATAACTTTATGTCAACTGTCAAATATTAACTGAAGTTAGTTGCGTGTGTACTAAAGGTAGGTACACACTATAGTATGTTACATCCCCTTTTTTTTGGGAGAATAAAAAATAGAATACATTTTAATAACATTATAAATCTAAACGCTTCACTGGTTTAATTAGTCTTCCATATCTAGTAGCTTGAACGGTTGGCATTTCTGGTTTGGAACCAGGTGTGGTCTTAGTTGCATCTTCGGTTAAGCCTTCTGAAATGGCGGTAGTCGGTTCAGGTATCGTTGATGGTAATAAGTTGATAACAGAAGGTAACGTTTTCTGTTCAGTAATGGTGGCCTTAGTTTTATGTATCAGACTAGAATTTCTTCTGAACGTTTTACCATTTTCTGTTTTTAAAATGACTGATCTTGGATTTTCTGTATTCTTTATTACCTCAGCTCCTCTCCAATTTCTGTGTGATATTTGAAATCTTACTTTATCACCTTCTTGGAAAACATCCGGTGGCTTTGCATCATAATCCGCATACTCTTTCTGCTTTTCTCTCAATTTTTTCAATTCTTGTTCAACACCTTCTATAATGTTAGGTTTTAAGTTTTCTTTAGGGGTTGGCAATAATGATTTGGTAATTCTACTGAATAGTCTTTGATTGGGAGAACCTAAAGTGTCATTTCGAGGAATGTTTCTAAAGTTTAATAGTGCTAACTGAACATCTGTGCCATCCATCATGCATTTTTTTAGAATATTTTTGGTTATTTGAACTCCTCGTTCAGCTAGACCGTTTCCTCTTGGGTGTTGGGGGCTTGAAGTAGAATGTCGAAAGCCCCATTTTGCTTGAAAGTCTTGAAACTCACGAGACACTAGTTGCGGACCATTGTCAGTTTCTAAAATTTCTGGTACGCCATGCGTGGCAAACCACTGTTTGAAATGTTTAATCACCTCACTAGACGTTTGAGTTAATAATTCCTTGAAATCCACGTAACCGGAATAGCTATCACAAATCGATAGGTACGCTTTACCGTGGTACGAGAATAAGTCACTGGCTACAATTTGCCATGGATAGGACGGTATTTGTTTGGTCACTATAGTTTCTTTGTCATTAGCCCGTTGTGATTTTTGGCACACATTACAACGCTCCACAAATTCACTTATGTCCTTGTATTGCCCTTTCCAGTACAATAATTGTCTAGCTCTCCTTAGACAGCTTTGTATTCCAAAATGTCCTAAGTGAATATTTGACAACATTTTTGGAATTTGGCTCTTTGGAACTATTACCTTATCACTTTTGAATAGAAGACCTGCCTCATATGAAAGTTCCTCTCTAAAATTAAAGTAATGTTTTATATTATCGGGAAGTTCTTGCTGATTTTCTGGAAAGCCCTTTTGTATATTTTCCAGTAGTGATTGTAGCTCAACATCTTTTTCTGTTGCTTCTACTAGTTCATTTTTGGCTTTTTCAGACATCGTTAGTATGATTTGTATTTCCAATTCCTCTTCACCTGCCTCCTCCTTGTTTTTACAATCACGGCTTAATGCATCGGCAATAGGTATATCCGTACCTTTTTTATACATGATTTTTGGTGAATACTGCAATACATCAAACAGAATTCTTTGTAGTCGAGCAGGAGCAGCTTGAAGTGGTCTTTTGAAGATGATTTCTAATGGTTTATGGTCAGTTTCTATTAGTAATTTCTTGCCATAAACATATTCATGAAATTTTTGGCATGCAAACCTGATCGCAAGCGCTTCTTTTACTATCTGCGGATAGGTTTCTTGGGAAGTCGTTAGAGACTTGGTTGCATAAGCAACTGGCTGGTTATCTTGCAAGAGGACCGCTCCTAAACTTTTTGAACTAGCATCTACTGAAAGTGTTACGTCTTTATTAACCTCATAGAATTTTAATACGGGGGGTTCTGCAAGTATTTTCTTTATATTTTCAAATGCTGCTTGTTGCTCATGTTCCCAAGACCATATAATGTCTTTCCGAAGTAATTTTCTAAAAGGCTCGGTTGCATCGGACATATTTGGTATAAATTTATTGAGATAAGTTATCATACCTAGTAGTCTTTGCAGCTGTGTTTTATTCTCTGGCTCTTTCAGATTTCTTATGGCCGACACCTTCTCGGGATCAATTTTTAGGCCCTCGGATGACAAAATATGTCCTAAAAATTTCACCGCTGTGGCTTCCAATACACATTTTTCTTTATTGAGCTTCAGGCCAGCTTCTTTTAGAATTTTGACAACACGATTAGTTATTTGTTGAAGTTCCGTTTTGGTTGAGGCATGAATCAAGATATCATCCATTGAACACTCTGTATTAGGAATATTTTTCAGTAGTACATTCATTACTTCTTGGAAAACTTCCGGAGCAGCTGACAATCCAAAGGGAAGTCTCAAGCAAGAGTATCTACCCCAAGGTGTAGAAAAGGTAAGGTATTTTTGTGTCCTTTCACTGACTTTAATTTGCCAGAAACCTTTTTTACAATCGAGTAGTGTAAAATACTTGGATCCACTTACTCTGGCTGCAATTTCTTCTATGGTTTTTAATGGATAGTGCCTCCGAAGAATATTTTTATTCACATCCGTTGGATCGAGACATATTCTTAATTTGTTATTCCTTTTAACGATTACCATTGGACTAACTGCTGGGGTTGGTGGACTGACTGGCTTAATGACACCTAATTCAACCATGGAATCCAATTCATTCTTAACTTGGTTTCTAATCGAATGTGGAATTCTTCTTGCTGGATTAATTTCGAACTTGGGGTTATCAACCAGATCGATATCATATTCAAAATTTTTCAAACATCCCAGACCTTTAAACATTTCATCAATAATGGTGTGTTCGCTTACCTCATTGACTCTGAGTATTAGTCCCAATTTTTGACATGTTTGTCTACCAAGTATTGGACACACCTTTTCTGCGACTACCTTGAACAGTATTTTTGACTTTTTCTGTTTGATTCTACATTCCAGATTTATTTCCCCGATGACAGGAATTTTATGATCAGTAAATCCTACAAGTTTTTTTGTCGTAGAGGTATTTAATGTTAAGTTGGGTCCAAGTTGGTCGACGATATGTTTAGGAAGTACATTGCATTGTGCGCCTGTATCTAATTTTACGTCGAACCTTTTATTTTCAAAGACTATTTTCTCGTGCCAGTCACTTTCGAATTCCTTTACTTCATGGATGTATAGGACTTCTTCTTCCGATTCATTTAGACTTTCAACTGCATTGACATTTTCTTTGGTTTTACTGTCCTTCTTATCTTTTACACCATGATTCGTGTTTTTAGACCAACATTGCTTCGTAAAATGTCCTTTCTGCTTGCAATTAGTGCATGTTTTTCTGTATGCGGGACAGCTTTTTGGTTTATGCTTCGTGCCACATCTTTTACATTGGAATTCTTCTACTTTGTTGGTTTGTTTATTTTTTACTACATTTACTTGGCTAGTACTTGCTTCTACCTTCTGTAGTTGCTTTTGAACCATCTCATTTGATCTGCACATCATCACAGCTTTTTCTAGCGTAAGACTATTACCTTCATGCAGTAATTTTAGTTGCAGATCCTGTTCTTTGACCCCAAATATTATTTTGTCTTTTAACATACTATCATTCAAGCAGTTACAAAACTCACAAGTTTTTGCATACGTTTTGATTCTCGTAAGAAACTCATCAAATGATTCATTTTCACCCTGTATAGCTTTGTTGAAAGTAAGTCTTTCGAATGAAAGATTAACAGTAGGTGAAAAGTGAGCTGTAAATTTTTGCTTTATAACTTTTAGGTCTACCTGTTGCGGTTCAGTCAAGTTAAAACTATTGTAAATCTTTATGACATCTTGGCCAATAGTACTCATGAAAGTTGCACATTGCACTTGAGCTGATTTTGTGCCTAGCTGGGTAGCTGTTGCCCACCACTCGAACTGCTGTATCCACTCTTTCCACGTGGTTGCCATGTCCTCGTTGGTTGTGATCAGCGGTTTTGGGGGACGAATTCCTTGCATACCTGCTTCTGTCATGATTCACGTTTGCTTTTATTATATATTTTCTTTCTATATTAACTTCTGACACCATGTAACGAGTATTTAACGTTATATTAAAACAACAATTGTATTTAGAATAACTTTATGTCAACTGTCAAATATTAACTGAAGTTAGTTGCGTGTGTACTAAAGGTAGGTACACACTATAGTATGTTACATTCTTCGCCTTTGACGAAGAGATATATTCTCGTTTCGTATAGAAATTATTACCTACGTCCGCATCCATCCTTAGTTCATGCCGTACTAAATTCAGTTCATTGTGTGTCTCTGCTTTCACGATTTATGGAACTAGTGGGGCATGGTCAATTACATCGTTATTCCTATACCTCAAACTGCATTTTTCGAATCTGTATCCTAAAGCTAATCCGAGCTAATATCTGCCATTGCTTAAGGCATGATGGGTAATGGTTTTAAAATACTGTAAATCTCATATTCAGTCTTTATTAGAAAAAATAATTTTAGACATTAACATTTACCTACATAAGCCAACATTGAGTTTACAATATTGAAAAATGTTATACTGATGTTGAAATATTACATATTTACCCTATACTGTGGAGTTGCAGTGGTCAAAGCCAATCAGCTAGCTCCCCCTTCCTAAATCTGATCTACCCTATATTGATTAACTCACTCTGGAAATCAGATTTCTTAATAATAATAATACTTTATTTCCACATTTAAAATGTAAATATACAACAAAATGTAGAGTATCAGTCCTTAAACTAGAGTGCAAATATAAACATAAATACAGACATGAAAACTGTAATAAATATTACAATAGTCAACAAAATTAAAGAAACATAAATTACTTATATAAAACGTGCAAACAGTAAGAACATTTAAAGATATCAGTATTAAACAAAAAACTCATCCAAGGTGCAGCAAACTTTATTTCCTAATAATTGTTTGGGTTTAAAACATTTTTGGAATGTGCCAGCCAATCCTATAGCTTTGTAAATTTGAAATGGTTGAGTAGATAGTGAATACCCACATACTATTAGCACCTTAGATACATGTAAATGTGTATGATATTAAGTCAACATAAAGTTTTAAATATTGATTTATTTGAATACATTAAATAACAATTTTTCAATATGTCCCCAATAAAGTTTAACTAAATCGATTCGATATAGTGAAATGTTCACATTTATTATTGGTTCAATATCGAGTTCCTTACATAATAACAATTTACTTATACCCATTACAATAGGCCAGCATAAGAAAAATATAATTCAGATTATAAATAATAGAAACACTTGCTAGAAACCTCTTGGTAAAAGCTTGAGCGCCAATAAGTATTGAGCCACCATTTTTACAATACTGAACCAATATTAGTGCCCTACCTGGGATAGATCCACGTGCAGTGGCAAATGCTATTTAAGGTAATATTCAGCATCTGTTTGATATGAACAAGTCACATTTGTACTTTGTTACTTCTTATCTACCAGTAGATTTGCCTTAAAGGCATTCTTATACCTTGTCAGAAATGAACAAGGATCACATTTATGCATTATTGGCTCTTAAGGATTCTTATGTTTCAGTACATGTTGTCTAAGATTTTGTCTATATTTGGTTTGAAATGAACAAGAGTCACATTTGTACATTGTTACCTCTGCAGGGCTTTTATGTACCAGTAAATGTGATTTAATGCTACTTTCATGTATGGTCTGAAACGAACAAGAGTGACATTTGTACATCGGTACTTCTGAACTACTCTTATGTATCAGTGAATGTGATGTAAGGCTACCCTTCTGCTTTGTCTGATATTGACAAGAGTCACACTTGTACATTGTCACTTCTGAAGGATCCTTATGCCTCAGTAAATGTGTTTTAAGGCCACTTCTATATTTTGTCTGATATGAACATGAGTCACATTTGTACATTGTTACCTCTGAAGGATCCAAATGCACAAGTAAGTGTTCCTTAAGGCCCTTTTTACGTCTTGTTTGAAATGAGCAAGAGTCACACTTGTACATTACCTCTTCTGAAAGATCCTTATGTACCAATGAATGAGTTTTGAGGTATGTCTTATATTTTGTCAGATAAGAGCAAGAATCACATTTGTACATCGTTATTTCCGAAGGATTCTTATGTACCAGCATATGTAATTTAAGGTTACCTTTTTGTCTAGTCTGAAATGAACAAGAGTCACATTTGTGCATTGTTACTTCGGAAGGACTCTTATGTGTCAGTAAATGATTTGTAAGGCTTGTCTTAGTTTTCGCCTGATAAGAACAAAAGTCACATTTGAGCATTTGGATTTCCGAGGGATCTTTATGTACAAGAGAATGTCCCTTAAGGTGCGTTTTATATTTTGTTTGATATGAACAAGAGTCACATTTGTACATTGTTACCTCTGTAGAATCCTTATGCTTTAGCATATGTGCTTTAAGACCCTTTTTATGTTTTGTCTGAAAAGAACAAGAGTCACATTTGTACACTGTCACTTCTGAAAGATCCTTATGCACTAGCGAATGCATTTTGAAAACACGTTTTTGTAC
The DNA here is from genome assembly GCA_963583905.1 of Stenurella melanura. Taxonomy (NCBI): domain Eukaryota; kingdom Metazoa; phylum Arthropoda; class Insecta; order Coleoptera; family Cerambycidae; genus Stenurella; species Stenurella melanura. The sequence continues at coordinate 118,764,952 of OY757315.1, forward strand.
TGTCTGAAATGAACAAGAGTCGCATTTGTACGTTGTTACTTCTGAAGGGTCCTTATGCGTTAGCATATGAATTTTCAGGTAACTGCTACTTTTTGTCTGAAATGAACAGAGATTACATCGGTACATTCTTGTTTTTGTCACTACATGTTTTTCAGTCGATCTGTATGGTTTCAATGAATTCTCTTCAAACTCCGACATTAAACATTCCTGTCTTCTATGTAACATTGTGCTGACTTCCGATTGTGGTAAAATAATACCATCTGCAACAAACCTAAAAAACATTTTATTTACTTATTTATTGTACACTATGGGACAGATCAAAATACATACTAACGCTTATCTAAAATTACTAACATTAAACCACAGAGATTCCCTTTATCTAAATGCCAGAAAACGAGCCATAAAAGTATTCATGTCGCAGAAACATCAGCACTCAGGGTTATCACTAAATACCGACATCCAACAAATTTTATGCACAATTTGCCAAACAGGAACCCACAGGCGCATTTCACATTTTTCTTAAATTACATATTACATATGAAAATTAAAATATTCTGACTGCTTCATATATAAGGAATGAATTATGAAGCCATATGGCCTCAACTATCCAGAGAACATGGCTAGTGGCAATATATCTATTTAGGCACGATGCGACAATTTTATTGTTCATTAATTAATACGGATCTGTTAGTGTGGCAGAGTGAAGTCGTTTATTTTGTCGTAACAAATATTAAGACTCCCATCTAACATGAATTAAAAATGCACGTAATGTGAAATTCCTAGATGCATGAGTACAGACAATCCTTAAACAGAGTGGAATTTTTTCACATGTACTGTGCTGGAAACGTGGTATATTACAAAAACGTGTCATAAGTCAATTTTTTTGACTATCGCCAAGAGATTCTTGTAAAACCATTTTCAAAAACAACAAAATATTAACTTTACCTAGTATTCTTATTTTAGAAGCAGTAATGTTCACCAAGCAAAAGCCAGACTTATATAATCACAGGAATGACATTCACAACTACTCTACACGAAACAACGCAGATATAAAAAATTGACCAGTTCAACTTAAGTACTTTAAAAAAAGCCCAAAATATACATACATATAGAGGTGCTACAAAACAAAGCATATTATTCCATAGACGAGTATTTTGATCAGGAGTGTACTTAAAATATATTATATCATAACATACTAGCACTATATTTACTCCACGTTTAGATCTGTATTGTATTTGTTTAAATTATGTTATTATTGCTGAGTATATTTATTGTTATTGCTATTATCTATTTGAAATTAACCTTCTGCAAAGACGTTTCATATCCCATGTATTTTGGCAATTAAAATAAAACATAATAAATAAATAAATAATAAAGACTACCTTAAGCAGAAAATTAATTTACCTAATTTGAAACTTAGTTTAATATTACCTGACCAAATCGGGTTCTTCTGCTTTCTTTATTTCAGTTTCTTCATTAAGTACATATTTTTGATCTTCCATTTTAACAATGTTTTCTTCCTTAGATTCTTTTTCACCGCAAAATATTTCCTCCATGTTAACCACATCAAAATTATTACTTTCCTCGTTGCAGGCCAACACTTCTTTTGGTGTAAATGCTTCCTCATTTATAAATTTCAGATCCTCCACGTTCACCATATAATCTTCACTTTCATCTTCAATTTCCTTTTTAACCTTTTCACTATCATCGCAGACCATTTGTTCTAATTCAAGTACACTATTTCCCTTATCAATTTCACTATTATCGGCACTTTCTCTTTCCCCGCAGAGTTGTGGTCCTGTTTTTATAAAATCAACATAGTTACCTTCTACCTCGCTTGTTGTAACATCTCTCATTGTGAACTGTAATAATCTGCTTAGTTCTATTTTATCTCTAATGTTTACATCTAAAGATTCACAATATTGCTTAATCTTCTCTTCTATAATTAAGCAGTTGGTGAGAAAACGGAAACACGTCTCTAGAGATTCATGGCAGAGTGGGCAGATTACAGGATTCTTGACGACACCCAAATCCTGACAATGAAAAAACAAACATTAAAATTAGAATCGGGCGTGGGAAAAATGTAAATTGTTTTAAATATTGTCTATAATTATTTCTTTGTGGCATGTTTAAATTTCCTTGTTTTTTTGTTGAGTATTTTGTCACTTCAAAGAAAATATTAAAAAATTTAATGTAAGAGACTATTGCAGTTGAAATGAACAGCAGAGAAGGACATGTTGTATTTGTTTTGAAAGTAAAGATTATACGAATTGTTGTGCTTTACGCACCCTTGGGAAGGGATGCTGATACGCCACTGGTAGAAGTATGATTCCAGAAATGGACAGAACAAGATCGAGTTTCTAATTGTTCTGGATCACCGCCGAGAAGGCTATAGAAGATTTCTAGGTAGCTCTACAGACGTTTTTGGAGTATATTAGCGCGTGAGGCGGAGGAGGGAGAAGTTTTTTTAAAGAGAAGTTTGGTGGCGAAAAGTGTGGTTAGAAATACGAAGTGTAAATACAAACATTATAAAGGTTATTTTAGAAATATTGTGTAACCAGTAATTTATTGAATAAAGTGTTTATCCCTTGTTAAAATTATTTGAAACCCACGGATTTTATATTGGGTGTTTCCCAAAAGGGATGGAAATACACGACAGTATTGTAAATAAAGTAATTAAAAATGAACATAGTCCAATTAATCAATCAATGGAACAGAGGTTCAAGCAGACACCTCTGCTCCGCATATGGTATAAATCCAGTACTTATTGCCCTTGTACTTGCTGCCATTGTTGTTAGTTAGAAACGTAACTGCCCGCTGCACAGTGGGACAATTCTTATTTCTAGCTCGCCAAAATTCATAAAAACTCATATTTTAAAACGATGCCGAATTCAAGTTAAAATAAAGGTTAATAATCCAGAGACCATGAAATCGCCCATGCATATATCAATCCTCGATACTAGTCGTAACACGTCAGTGAATCGAGCAGTTTTTAATCCATTTAATTGAGTTAAATCAGTTGTTTGTGCGCTTCCACTTGAAATTATTGTACGCCTTGTAATTATTTGAGTAATTAAAAAATTTAATCTCATAGTAATTTTTCTTAGCCTGTTCAATTTTAAAACGATGTCTTTTTTTTATATCTTATATCTTGAATAAACTTTGTGATCTCGTAATAATTTATAGGCTTTGTGTAAATCTCTTAGAAATCCCTATCCAAAAAAGTATATCCATCTGCTCCAAAAAAAGTATTATAAAATGTAATAAAACTAGTCTCACAGCTCAGATCTTCAGCCATAAAACTCCACTTTTCTTGCGATAGCAAATATTTGAAGTAATAACCTTGAGGGTGGATGCCGCTCCTTCTCCAGGGGTGGAAATTAGTAAACTCAAAATAACCACAGAAATCGATAGAGGGATGAATTCTAAGCAAAAAATGGCCTAGGAAGTTTTTTCGATAAACCAATATTTTTCGAGTAATTCGCAATTGAAAATCTTGATTTTTCATCTAAAAATGCATGTCTTGATTGAAGGTGACTGTTTGTTCGCCGAAAATTGAATTCGAATTGAAATAACGGAAAAACGACGAATTTTTGGAGGAAAACTTTTTTAAAGTACTTAAAAAGGCCTTTAAAATGACCTTAAACGTCGTTAGCATAAAAACTTACGGAGTTATGATGAAAATAAAATTATTGTCTCGTATTCTTAAGGAAAAATCAGCAATGAAACCAATGGCTTAACCGCAAGATTTTGTGTTTGTCTAAATATACCGGGTGATTCAGTCTGGTATGCATCTCCCTGTACCTTTTTTATTTCAAGGAAAAACTACAACAAACCATGTATATTTGTAAATCGCTCGTCAAGCTGTATCAAATGAGGAGCAGCTATGCAAAAGACGATAAATCCGTTTTTAAACATTTATTAGTTAGATACGGAAATCGCTTCTTAATAAATCAATCTACGGCTTGGTTACATCTAGATTAAACAAAGAACATTAAATCCAATGAGAAACAGCATATTAAAAATAAGCGAGTAACCAAAAGCTAATAAATCCATATTTCGACCAAGCAAAGAGCGTTAAATTAATGTATGTAAGATTAACAGATTTCTTTAAAAATATGTCTTATTATTTTTTAATGTGATCGTAGTTTCATAGTTTATCGCGAGATGGTGCAATTTTCACATACATGTAATACATAAACACGATATTGTAGTAAGGCAGTTTGCTGTATGAAATTTTATATTTTATTAATATTATTAATTAATATTAATATTAATTATATTAATATTTATTAATTTTCTCGAAATTTTTCTTATGGAAATGTACACTTTTTTTACACAGGTGAATGTGACAATCGGCAAAAAAATATAGCATGCCATTTGAAAAAAAGTTACTTTGGCATATATGATCACAAAGATGATTTAAGATCGTCATTTGATAAAGCTTGACAAGCGATTTGCAAGTATATACATTATACCAAACATATAGCATTCTCAGTTGCAAAAGTGTCCAGCCAAGCTACGAAATGCAGTCAACAAGTGAATTTTTTTCTTTTACACTGTCGGCAGGCGGGCAATTACTACGACTTCTGTCATTAATCTGTGTGCCTCCTTTCGTTTCATTTTAATGCAGCTGTACGACGAAGATAGAGACGTACAGAATTGTCGAATGTTTGCGCTTTTGGAAGAATTGTATTTCCACCACAGTTTCTTCAGTGACTGAACACCTGCACGTTTAACTTGAAATGCTGTAAAATCCGCTAGAGTTATGAAGAAAATGGATGTAAACAATTTCATAGAAAATTAAATTTTCTATAAAAATGTCAGTGGTAGCATATGCCTAACTTAAATACTTTTGGCGAGAAGATGGTTGAAAGTCGCGCACTGGACAACTGTAAATTTTGTATTCAATTTTCAGTCACTCTCGCGCCTAAAGCATTGAAGATAGACATATGCCAAGACTCACTTTTTTTATAGAAAATTTAATTCTTCATAAAATTGTCTATGTCCATTTTTTTCACAACTCTAACGGTATTGGCAGCGTTTCGAGTCAAAAGTTCCAGAGTCCAATTTTACTCGTGTTTTTTTTTTCACAGTAGGCAGCAATTTAGATAATAATATTAATAATGTACTAATTTGTTTGCAAGCAAATGTACATGCCTGTTGTTCAATAAGATTTACCTAACAAAAAGTATTCAATATTTCAATCCAATTTAATCAGCAAGAGAATTTACTTATGTGTCCCAAATTATTTGTAGCCTTGGTGGAAAAATTCTAATATTTTACGTTCCTGTCGCACAGACAAACGTCTTGTCTTTATTAGATCGAGCGCTTCTCTGTTTTACGACTTAAACTGCTATAAGCTTGGTACAGTCTATATATGGTTTATTGCGGGTGTTTATTGAAATTAAAAAGATACTGGGGAGTGAATACCAAACTTAATCACCCGGTATATTATTAATTGTTTACTTCATGTGATTTTAAAAAAAATGTTTTATAATATAAGTGTAAGATGAAGTTTCTTAAAAATGTTTTCAACTGCTTATTGACGAATTCCATATTTTTATTCATATTTCCTGTTCAGACATAAATGTTCAATATTTGCAATAAAATTGCTAGTATATTTAATTATATGAAATATTTTTATGAATGGTTTCAGTAGTTAGTTACTCTTGTTACACGAATGTTCCGTCAAGATCCGGCCTCTAATCGCCAGTAGTTAAAAGACATATAAATATCAAATGTATATAACAAACATCAACAAAGAGCAATAAATAAATATACACAAAATATATAGGAACGCATACCCATGTATAAATCAACATGCACATATAAATAAAATTCAAGTAGAAATAGTAGGTGGCGAGAAGAATTCTTGTAGTGTGTAACAGTTTTTTTGTAGCAGTAATTCTTTCAATCAATTTTTAAAAACATAAACATTGGGGCAATTTTTCATTTCTGCATTCAGTGTATTATAAAGTTTACAGCCAGTATAGTGAAAATTCTTTTGGTAAAAAGTTGTTCGAAAATTATTTGGTGCCAACAACCCTCTTGACCTCGTATTATGATCGTGGTTCAGTTGGTTTGCCGAGAATGTGGTGAGGTTTTTGTAAACATAAGTACAAACCCCAGAATGTATATTCCAGCAACAGTTAGTATCCTAAGATTTTGAAATGTATTACGAGATGACTGACGATATTCGAGTCCAGCAATAATTCGGAGAGCGTGCTTTTGTATTAAAAATACTCTACTTATTTGTGTACTCGTTCCCCAGTTAATTATTCCATATCTTAAATGGGAATGAAAGTTGGTGTAGTACAATGTTAATAGTACCTTAGGATTGCAATATTTAGCCATATAATTTAAAGCCTAGCAACTCCTGCATAGTTTAATACATAGTGCATTGATATGTGAGACCAAACTTAGTTTATAGTCCCATACGATACCCAATATTTTTACCGAGTCGGTGGAAGTCACCTGGAAATTAGTGTTTTCAAAAAGGCAAAATTCTTGTAGCTGTCCCCGCATTCTAAATAGTATCGAATACAACTTATTTTTATTTACATTCAAAAAGTTCTTTTCTGACCATTTAATTACATTTTCATATATATACTCGGCTGCAATTTTAAGAGTTGCTAGAGCTTTTTCGACTATTATAATATTAGTATCGTCAGCGTAACAAATAGTGTGAATTGATGGAGAATAGTTATTTAAAAAACTCGTCATTTGCAAAAATTAAAAATAATAGAGGTCCAAGTATTGACCCTTGGGGTACGCCTTGTTTTATGTCATTACTGGTACTTGTTACATTATTATTTAATTTAGCCACCTGAGTTCTACTTTTTAAATAAGAAGTCAGGAGATTCAACGGAGTTCCTCTCACTCTATATCTTGATAATTTTGTTAACAATAAGTAATGGTCAACACAGTCGAAAGCACGTGAAACGTCTATAAGCAAACCTAAAACTCGTTTTTTATTATCTAAGGCACATGAAGTTGAATTTTTTCATTTACCCATCGACAATATAACATCTGCCTCGCTTATTTCAGACATAGTCATTGAATCACAAAACATGGGTACATTAGCCCGAAAAAAGTCAAAATCGTGTTCGTTATTTTCATTGCCTGATGTAAAGTGTAAATTAAAATTATTTGCAGATTCCTGCTCACCTATTTGAAAGTTTTCCTCATACATAACTATGTTACTCATTTGTTTATTTTCCTTTTGTAGATTATTAATTATGCCCCACATTGTTATTGATTTATTGTTCAATTTTGAAATCTATTTGTCATAATATTCCCTATTTGCGAGTTGTAATTTGTCACTATAAATTTTATTAAAATATTTACTCTGCATAATGTGCATTATGTGCAGCTAATGTACTGTAAAGAGTCAAGTTATTTTTGAGTTCTGTTAGTTCTGGTGTTGATTTAAAATTCTTATTTTTGTTGATATGTGTTAGAAAACGTTTTATCGGGAAACATATTCCAAAACAGTATAAAAGTATTTTTGAAAATATATCAAAGCCTGTATCGGGACAGTTCTCAGCTAACACATCCTGTCATGTTTGAGATAGCTACGAAATCACGTTACATTTTGCGAACTAAAGTGTCTACGATAGGTATACTTATTGTTCTCTTGCTATATAGTATGAAATGCATACCTACGTAATAAGACTAAGGCACGAAATCGCTTGCTTTACATGTTAATACATACGATCGCAAACAAATATGGACTTAAAGTAAGTGATATGATTTACATCGTAAAGAATATATTGGATAAACCACGGCAAGGAACCGAAATATGAAAAGTCGAGATGTCACGCTTTTCTACCAACTGTATTAACAGTTGTTTTCTGTGATCTTTTAATATCAGTGATTAAATCACAGTCCGTATTATATCGCCCATCACTACACGGCACACATCTTTGACAGTCGCCATGTCTTCTTGCATGTGCCGTAAGTCTATATTAATCTAAGTACTAACTTACTACTCTTAATTAGAAGAATATCAGTACCTACCAATTCTGGAAGACATCTTTCTATCATATTTTTCAACATGTTTCCCGTTTCAAAATCAATGGATAATGCTAAACATTTTTTTACTGGGTTCATACAAAATCCACATATAAAGTTCTGATCCTCTGCGACACCAGTCCCAATTTCATTTCTGTTTTGGTAGACACCTATCAGATCCGGTTTGGGATCGGTCTTTGTGTTGACAAATGCAACGGCATAGTCTCGTGCACAGAAGCATGCCGCTTTAAAATGGAAATATTTTATAAGCATTCTTGCACAGTTTGCACATATCATGGGATCTTCTGTTACAGCTAAATTCTAAAACAAAATTCAAAGGAATCTCACAATCAAAATATGAACTGAATCAAATTCAGACATAGATAACCTTCATTTCTGGTACTGAGCATTAATTTACGTTACGACACTTACTATTATTGGCAGGAGTGTATCTAACATGCGTTTCATATCTCCGTCTATTGCTTTAAAGTTATCACATATTTCCAAACAAAGTCTACATACTCTTTGTTGAGGCATCATTTTTTAATAAATAACAAATATGTAGAGACAAGAACTTCTTGTTTGTGTCAACAACAAACACAGCACAGAAAATACCTCCAGCTTCCAGCGCGAAATTATTCTGTGCTACAGTCTTGACTGAACTTAGCTATCCAGATCCTACTTCGTGTGAATTGCAAATATCATTCTCTATCTATCCTACTCTAAGGTTCACTGCAAACGAAAGCACCTATTATTTTCTGTGGTAATGATGTTGCTGTTGGTAGTGCTCTGTAGCTGAGTTCATTCGGTCCGGATGCTTTTTACCTCTGTTTTGTTTATACCAATTTTAAGTAATTGTTTGTTACTTTACCGTGTTTGTGTTATGTTCTGTGATAGTTAATATTTGTCTACTTTTGAATTACATATTTGTTACTAAACATGGAAACCAGAAAAAGAATAATATGCAGATTTTGCTTGAAAATATGTGACAAGTTTAAAGCTTTAGACAGAGATACAAAAAGCATCTTGGAAACAGTTGTGCCAAAAATCGTAAGTATAAAAAATTTGTGCTCAATTATTCAATACTTACTATATAATTTGATTGTGTGATGCTTTCGGTAAATTTTATTTTAGGATTTACCTACAGTACAGGAGTCTGTCATTTGTACAAATTGTGCAGAAACACTTACAAAATGTTTCAATTTTAAAGCTGCTTGCATCCGTACACGTGATTATATAGTTCCATTTGTTAACAACAAAGCTGATGTCAAAGTGGATCTAAAAGATGTCTACATGAGGAAAAGTGATAATTTAATTGTTCTGGAAGATCAAGACATATGTGGGCTTTGTATGGGTCCAGTAAAAAATAATTCTGCCCTGGCACTTGATATTGAAGAGGGAGTCGTCACCTTGAAGAAAATGATAGAACAATGTCTTTCGGAATTGGTAGGTATCAATATTTTTCAAACTGAAGCGTATATAGACTTGATAGCATATGCAATCAGCAGGATTCGGATAACAGTTCCATTTTGCAATTTATGAGGGGCATACTTAAATATGTTTGTAACAATGTTTTCGATAAACATAACCGAAGTTTTGCAGTTGTAAATAAACATGCTGCTATCTGGTGATGGGTCGTTATTTTCATACCATTACTTTGTTAAGGTATTTTTTGGTAATGTACCATCAAGTTACTCAATGCTAGAATAACTTAGACAGGGAGTTGGCTGCGTTTGTGTTCACGAAAATAAGAAAAAAGATATTTAGGGTTGTTTTCTGGGTTGATTTTGAATGGTTTTATTGAATTTTGAAAATTTTATGTCAAGTGTAGCAACCCCTAAGCAGGTATTCTTTCAACGAGATTTTTTATTTTATGGAAATAGGTAGTTTTCCATTTTAAATGTTAACAATTTTTTCTACTACTTCGCCATAATATGTTAGGGACGTTACTCTATCGAATTGGCTGAAACTAAATTAATGTACTATATGAGATTTTAATGAAAATGGTTCCGGTGTTTGAGTTTTACTGATGATTTAAATAAAGATTTAAATCAAATTGTGTAACGGTATGCCCCCATGGTCGGAAGTATTCATCCGGAAATGACAGTTCTGTTCCGGACTTTTCATAAGAGCATCTTCATGGCACCAAAATGTTTGATCTGTTGACAGAAAATTAACCTTACTTTTGCCACAGCATAAAGAAAACAATCCTGTGCTTGTGCTTTTGCTACAAATATATTAAATTAATAAAAAATGAACTCTGATATGATATTGAACGCTATTGGTGTCATGTGCATCAAATTTACAATTCACACGTTACATACTCAAAAACTCTATTAACAAAACCAGCACAATTCAGTATTTCTAATAATTTTTTAGGTTATTGTCAACACAAACACTCTAAATTTGACAAGCAAACAATAATTCCGGATTATGGATATGGACAAAGTTGAAGTTCAGTCAACTATTTCGGCAATGACCTTGAAAACGGGCGGAATGGCAATAGATCAATTCCGGATTCATTTCCTAGCCATGGGGACGTACCGTAAAGCTAATAATCTAAGTAAATGAAAGTTTAGAAAATTCAAATAAAAATTACAGTTTATTTAAAAGCTCGATAATAATAATAATAATATCTTTATTTAACTACATGCATATGAAAACATTTGTAGCAGGTCAACAGGAGAATACGTAAAAAATATAATAAGATATATGGACATAGATACATGTCGCTAATAGCACAAACAACATATATTAGGTGTATAAAATTGAGTAAAATAAACCGCTGAATGATTGGTGGGTACACTACATGTCAACTGAAGAGTTGGTCAATATCTCCATGTAATCTTGAGAGGAGTAAAAACAGTACAACAGTAGGAACTGTTTAATTCTTATTTTAAAGGCATTGTAGTTTAAAGATCTTAAATTTGCAGGTAATTTATTGTAAAGGTTTAGATTAAGCGAGTTTCGTTTGGAGATTGAGAGTTTAAACCTGGGTGCTCTCAAGATGTCACTTGACCTTGTAGGATAGTTATGCAACTCAGACTGGACAGAATATGAATACTTATTTTTATGTATTTCTAATACTGAATAGAAAATATACAGTGAAGGAATTGGTAAAATTTTATATTTTATAAACAGGGGTTGGCATGGGTCATCAATACCAGCATTAGCTATTAGTCTTATGGCACACTTCTGTAGGCGAAAAACTCTAATGGCTGATACAAATTACAAAAAATTCAAATAAAAAGAAGAAAAGAACAATTAGGTTACACAGATAAAATAAGAGTTACCTTCCTAAATGTACATTATAAATTAGGTGCCTACTTAAAATAAGAAACCAAGTAAACAAATTAAACAGAACCAACTCTAAAAGAAAATAAAACATGACTTACCTACTCGAAAACAAAAATTTTAAATTAGGTTAATTATGATAAAGTTTGTACAGAAAAACTAATTTAGGTGCTTTTTCGGTCCCTAAACGATTTCGAGTCTTAGAATGAACCAAACCAAATGTTCAAAATATTCTCTGAATCGAGGCTGAACTAGCTGCAGCAAAGAATAATTGCCTGATAATCGGGGATAATCTGTCTATAATATCAATATTTCTTTGGGATTTCCACCAGCCCAAGCGTTTTGTGTTTTTAAGAATTTATTCGTGAAACATAATATCGGCAAGGGGCTCAGATTTTGCCAGAAATTTAATAATCAGTAGTAGTAAACCACTTTCGGGATATAATTTATTAGTGGCTTCTAAAACACGATTCTTTTCGCTTTCTGTTAATTTATGCTTTGTTTTCGTAGGGTCTAGAATGAAGACTAGCAAATGGTATGAGGTGATACACTGGTCTTATCGGTATCTAAATATTTTCATTTGCATTAAGGTAATTTCAGTTTCGTCAAAATGGGACTCAATTATTTTATATTCTGTGTAATATTACTAATAATTATTCAGTGTTGATTTTTTTTTTAATATCTCAAGTAGGTACACTTTAGATATTATTTTCAATTTTGGTATGTGATAGAATATAAAACCACATATTTGAGTTAGAACAGTTATTTTGTAGCTCCAGTGACGTCCCTGCAAACATGTCCTCTGATATTTTTTTTACAAGAAAGTGGTACGCCACTGATATTTTTTCATGAGGATATTTTTTCTGATTAGCCTGGGCAGTTCTACATGAAAACTGTCTCTTGCATTTTTCTCGTCAGACGCACAGTTCTTGATTAAAACAATTAAATTCAAATTGAAACTAATTATTATTAACACTGATATAGGCCAATCAAACTGGAAACATTTCTAAAGGTAATTGCCATTAGAGAAAAAACAACACCAGGATTATACAGTACATGTGAAATATCAATTTTCAGAAAAGTGCATTCAAAACAAAGTTGCAGAAACAAAATGGCGGACATTTTACATACGAAAAAATGTCAAAAACTCGGTTTTTCTCGTCTATCTATTTTTCATCGAAAACAGTTTCAAACAATAGTTGTAGGCATTTAAAAAACCTACAAAATGACGCCCACTGAATCAATCTCGGATTATTAGATTTCTCGGAAATTAAAAAAAAATCGAAAAATGACTTTTAATTTTGCACCAACTTTTGCAATAATTAATTTATGGTATCAACAATCTCTGGAAATATGCGACATTATGTGCTTAAAAATGTGACTGCAACCCAAATTTTATATTTTTAGTTTTATAAGCCGAAATATTTTATAACTTGGTCACGAAAACATTTATAAAATAATTTCTTAACTCCATTATAAGATATTTTATAGTTTTGCTGTAGAAACGTTTTAATGATAAATTTATAAAATAGTTCAGTTGCAGACAACAAAATAGCATTTTCTGGAACTCTAAGACAATCAATCGACATTTAGAAGCACTAATGAAATAACAATTAAACAAAATAATCATAGAACATTTAAATTATAAACAAATTTGCTGGTTGGGCATTTTTATTAAAATCTCGTATAGTACATTAATTTAATCTTCGGGTGACTGTAGCGATGAAAGTAGCCATAGTAGAGGATCGTGCCCATTGAGGTATTTAACCAGCATCTCGTGAACAATAATATGCCAAAATTTCAGTCAATTTGATAGGGACCCCTTTTCCATAAGATTAGTAGAGTCAGGTCAAGTAAATATGAAATGTACACTGAGGAGTGAGAAACATAGTCATAAGCTCAGTGATTCTCAAACTGCGTGATTTAACGATCAATATTATTTATTTTCGTGAACTGACACCACTCTAAATATGATAAACGTATTTATATGAAATATTTAAGTTATTTTTAGTGGTAACTAGTGGACATTCATCCGTCAAACGAACAATGTCAATCCACTAAGTCTTACAATTTTCTTGTACGTAGATATTATAGGTTTTAGAATAGAATAAACACGATCGCATAGCTCAATCGATAAGATGGTCGAACAGCAATAAATATAAATGGGGTTGTTGCAAGATCGATCCCCAATCCCACTTTTTTTTTATTTGATTAATTGTTAAAAGTTAATAATTTTCCTTCTAAAATTCTTATTTTATTAAACTTCGCCGCGAGTTTTGTTAAAACTTTATTTCCCCAAAAATGTGTCTTATTACTACTAGCGCGTGTTTATCTCTAGTAAAATCTACTTTCTTACGTTATATGTTAATACATGAATGGTGAAACGTGTATTGAGTAGATAAATTGTTCAAGTGTAGTGTTTAGTGTTTATGAAAACGTGTCAATGCGTTGTTCTTTCAGAATTGTTTTAATTTATTTGTTTTAAAATTGTTAATTTTTTTAATATTTATTTTGTCAACCAGAATTTTTATTTATTACCGCTAAAAGAAAAATAATTTATTTTTGTTGTTCTCATAGAGATTTCAGATTTCTAATAATACTACGATGCTATCCTTTCCCGGCAAGAATTGCCCAAACCTTCCCGTGTCTCTTGCTGGACTGTAGCAATATTAGTCTTTGATTTCTTTTTCTGACCACTTATTGTTATTGACTGAATCGGGAAATTCATTTTTTGTTATCAGTTTCATTTGTGCCCGAACCTATATACCTACAGTGTCCGTCGTAAAGTTGGCTACAATGGGAAAAATTTGTATTATTGAGATTTCTAAAGAATACTATATTGGGGGTTCGTTTCTTACATGCAAATACCTTTATTCAACTAAAATACATAACGTTTTTGTCGAAACTAAGCATTTATTTGTGAAATAGACACAAGAGCTTATAATAATGGTATAGGTAAAATTTGCACGTTTTTATTTTCCTCATATCTGCTTCAAAATTGATATATGGGGTCCTTGTATTCTATATGCACTATTTCTTCATAAAATTTTTTGATGTCTTAACAATTTGACCCAGTTTTCGGTACCACGGTCAACTATTTTTTACAGTCCGGCCAAACTGGTGATCACATGACATGTGTCAAAATGTAATTTTTTTGTTGTTGGATATGCATATAGACTACTGGCAGAAAGGCGGAGCTTATCTGTACCTGACAGCTAGCGCTCGTAGTGGCCAAGTAGAAAGTTAATTAATGTGTCGTTTACACGTACATGAATAGGAGAAGCCTTGTTTTTAATAAATATTTTATTATAAGCTTTTTAAAAACGTGTAAATCTCTGGGTTTACTTTAATGCCACCAAAGTGGGAAGTGTTGGGAACGCCGCAGCTACAACTGACATTGTCAAAATCAGCAGTTTAGTGTTTGTTATTGTGTAGCATAAGCATAATCTCCGGCTAATATCATGGAAAAATCATGCGGAGATGTTTGTTGCGTGGTTAACTGTGGAAATAGATCGAATAATACTAAATATATAAAGTTTTATTCATTTCCCACATAGGGGAGTCAAATTAGACAAAAAGGACCCAAACTACGGCAAAATTCCCCGATCGATGACTTTTGTTGGAATGTGTTCACAAAGATGTGGACAACAAAAAAGCAAAATGCCACCGCGAGAAATTGTGTGGAAAATTCTTTATTAAACAATTTAGGTGCAATACGATACTTCATGAATAACTTTTTGAATCAAATTTGCATGAAAGAACTAACAAAACCATTGGAAAGAACACAACATTTTGTGAAAGAAACATATATATGTGCAGTCATTTGTTAATTAACGCTCCAACTCGCGCTACGTCGGCCGTCCGTTCACGCTGGAAATGCTGCATAATTTCCCGCTGTGGCATTTTGATATTTTGTTCTCCACACCTTTCTGAACACGTTTCAACAAAAATCATCGATCAGGCAATTTTTCCGAAATGAAAATCTCCTTTAACAAGTCTGTATAAACTGGAGCAGAGGGAAAAGTGGATCAAAGCATGAAATACGAGATATGTGTGTAGTTAACAATTCAAAATATTCTGAGAAAATACTAATTTTGTTAACTAATTTTATAGCTCAGGGGGATCCTTATGGCAACCGAATAAGTGCTCAAAGATTTGCACATTTTATAGATAATACAAAATTAAGCCCTAGTTTCGTGAAATCAATTTTTCCATTTTGTTACTCAAAGAAGGGCCCGACAAAAGTCAATGTTAAACTCTAAACAACGGTAAATTTTCATTGAGTATTAATAATTAATTGTTTAGTCACATATACAATATATTACAAAAAATGAAATGTCATCTCACCTATGCAAAAAATGTTTTAACATAACAAAAAAATAATATTCACTCGAACATTACATTTACTCACTACGGAATTGTTTGTACTTACTGCGTATATGACAGTCGCGGCAACAAACAATGATTAAATTTTTGTAAAATCAGGAAAAAAACAAATCGACGTGTACACATAAATATAAAAGCCACAGGAAGTAATTCGAAAAAGCTTCACTGAAGCGCTAGTAGTCATTCTGCCGCTACTCTATACGAACCCCCAATAGAGTTTTTTAGAAATGTCAAAAATACAATTTTATCCCATATGTAACCAACTTTATGGACACTGTATAATCAGAATTCCACTAAAATTATAAAGTTACTAAATTAATAAATGATGATGATTTTATGATATCTTTCCTATTTTTTTAAAATTATTTAGCGACATCATTGCTGAGAACTGTTTGAGAACTACTGGCATTTCTTATGCATCAAATAAAATCTTAGTTCAGATGTTCTAGCGGCCATGACACAAGTCAGTTTAAATTGTACCCAACTCTACGTGATCCTTTTCCTTTCTAATCAAAAGTCAGTTCATTTACTGAGAGTGATGGACAGACACAATTTTTCCTATGCTTGATTTCTATTTTCAATATTTGTTTTTCGGTCGATAGGATTTAAGTGTCGTCAAGAAACCTGTGATCTGCCCGCCCTGCCATGAATCTTTAGAGATGTGTTTCCGTTTTGTAACCAGCTGCTTGATTGTAGAAGAAAAGATTAAGAAGTATTGTGATCCCCTAGATATTAATAGCAAAGAACAAGTAGAGCTAAGCAGTCTATTAGAGTCCGCAACAACAGATGTAACAACTAGAGAGATAGATGGTGACTCGGTTAATGCAATCAAAGTAAAAGAACAATTCTGTGAGGATAATAAAAGTCATGATGAGAGACTAGTTAGTGATGAAGGTGATATAATTAAATTTGAACAGGTATTCTTGACTGAGAGTGAATATGCTAATAAGGATGTCGACATCAAAACTGATAATTTTATGGAATTTGTTGAACAGAAGGCCAACAATAAACAACAGACTACACCATATAATTTGTGGACCCCTGAAGAAGAGATGGTTAAAATTAGTTCTATTAAAATAGAAGAAATAATTTGTGATGAAAATGAGGCCAGACGTAGCCCGGAAAATCTTGTTGAAATGGAGGACCAAAAATGTTTAGTTAATGAAGAAATTGAAATCAAAACTGAAGAATCTGACTACATAAGGTAATATTAAATTAAGTTTTATTTTACATATGGAATATTGAATATGATTTATGGTTGGATAAACTGGGAAAAAATTCTGGCTATGTGCAAGTAATTATTTCCACATCCACTTAGTGGATTGGAAATATAGCAATCGTATAAAAAATGTCAAAATTTTTTTTTTCTTGAAATAGGTTTAGAATGTCATGAAACGTCGAGATTTTAAATTTGAGCGAAAGAAATTTCTGTCTGTTGGATTTTTTTGTCCGCATGTTTTCTCCGGAACGGTTTAAGATATTGACTTGAAATTTTGTACAAGTATATAACGAGATCAGGAACTGGATTGTTTTTTGAACATATCCAATGAAGGGTTCGGGAGGTAAATACCATTATTAAAAGATTTTTCCCTAGAAATTCTCATTAAGTAGAGTTTATGTATTAGTTTTCTTATGTTTGATGCTAATTTTTTAATATGATTGTCCCATTTTGAGTTTTGATCAATAATAATGCCTAGATATTTTGCTTGTGGTGCTTCTAGAATTTCCTCGGTACAGTTAAATCTAATGGAAAAGTCATGTCTACTAGCTGATGTTAATGAAAAAGCTATGTATGTGTTTTCTTAATATTTAGTGGTACTTTGAAAGTACTCAACCAATTATGTACTTTTTTACACCCTTTATAACTTTTTTTTAACGAGGTTCCAAGAAGGGTCTTGGAATAATAAGACTGTCGTCTGCAAAAGAAATAATAGTACCCTTTATGTCTAGGCTAGTTAATGAGTTTATATAAATTAAAAACAAAATTGGGCCAAGCACAGTGCTTTGAGGAACACCTATTTGGATTTTCCTTGGCTTCTCTAACACGAGTCATTTGTAACCTGTCTGATAGAAAGTTTCTAAAGACATTCAGCACAGTTCCGCATACTCCATAATGATATAATACATCTAAGAACTTTTCATGGGGCACTGTGTCAAATGCCTTGGCTAGGTTAAGGAATACTGCAATACATTTGTTATTTTGATTTAGATTATCAGTTATTTCTTTCGTCATATGTTTAATTTACTACCTGTTTTGTGTATTGGAGAAATTACTGTATTTTTGAAGCTGCTTGGAACAATACCGGTTTTAAATATTAAGTTAAAGATATGGGCAAGAGGCTTAACAATATCTAGATGAGTATCTTTTATTAATTTAGCTGGGATTCCGTCAATTCCAGGGGAGCTGTCGTTCTTGAGTGAGTGTATATTAATCTTTGCATTCTCTCAACAACCGGACTTATGGTTATTCTAGCAAATTAAGACCTAAAATAAATTTGCCCAATTTCTTATTTGACATTCTCATTATAACACCATAGTCCCTTACGGCTGAATTTATTTACCTACCTTGTCTTAAACATTTTTCCATTTACATTTTCATAAAATCTCTTATTCAGTTTCTTGGAAATGCTTAGCCTTTGAAACATTTTTCGCCCTTATTCTGAGCTCATCAGAAAGGCACAAAGCCACACATAACGATGTTTCATGCAAAACCAAGGCAATATCCATGAATAACTATGAAATATTTATATTTATTATAAAAAACAACATGCCTTGGTTTTGCATGAAACATCATTATGAGTGGCTTTGTCTCTTTCTGATGAGACAAATTTATTTTAGGTTTTAATTTGCTAGCATAACCAGAAGTCAGGTTATCGAAAGAATGCAAAGATTTCATTAATGTTTTTTACATATAGTTTTTCTTTTAGTTTCTTTTCCGCTGTTTGCAAAATCCTACAAAGAATATGTTTCATTACTAAAAGCAAACAAATAATAAATAATTCACTTTTAAACAAGTCTAGGTAATATATACATTCTCTGTTAATTATGTCATTTTACACCAAACCGAACTGTAATATCCACTGTTATATATACATGTACTCATTGGGGTTTTCCGTAAATAAATAAATAAACATGTTCGTCTAGTATTTTGTCCATCATCATTAACATATTACCTTTCGTATTTCTGTAAAGTTATTTTATTCGAGAGAAATTTTTAATAATAAATAACAAATCAGTTGGAACTGAGAAAATGTATTGGAAAAGTACTTACCCCGGATGTTTGCCTCTTTATGGTCAAAGTTAGAAGACGTAAACTAGATACAAACAGCCAGCTTCAGATAGATATAATTTAGCGTAATGGGTATCGAATGAAGCATGTAATAAAAAATGTGTTATTTGTTTATTCTATTTACATATATTTATTTGCTTGGTATAAAATCATTATTCTTGGCAAATTGTCTATAGTCATTTTTTGACGCCTACTGTTAAATATTAATGGCAAATAACAAATAAGTATAAAAAATTGAAATTAAATATTTCGCCAACGTTTCGGAAATCTAATCTGTTTCCTTTTTCAAGGCTTTTTTAAAAAACTTTTTCTATGCACAGAGAGAAATCGCTTTGGAACATTTTGCACAATGTTGTGGAACAACGTCTTGTTGCATTTTTTTAAACAATTGTGAAATTTTGAGGCACAACGTTATATAGTTTTATACAATTTAATTGTGCATAATTCTTGTGCGTTTTATTTATCCAATATAAAGATTTAGTTTCGATGAATTTATTGGAAACTTCGACCAACAAATTGATGAAATTTAGAGTTAAATTTATTTACTTTTTCTCAACAAATCATAGCAAATTTAACTTAATTAATTGTTAATAGTATCCTCAAACTATATATTCTGTTGCCATTCTATTTACAATTAGTTTTAAGTAATTGTTTAAAGGATATGCACAACTTGTGTAACATAAAAGTATGATTTTATTAATAACGGTTGTTGACAAACTTGTGAAAGTAGTTGTTGTAGAAAGTCCCAATATATTTATTTCCGCTGAACAATAATAGTAATCTAAGCCGCCCGCACAAACTGCACAATTTAATGACATACTATTCACAATCAGTTTGGTGATATTGTTTTAAAATTTTGTATAATTGTTTAATTTGTTTCACGTAAAGTTTATTGGTTAAAAATTGTACTGACCGCGCCGGCCATATTACGCAT
Organism: Stenurella melanura; assembly: GCA_963583905.1. Taxonomy (NCBI): domain Eukaryota; kingdom Metazoa; phylum Arthropoda; class Insecta; order Coleoptera; family Cerambycidae; genus Stenurella; species Stenurella melanura. The sequence goes on from OY757315.1 coordinate 118,784,871, forward strand.
ATACGCGCAGGCAATTACGCATCAGATCCAGGTGATATTTCGTTAAGTGAAGACGTACACTTCCAAATTATAGAAGTACATACATTTCTGATGGAATTTGTTGAAAACTTATTAACCGAGTGGGGTTTCCTAGATCTAATTCCAGCATTCACAGAGGTAAGTACTTCACACAGAGTTACAGATTTGCATATATGTTCTCCTAAATTAACTTCGTTAACACATAAATATAAAAATGGTTTCGTTTATATGCGAAGAATGCATGATACCTATCTTCTAATACTTGATTTCGTTTACAGCTAGAGAGTAATTTCGTTTTCTTATGCGAAGCGACAGAAAAATATTCCTAAACTACTAAACCCAAAAAGCAAACTTGTAAAAGAACTGCTTCAAAACGAAGATAACACTTCTGATGATAAGCAATACATTTGATTTTGGTGATGAGCTGATAAATGTTTTTTTTTTTTTAAGAATATGACGTGACTACGACATAAGCTTTATTACTACAAACTGCGTTAATAGAAGCTAAAAAGAAGGAGCACTGGGAGCCTTCCAAATTAGAATTATTAAATGGATTTATTTTAAGCATAAATGTAAGTCACCTACTTCTTTTCAACTAGAACTTTATGCATATAAAATTTATTTGTATTTAAAAAAATAGAAATGTTTTCATTTACCATATGATTAATAATATGTAAATGCATGCTCTATTATGTATTGTTGTAGTGTTAAAATAAAATATTTATTCTTTAATTTTTTAATTGAAATCCTTTAGGAATACCTCCAATTTTGGAAATAATATTTCACAATCTGTGTTACAGAATAATACAATTAATATGAAGTCGATACATATAGTGTGTGAAATGAGTGCACGGTGAACCAAAAAATATATACATAATTTGGAGATTATAGAGTAATAAATTGTGCAATACTAACCCCAGTTCTTACATTACTGAACAGCTTCTTTGAATTAAGTGTACATATTGTGCAAAATGAATTACAAAGTTGACAAAATAAACATGCAACTTGTGGATTTCTCATTTAGAAATTGTGGAAAACCAAAAACACGTTCTCTTAAAAAACTATAAACATTGTGTCACTTAAGGGCACAATTTTTTGTAAATATGTTTTACAAATGAAGGGGTTTAGATGTGAATGTTTGTTTAGGAAACCTTCAGAATATATTTAAAAATTTCACACAAATTGTAGAAACTAACTTAATCTGTTCAGAGATTTGTTCCACGAGTGGAATAAAATTGTGTATTTTTATGCAACCATAATTCAAATTTTTAAAGAATTCAATTCATGTGATTTTTAAGTTTGTACAAAAATTTCAAACAATGTTAATGCATAAACTGTACAAAATCATTGCCCCAAAAATGTATTATTTATTTGCACAAATTGTTCCTGTCACCATTTCAAGACCAATTTGGAGTACAATTTTCTACAATTGTAAAATATCACACATTTTTCTCTGTGTGTATGATAAATACACAGCTCTAAGAATGTTTGTTATATTCAATATCAATATTTTTTTTATGATTTCAGAATGACTAGATATTTTCTAACAATCGTGAAGTGATCAATTTTTTTCATAAATTTGCACAAGTGTAAACGTGGTTTTACGGATTCTCCTTTATCTAAACCCCATGAAACCATATTAATTATTGACAGCCTGTTGCATCTTTCGCTTTCTTCAGTACTCAGACATATGTATTTTGTAGATCTCGAATTTTTCTCCAGCCTCTTGTCACATTCTTAAGATAGCATTTCCAAAGATATAATTCAAGTTGTATATTTAACAGGAAAATTTACATATTGATGAATAAAATTTCACGTAGGAGTATAATATTATTTTTCAATGTATTTTTAATATATTTCATTGTACTTTATTTAATGCTACTGAGTGTGACCCTGTTATCGCTGAAGAATTCTGACCCTTGGTAATGACCCACTACTACAATTACTATACAGGGTGAGTCGGATTGAAAGTGCTAAACTCCGGAAGTGTAAATTACACAAATGTATTGCTACAAACCCCAATAGTTCTAATCCGATTTTAATTCATTTTCGAAGTGCAGCATCTTAAATGATTAATAATAAAAAATCAGAAAAACTAAATTATAAAAGGTTAATCTACAGTGTGTAATGGGTAGGAGACATGCTGACTTGACTTGAGAGACAAGTAGCATTTTAAGATACATTTTCGTAAACGTTTCTAAGTGTGCCTGTTCCCATCTACAAAATAGGAGCCGTTTGCAACATGTTGCGATACATTTTCGACACATATATTTTTTATGGTACTATAGTATGTTTCTATTCTGATGGCACTACACGTTTCTTTCCTGGGTTCGGAAGTAAAGAGAAACATGTTTCTAATTTATGGCTCACAACTTTTTAAGCAGTTTTACAAATATATCAGACTTTTTATAACTAATGTTATTGGAAACAGTATGTCTGCAATCAGTTTCGAAAAGGCTTATTTATTAAGTTTTATAATATAGAATATGTGTTGTTTCAATATGGAAACAGGTATAAAATAATAGTGTACATGTTGAAAATCTGAAAACTTATACCTAGTTTTAGCGGATGTCTGGTCAGAAAAAACTTATGCAACAAGAATTTTATCGATTATTTTTGGGCCATACTTCGAAATTTTAAATGCAGCTTACAAAATAACCATTTCTAATGTATATTTTTAATTTAAAAAAATATATTCATTTCTTTATGATTATTTTGAAGCTATTAATTGGTAATGTACCCAAACATCAAATAATGTTTTTTTCCATAATTTGCATTAACATTTAAGCTTTTGCATAAACGTTTTCTCTCGAAAGAAAATTGTCCGTTATGGCCGCCGAATACAAACGTCATTAACGCCAACACTTTAAAACCAAAACGGCTACAGGAACAGTTCTCCGTGTGTTTCAGAGATTTAGGTCAATTTTGAGAAAGGAACATGTTTCGAAAATATTTCTTCTGTTTCTATGTAAATCGTCCGGCGTTGCCCTCGCATACTTTGTTTATTTCTTTTGTGTATTTTTCATTTTTTACCTTCCTCAATATTTTCTATCCAAATGGCTTCTACTTTCGCCACATTACTGATGACAGTTACGAGATTTATTAAATGGGCCTTTACAGTACATTTGAATTTTGACATTTAAATATGGTGGGTGTCATTTGGGGAAAATAAAATAATTTTTTATCTAAAAATGAGGCGTCTTAGAACAGCAATCTCTGAGAAATAAATTAACGAAATACAACAACTTTCACGGGGTATTTCAAACGCTCGCGTTTCACGCGCCTTGGTTGCACACGTAATCCCACCAATTATCATCGAGGACACAACAGAAGAACTTGCAAACCGACAACACTGCGATCACCGAGCGTGCGGATAGCGGATAACCTTAAACTTTCATTTGAGCTGTCGTCTTTTCTGGGGCATTTTCGGTCGTATTTTCACAGAATGGAACAAAACACTGCTTGCTAGACATTTTAATCGAAATCGGAGGCTTTCAATGTACGCTAACCTCAAAACCAAAATGTTAACATCAACAAGCTGTCAAACGTCTAATCATGAGCGATATGTCACTGCCGGTGATTAAATCACCGTGATTATATAAAATATTAATATAAAGTGTAATTTACATCGTTTTACTTTTAATTCATACTTGTCCATTGCTGCTTAATGCAGCCATACATTCACACAAACAAATTACGGCGAACGGTAAACATATCAGCTTGCAGATTGTGATGGCGTTAGTTTAAAACCACCGGAAGTGAAAAATATAAGTCGCCGTTAAGGAGTGATTGGAAAATCGCGATATCGCCCATTACTACAAACGTCAATTGAATGCTGATTTTGTACGACGTTGCCGAGTCGCCTTTTACACTATTGGCTTGGGATTGCTGACGTATTAATGGCGCGTTACGGATAATCGTTTAAATTGGACTTGTAAATAGGTGATTTTAATTATTTTTTTCTGGCTCTAATCTGCATCAAAATAGAAATTGAAAAAATACGGGTATTTTAATTTTTCATAAAATTTATGATTCCGCAATAAAAAAAATATGCTGTAAAGGCCCATTGTTACAATTTGTCTTTTCAAACATACTTGATTAAACTTGAAGTTTTTTAAAATAAACATTTAGGAGGCAACAAATGAAAATGATGAAAACAAATAAAATTCTGATTACAACTTTTAAGTTTTTTAGTTATGCAGTTATGTCTAGTATAGAACACTTCTACTATTCACCCTTTATACTCGTTACTGTACATCATTCCAACAATAATTTAATTCATGTCAAGATTGCTTTGCATTATTAAATAATCCCAAGTATACAATTACAAGAGGCCATCAATTTACCGTTACAGCACATATTACAATGGTCAAACAGCACTTTGTATTCGCTTTTCAGGTGTTGGCAAAAATTTTATTAAGAAAGTTTTATAATAGTTTACAATTTCAACATTTTCTGTGATATTCTTTTATGTTCTGTTACTGTAGTAACTATTTTTATAATTTGCAGATCTGGCACAGGGGATCGATCAATACCTGACATTAAAAATACACGTGCAAATAAAAATGCCAAGAAGATGCGACGTAAGGATTCTTCAGATGTAAAAATGTACAAATGCGAGTCCTGTTCCTTTCAAGCAAAGTCAAGATATCGTCTTAAAGTACACTCTTTGGTACATAAAGATCCTTTAGAAGTAACAATGTACAAATGTAACTCTTGTTCCTATGAGACAAAGCGAAAAGATAACCTTAAAGTCCATTTACTGCGACATAAGGATCCTTCAGAAGTAACAATGCATAAATGCTACTCTTGTGCTTATCAGACAAAATATAAAGATAAGCTCAAAAATCATCAGCTTACCCATAAGAATCCTTTAGAGGTAACAATGCACAAATGTGACACTTGTTCTTATCAGACAAAATACAAAGATAACCTCGCAAAACATTTGCGGGTTCATGAGGATCCTTCAGCGACAACAATGTACAAATGTAACTCTTGTTTATATCAGACAAAATATAAACAAGCGCTCAAATATCATTTGCTGATACATCATAAGAGTACTTCAGAGGTAACAATGTACAAATGTAGCTCCTGTTCATATGAGACAAAGCAAAAACATTGCCTTAAAGTCCATTTATTGAGACATGAGAATCCTTCAGAAGGAACATTGTACAAATGCGACTCTTGCTCTTTTCAGACAAAATTAAAAAAGCGTCTCAGGGCACATGGTTTATTACATAAGGATCCGTCAGAAATCACAATTTACAAATGTGATTCTTGTTCGTATCAAGCAAGATATAAATCGCACCTTAAAACACATAGTTTGGTACATAAGGATCCTTCAGAAGTAACAATGTACACATGTGACTTTTGTCCATATCAGACAAAACGTAAGCATCGCCTCAAGAGCCATTTGCTGGTTCATAAAGATCCTTCAGAAGTAACAATGTACAAATGTGAATTGTGTTCTTTTCAGGCAAAACAAAAAGATTACCTTACAAGGCATTTACGGACTCATGAGGTTCGTTCAGAGGTGGTGACAATGTACAAATGTAATTCTTGTTCTTATCAGGCAAAACATAAAAAAAGCCTGAAGAAACATTTGCTGAAGCATAGATAGGGAGCTGGCAGAAATGTCTATGATTTTATTATGAGACTGAACTTGAACATTGTAAATATGTAATAATGAAAACCCGAAAAAATCATTTTAGTCATTATGTCGTTACTGATTTTTTAATTAACAGTAAGTTAATCATGCAATAAATAAACGGTCCTGTATGATTTTATTGTGTAAGCCACTTGTTTTAAACGTTGCTTGTCAATATCACATTGATATAAATGCAGTCGGCTGAATGTATGTGCATTTTTTTACAATTGAACTTTTTTTATTAATTTATGATATACCTAAAATTAAGTGATTTCATTGCCTTATATCAAAAGTTTCACAAAGTAATAACAAACAATAAAACGGACTTCAGTCACCTGTGTACTGCTGTGTTTAAAGGGGGTGAATTTTCAAAAATGGGGTAAGAAAACCACTTTTATATTATTTTATTGTCAGCCACTTAGCAGGAAGCTTTCTTTATATGTAAAAAACGTAAAAGGTAGTAGCTGAAGTCTGTGATGCTGATTTTTCATTAGCTGACGTTTCTTAATTACACCGGCCGACAAAAAACAAAAGGTGGGGCTGTTTTGATCAGAACTGTCTTATCCCATGTTTTCTGACATGTCGAAACCGATTGTGATATTAAAAACAATCTATCGCATCAGTTTTTGTCTGCCACCACTTTTAAATCCTAAAAAGTACAAAATAAAGATCTTGTTCTAAGGTTCTGATCTAAGTTTTCTGAAGTATTTTGATGCGCCGAAATCAATTTTGGACAAAAACAATTTTCTGTTGCGTCAGTTTTCCTCTACAATCCCCCTTTATCTCCTAGGAATGGCTGAGGGAAACAGACGATAGAAATTGTTTCGTAGAGCAGCTGTAGACTGCCCCTTGCGTCTGTTTCTTTTGTAATGGTTAAAAGGGATATCCCTCTTTAGAGAGGGCAGTACAGTAGCATTTCCTACATCGCGCGGACGGTCCTGCCTTAATACGCACAGGCTTAGAAACCAGTGTTTTCGATTTGCTAATTATTACTTACATTTTGAAGTATTGAATGCTAAGCAATAATTGTATAAGGATTAAATGTGTTTAAAGATTTTGTAAGGGATTTCAATTTTTGTAGCCAATAGTCGGGACATAGAATTTTATAATTTGATATTTCATTAAACAGTGTTGGATTATATTAAAATATTAAAGAGTATAACCGTGGAATAGAGTATAACAACTCTTACCAACTCTTGACGTTATAACTTATTTAATTTAAATTGTGGGTTTAACCCCTTTAAAATATTAATTTTTAAGTTATTATATGAAAGTTAAAGGAACCTGAAAATATAAAAAAATAAATAAAACAAACAAAGTTATAATAAGTGACTATTTAACTTAAGAGCATGAGATCACAGGGGTAGGCGAATCACAAAACATCCTTTGTTTAAAACACAATAAAACAATATAGATTTTCATATAGGAAAATAAACAAATATGCTGAAAGGCAATACTGACTTCCAGTAGACTGAAAATATGCAAAATATAGGTATTACATGAAATGCGTCTGGCCAGATCCAAGCGAAATGAATAAACTAATATAAACGTTACTAAACAATAAAATGGTACAAAAATCTTAATCTCAGTAATATAATTACATAGAAAACCCGACAAATACAATATCGATAGTTCGTTACCGAAATAACATGGATTTTCGGCACTAAAGGGAAGTCTTACGGACGCGGCGCTTGAAATAAAAAGTTTGCAACGATGTCGCGATGAATGCATTGATAAAAGGTTGTCTTTGAAGAAAACCATTAATTTCCAACATAGGAAATAATGTTTGGAACTTTTTAATTCACGTTCCAAACCTCCAAGGAATTAAAACAGGAAACGTAATACTAACGTTTTTAGACGCCGTTAATTATGGCGGCCGTCACCAAAACAGGAACAAATGTAGTGAAAATGCTACTTACAGTTCGATTTTTCTGTTCTAGGCACTCACTACTTAATTTAACAAAGTACAAAACATTGACACTATCTATGATAGTAATAACTTTGCAAAAGCTAGCAGGTTTTAATCACCATACTTATCAAATTTGTAAAAACCCAACCAGTTGAATAATTCTTACAACCTCTTCGTTGGATATCTTTTTTCGAATTCCGCAATTGCCTCCCTTCCCGAACGCTACTTTCTATTTCTCCTGAAGGAAGCGCTTCGTATCGCACGGTTTAAAAAAAATAATGCATCTTCGCGGGAAGATACCATGCCAGGGTTGGCTTAAGGTAACTTTTAAGATTAATTATCGATTTAAATAAGTATTTTAACCAAATTAATCTCCTTATTACGCGAAATAAAATGGACCCGTTACAAGGTATTCAATGTTTTACAGCTAATTCTTCTGAATACCCCATTAAATTTAATTGCTTGTTTCCTGTTTTTGAGGAATGATGTAAGCCACTGTAATACTATCCCGTCAATTTATTTTTTTCGTTTCTCGAAGTAGTTCTTTGTTATGATAATATAAATAATATAAAATATGTTATGTTGTAAATGTACAATATATAATTTAAAAAAAAAATCTTAAATCTATCTGTCTTACGCTGTATCTACTTAAACGTTAGACTGACAATAAAAATTATATACAGAAAATGTAGGAAATTTTATACTTTTGAACTTTGTTCACATTATTTTTCTCATAGGACCGAGCGTTGCAAAAATTTTTGCACCTTTAATTCGAGATGGCGGTTCACGCCCCATGCCCTTACCACCAAAGTCGAAAACTTGTGTTTTTTTATCAGGGCCTCAACTTAAACAATATATATCAAAATAATTACTACTCCACCTTTTGAAGGTAAAAACGCCGACTGATTGCATTATTTTCTTACTTTTGGAGTAAATTTGAAATATTTATGAAAATCAGCAACGTACACGTCAGCCAATGTTTTTCTCTACTTATGGATATAAAAACTAACAAATTAAAACCAATGCGAAATACAATGAAATGACTTAATAGCGCTCTTTTTTGCAAGTTAATTAGATTTATAAAAAAAATCAGAGGCATAGACTTCAGCAAACCATTTTTTAATTTATACTTTTGATAAATGAACAGTTTTAAAGCAATGGCTGAAACAATAAAATAATATAGCAGCATTTTTTCCATACTTGACATTCATTTATTTAAAAAATCAGCAGCAACTAATCTCGCTCGCTCTAATCGGTCAGTTATATCAATACCTTCATTCCATATTATTGTTAACTAGAACGAAATGCATCCTTATGCACCAGTCTTTTGAGGGAATATTTATGTTTTGTCTGAAGTATCTTTATACCTAATAATTATAATTAACGATGTACACCAATGGCGCCTGTCTATATCAGGCAAAATGAAAGAGAAACCATATAGTGCCATTATTGGCATATAAAAGTATTTCATATGTAACGATATACAAAAGTGTGGTTCTTGTTTTTCTCAGACTAAAGATATGAATATGCCATTAAAAGTCATAAACTAGCTTTCTTAAATGTTTGTTATATTCTACTTGAGATCAGAAACGTGCCTACTGTCTGATCAAAGTATTTATAAAATTTAAAAAAGGAGGATGGTCAATAAGACCTGATTTCAGCCCTCTTATTTGAACATAAATATACCAGCCTAAACGGAGACATCCCACCCTCTGGAGATGTATTTCGAGCCATAAGGACACGGGTGATAGATAAGGTACGATTCAAGATAGAAGCGTAGAAACACGATAGTGGGTGGGAGGGGTGAAAGTGTCTTGGTAGGATGTCTCTGTATAGACTGGAATCTTATTAAAATAGTATACTTACGTTCACAATTAAGTTTGTAATGATTTTTTTTCAAATAAGGAGGCTGAAATCAGGCCGTATTGTGCCTCCACCTTTGTATTAAATTTTTTTTCCAGGATATTTAATCAAAAGTAATTTTTTATTGACAATTTAGTATAAGAAATAGTACTATTTGAGTAAGAAACCAAGATTTTCGCGGAGAAATGTTAAATTTCAAATATGGAAAAGGTAATTATATGTGATTTGTCATTAATACCTATGTGTTAAAAATAATTGAATTATACGAGTTCTTGCCATTTACCTTCTATATTCAGTTGAACTGTCACAATCTCGCCTCACTAAGGCATGCGCACCATACCCAGAGTACTCTTAAAGGATAGACAGGCTTTCCTTGGCGTCAAGTTACAAACGAAACTCACAGTATATAGTTAATATGTATATGGTTAGATCTATTCACTTGCAGCGTTACAAACATAAAGAATATGTCTCCAACTTAAATGTAAATTTTCTTCTTTCTGGTTGACACAATTAGCCTCATCTTACACTATGTTTCTTAACATAAAGTATGTTTTTCTTAATATATAAAGATGCATTATATAGGTTTAGTTTAGTTAGTTGTTAGTTTAATTCATGTGTATTCATATTTATAATATATTTTGTATTATTTATAAACTGCTTTTTTTTAAATTTAATTTGTATTTCCTATTCTGTAATTGAGTTGTTTTTACATTTACTGTAGCATAAGAATTTTATAATGCAAGTAGTAGAAATAATGTAGGAATAAGTGTATTAATAAAACTATGATAATTGTTATGGTTTTATTATTTTTGTTTGTTTAAAGTTAGATACGACGGGTTCCTCCCTTTTACTTTGTGCATCAAATGAGAACAAAGAAAGCCGAAATTACGTATTACGTACACGCGAAAGGGTGCACGAAAAGAACACCGCACAGTGGGCCGGAAACTCTGCAAATGTACAATGCACAATAGTGCAAATACACAATAGTGGTCATTAAGGGAAAAATAGTTTTAGAAAATTGACACCCTCTGGGGGTGAGATATAGGTGTTGAGAATATAAACTACCTTCGATATTTTTTAAACTCACCTCACGTAATTTTGGTACCTGAATTTTTATAAGAGAAATAAGGACTTGGCATACGTGTTGATTGCACCAGATCGCGATCTGATGGAAGCTTTTTCTTCTATAAAATTAAATCTGACTTCCCTATTTTGGAGTTAATTTCGTAATAAATAAATTTAGTGTTGGCTTACAAAATTAGTCAGGCTTAGTCATGCCATGAGCTATGTTAAATATATCTGTTAAATGTACAGTTTATCGTGTAAAAAATTAGCTGCTTTCACTTGCTGCCCTTGCGCATATTTTATTTTCTTTGTGCACTAAGCATTTAAGGTTTTACGAGAAAAATGATGCAAGATAGACCTGCATTTTTGTGTACTCGTTCACATGAGGCGAGGGGGGGTTCAAAGTGTAACATTTGATTTTATAAAAAATAACTGGATTATTGAAAGCGCTGGGTGGAGTAGGGGATGAGGTAACCGTTTATAATGGTGTCTCGGTTCAATCCCCTCATTACAATTTATTTATATCCTTATACATGGGTCCCACATCAAATATGCTATACTCCCGATCTCAACTGTCGGAGGAAGCTCAAGAGGCAAGGAATAAGGATATAAAGGTGTACAGAAGAAGCTATTCAAGAAAAACTTCCCTTCAACACACATCAGACGATCTGAATCTGCTTCTAGTGAGTTTAGACCGTCATAAAGGGCTTAATGAAATTATTTTTAAAAAATCGAGACACCTTCCCTTGGGAAGTTTTGCAACTTTCAGCCCCTCCCAATGAACTAGTTCAAAGTGCAGCAGAAACAGAAGTTTCTGACCAAATTGAGAGTGACAGTAACGACGATTACTGATCTATTTGTATAATATATTTATCTTTTAAATACCTAGTGTCTCTTTATTCCACGATGTTAATATATAATTTTTTTGAATCTTTATCTAAAAACATTGATTAAACAATTTTTTAATTTTAGCAATTTTGAGTCGATCTGGAAACGTACCCTCGGAGAAGGAAGAATTAATTATCAGACAAAGGTTTGATAACAACCGCTAGATATTTTTTCAGCAAATTGACACTGTTATCGTCCCCGTGGGATCTTAAGTTTTTTGAACCTTGTATTATATTAGATATTTCAAGTTCAACTGGTTGGAAAAAAACGACAATTTGTTTTTATTTATTTGTGGTTCTTATTTATGCTGGTGGTTCATATCTCTTAAATAAAAGTTTAGGAATGTTGTTAAAATAATCATTGAATTTATTATGGTTGCGGGATCAGAATGCAAAACATCATCAATATTTAAACTAATTTGTGGCCTCTCTTTATTCGTTTATAAATTTCAAGGCAGTCTTAAACTTATTTTGTGAATATTGTATATTTTGTCATTATGCATTTTTTTCGCCTTGTTGGAGTTGCCGATATAAGGATTTATACTTTTTGTAATATTCTATAATATCCTGATTTCCAATTAAAGTAAGGCGATATAAATCTTTTAACTTTTGTGCGGATATTCTTAGACCCTTTGTGAGCCATTTTTTTGAAGTATTATTACAATCAGTTTTTAATAGTTTATTTTGTTTTCACAGGAAATGCCAATTCAAAGTAATGTAAGAAAGGTATCCATAAAAAGGTCAAATTTTTTGTTTACGTCGTAACTGTCATTCTCTAAATATCCCCAATTTTCCGAAGCCAATAATTTACAAAAATAATTTATATTTTCTGCATTGTCCAAGGATCTATATTTCAGAGTTCTTTTTGTGTGATGAGGAATTTTAAAAACAGACGAGCTGTGCATTATGATCACTAACACCATTTTCAATTATATTGTTGTAAGTAGTTTCATCTAAATTCGTACAAATATTGTCCAAGCAATTATTAATCCTCGTAGGTACCTTAGGGTCAGTACAATAAGAATTTAAAATGTCTAAAAGATTATTCAAATTATTAGATTGTTTTAAAAAAATTATGTTGATATCCACAGATTACTATATTTCTACAAAAATACTCTAAGGACCTAACCATTAATTTGAATCGGATTTAACCCATTGTTCCGAAACACAAAATACGCCACATTTCACTTCATTCAAGAATACTTCATGTATTGAAAGTTTGTTACTTATACATTGGACATTTTGATGTATTATGTTGAGTTTACTAGACACAATTTCTGTCTTCCCATATCTTATAGAGGCATTGGGAATGGCGTTGTTAGTTGTCCGGGGCATAAAAAATGAGTTTCGTTGAATTCGATGCTTAATGACGAATTATTCACTAATTCCGAAAATGAATTGGTAAGCTCAATATTAACAGATTCTCGGTTTGTGTACGAATTAGATATAACACTTTCTTCTCTCACAGCAGAGATTGTTATTAGTGGTATTAATAAATTTTAAAGTTTTATATTTGAGAACTTTGGATTAAGTATGTTTTTTGCAATAGAAGCCACAAATTTATAGTTAAAACTTTCAGATTTTCTGGCGTTTATTTCTAAATATTGTACCAGTCCTGTATATTTATTAAATTTGAAAAAGTCACACAATTTCAGCAAGTGGAGATTGAAACCTAATCCGGTAAAATTACAATACATATTATTTTTAATCATGCACCAAACAACAATTCGCCAACAGTTACTGTCAACCATCACATTCAAATCACTTAAGCAATTAAATATTTGGGCGTAAGCCTAGATGACAAGTTAAACTTCAAACACCACACTAAATCCATAAAAAAGAAGTGCATCTGTAGAAGTAAGCACTTTTGCTGCAACAATAATGAAGGAATCAGCAAAAAAACAGCCGCTCATGTAGATGCACTTAATATCGCGTCTCTGGTATCTCGTCTGATAGACATGACAGAAATTTATAATGGACTGGCGCTAGCCGTGCCTTCACATCGATAACAGTCTTCACTCGCAGGGGGTTCCAGTAACTCTTAAGACAAAAATAAATTGAATTATACTTACTTGATTGCTACTGTCTGCTTTCTCCGTTGTAATCTGATGTCTAGCGGTGCACTTATAGAAGTGTCTAGATACACCCAAAGTCCGGAGCTTCGACCATGCGCAAAATGTGATATCATTTATCTGACTATTTATTCCTTCATCTAGGGTTCACTCAAGCAGATGATCAGCTTATAGGTAATGTTCACGCTTACCATGCTAGAGATGGACGTTAAATTTCAGTAATCGATTCTTGTATGTCATTTCTGTAAAACTGAAATTGGCAAAATTATTTTTTTAAATACAAACCCCTACCTACAGTATACCATAGTTTCAAATTAATCACAGGTTATGTTTTTTAGAGAAAAAAACTTTATTTGTTAAAAACTGACAACTTTTAAGCACTAATAATTGAACCTGAGAACACTCACAGAAAGAGCAACGCCCATAGATAGCTCATGAATTATTATTATAAATTAGCAAAATCTGGCCTAAGGCAATAAGCACAAGCACAATAATATAGAAATTGACATTACACAATTTTGTACACAAACAGAATTACAGATTATAATAATTAATTATGAAAGAAAACTAAGTTTTCCTAAAATTGAACATTTTTTTTACAATATTCTAACTGCAATTCATTTCAGAAATTTAAGGACTAACATTGAAAAATGTTAGAAACTATATAAAATTAGAGAAGGGATGTCATTTGGAAGAAAATCGATTGAAATTTTTAGGAAAGACAAATCACAGTAATAGGAAAAGCAAATTAGACATTTTGCATGATGTTAGTCTTTAAAAGTTGCTCCCTTAAAAAAATGGAATTCTTTTACAGTACTTACCATATTTATTGTGCGTTATGTACTCTCCCTTTTTTGGGATAAGAAAGTTATTAACAATAATAGCAACAAATATAGGTAAGAACTAAGAACCATTTATGCTCTTTTTTTAATATTTGGAAACTAGTGAGAAACGGTAAAACACTATATGAACCGAAGATAGTATCTATCAATTTTGTCAACAAAAAGCAACCTATATCAGATATATACTTAACGATGGACGGTCTACCAATCATATTCTCCAAAACATTAATGTACTTTACCTTTACCTTGATGAACCATTAAGCTGTTCAGAACACATTAATAACTAAGCTAAACAATTAAACAGCTGTTATTTCGCCCTTCTCAATTTGAAAAGATGCTTTGAAATAAAATTTCCTATCAATATTTACTATGTTTTAGAATATAGTCACATTAGTTATAATATACAACCGTGGGGATACTCCGTTAACGCACACCGAATATTTGTCAGTCAAAGAAGAATCATTAGATTTGCATTTAAGCTAAAATGTCAAGACTCGTGTAAACCTTATTTTATAAAATATTTAATTTTAACTGCCCTGTATTTTTATTTTAAAATCACTAACATATGTGAAACAAAACCATGAACATTTTGTAAAAAATAATGATTTCCACAAGTATCTTACTCGTAGTGGTTCTTTAATAAAGCTCCCCCAGCACAGAACATCTTTATTCGAAAAGTCACCTCATTACATCGGTCCCAAATTATATGGTAAGTTTCCTCAATCAACTCGCGAGAAAAGAACCATACAAAGTTTTAAATTCAGTGCTTAAAAAGTGTTATTATAGCGTGGGTGAATATTTGGACGACTCATTAATTTTATAACTATATCTACGAACATCGATAGATTTCATTTCTTGACTATCTATGACTATATTATCACATTATATCATATTTATATCGTGTTTTATATACCTATGTTCTTGTTTTGTGCCATTACCAATCCAAAGATCCAATTAACTATTTAAATGCTCTCTAACTTCCAAAACGTGTGAGGTCGCCCCGTCCTGCTGCCAAATAACCTCATTAAGTTGTCTAGTTCACCTGTTGTGAATAGGAAGCACATCCGGTGCGAATTTCCATTGAGGACATCTGACACATGGCACGCAGATGACATTGGTGTATACGTGGCAATGTTGTAGATTCAAATTTTTTGAAGAGATTTTCAAAAAATCTTGACCTCCAAATGAACCTCTTTTAGAGCCCGTTCGATCGCCAAAGTCAAAAACTAAATAAAAACACAACTAGTATTTTTCAAACCACTTTTAAACTTGACCTACAGCGACAAAAGTACTAAGCCCCGAGGCCGTACAACGCTGTTCATTTCCCGTTCTACCTTTCTATTCGACGTTCACGACTTAGAAAATTTTCATCTCAGATCATTTCAGGATAAGATCAATAATATGGATCCACCCTGTATTAGCAAACTGCACCCTAATAAATTTCTTTCACGTGTCAATCCATTTTATTATTAATTACCCCTCGAAGCCGCCATCGCGCGTGCAGACAAAGAACAACTAAATCTAATACGTTATTCATATCAATATTGCACCACTTCGTACAAGAACAAGCCTGCAGAATCGCCGGCGTCTTTGCCATCAAGTCTCGATTTTACGTAAATCAAATAAAATAAGAAGTCATTCATATCGTGACATCCCTTTGTGCAACAAAGAAAATCCGCCGCCGCCTTTCATAAAAAATAATTAATTTCCAAAGCCAAAGCCGACTACCCTTTGTCGCAAGGGTAATAAATTTGTTTAACAAATTACTGACAGCGAAAAAATAGATTTTCAAAGAACCATTCACGTTCAAAGAAACAAAGAGAATCAAACACCCCATTATTCAAATTTCGTATAAAAACCAAGCTCACCCTCACCTCGAGGACAGTCAACGATCGACAGATAGACAAGCAGTAGTCCCGCGAAAGTAGACGGTGGTCTACCCGCGTTAAATAGTGGCGGCCCGATCATCGGAAAAAGAAAGTACTCCGCGACCGCGAAATTCTCGGCAACAGAAACTCCAAATTCAAACATCCGCGTTTAACAAAAAGTCGTGTAAAGTTTATACTGGACATTTTCGTGTTGTGTGTTTACTCAAAAACAATTTGTCATTAGTGTTAAGAAGCAAACAAACTGTGTTCCCATTGAGGCTGTGAAAGTCGAACTTGTAAAAAGAACTAAATAAATAAATCCATGTTAAACCTTCGTCGTTAAACTAAACCAAGTGCCTTTCATTTCTGTAATCTCCGCGAAACCTCGTTATTGTGACACAAGCAAACCGGCTGACAGCTAGCTTAGCCGCCTGAGGTAACTTCTGGTGGTTCACCCCTATTTGTGAACAACCCTCAGGTCGAAATTCATCTCACCAGAAAATCTCAACCCCATCCAAGCCTAAATAAGGGAGTTAGAGGCGTCTTTCTGAAAATAAGTATCAGGAGAGCAGGAGTGACAGTGTCCCAAAACACCCCTGGAGGGGCTGATCATCCCTTCAGACGACCATCACCACCCCTAGAAGTCATCAGAGAGCTCGCCGAAACAAGGTAGGGTTACATTTACCTATTACCTACCCCCTTAAAGTGCTACGAATTGAATTGAAACCAAAAATTTTATTTCCAAAAAATTCCGAAAAATCTTAAACCGAAAAGCAACCCATATTTTCAATTGTTTTGTGTTACGATATGGCGCCCAACTAGAGGGCATTGCTGGAAGTGCCAGAGCGACGTTAACCAGACTGCGAGGAAGAAATCCTGTAGGAACGAGTAGGGCCATCCCCCTGAAACGCCAACAGGGTACGATACAGACTCTACGCAGGAAATTCGTGATAGAAATCCCGTTTCCGAAAGAAAGTACTAACCGAGCACGTCATGGATATCCCTGGAACTTTCGGATCTTCTCATGTTAGAGAAGGCTGCCCCACCGACCCACTCGATGCAATCAGACAGTTAATCATGAAAGCAGGCCACCTCCTGCGACAACAAAAAAGACAGACTACAAATCGACATTACCCGGCCCCAGCGCCTTATCATCGTTATTCGGCCCCAGCGCCTCATCGTTTACTACAGGCCCCAGCGCCTTCGGCAGGTCACGCCCTGTCTCGGCTTTCGGTTAATCCACACTGCATTAACCAAAGTCTTTATACTCGGAGTACTCTGACACCCACATTGCGTCGTCGAGACTTCATCGTTCCACATAGCCCACACTGCGCTATTGGAAACACAACAGAACAGACATCCATGGTACCCACATTGCGTCAACATGGACCGTTTCTACCTAGTCCACACTGCACTAGGAGAAACACGACGGACAACAAAACAATAACAGTCAAATTGCATCGCTACGAAAATCAACTGCTAGCCCCTGCGCTAGAAAAATTAAAGAAAAACATTCAACAAGCATTCATCGCACTATTCGCCTTTATCTACAAGCATATTTCAGAAAACACAACTCCAGCAGTCCACACTGCACTGCTCGAGAGCACAGAGATGTTTACCAGCCTCGAAGAAGCGACGTTCTGTTTTATAATCTCTCCTCTCGCCGCTTTAAATACCGGCAATAAAACAGATCATCCAAGGGCACCAATCAGAAACAATGGACCCTTTGATGGAACAGCAGACCACGCCCACGAAACTTCTACCCTCGAAATACTACCCTTACGACGCACACAGGACGTCGACGCCCCTAGCACATTTAGGAAACCTCATGCCACACACGATCCAGTAAAATTTTTGGAAAATTTTAACAAGAAGTATAAGAAATTAACGTGCAAAAATTACGACGCAATTAGCGAAAATTCCCGCCAAAATAGAAAAATTCTCCCTACCGCCCAGGGGAAATTTATAAATACGACACACAAGGAAAGCGACTTCAGTGATCTTCTGGACGCCTCCCCTGTAAATATACTCAGACCCGTGCGAAACGTAACCATGCAAAATAACGAGAATACTGTCGATTCCGGTGTATCGGACCGCCACCCACAACCACAAAACCAACTCGTGTCAAACTTTATACCCCGTATTACAGACGACGTACCGCAAATCGAAATTAAAATAACCTATCACAAGATTCTGGCTACTCTGGATACAGGATCTGTATGCAATATAATACGTCAAGGATTGCTACCCTATTATGTAGACACAAGCAGCACTATGGAATTCACCCTAGCAAGCGGGGCAAATGTCCGCTCCGTCGGTACGCTACGACTGCCAGTCAGCATTCAAAATATAGTTAGTTTCGTGGATTTCCAAGTAATGCCAACTCTTAGCGAGGACCTAATACTAGGAAATGAAATGTTCGAGAGGACAGGAGCAGTCCTGGACTACGCCCAAAGAAAAATAACCTTTACCAGGTACCCGGGCATTTCAGTAAACTTCGAGCCTCCCTCCAGAGGAAGATCAAGAAGATCACCCACACCGGCCTCATCACAAAATGTGTAACAGTGCAACATCCCCTGCGAAAAGACGCTACGCCATGTGCTCGTTACCATCCCCCTTCGTCCCTAGTGATAAAGACACGTTTTCTCCTGTGAAACCCCCCTGTTCAACCTTTTCCCCAAATCGAGTGCCAGTGTGAATCCCCCGTCCCGCGATGGAAGGACATCCGCTAGTTTTAAGGTAACTCTTAAACATATTTTATGATCTCTATATGTACCTGAGAAACTGTATTTTTATTTTTCTGCCGAATTTATGTTTTATTTCTTGTTTGTCACAATAGGAGTTACCATCATGTACCAAAAGAACTTTCGTTTTGTGTTATTTTATCGTGACGTCTATGTTTATTTACGTTTTTAAGAATTATTGTTTTTCGTTTCGTTTTGTTTCCAAACAAAACACACTCACAACCTTTACATATGTTATATTTACTATATATTTTGATATAACATTTAACAATATTTTGTATTCGTCGCTTTATGTGTATAATAATCCAATTTTCGTATTACTTAGAGATTTTCGAAAGTACCACAGTAACATATTTTCGAAAGTACCCCGAATTTTTCACATTAACATATTTTCGAAAGTACCCCGAATTTTTTACATTTTCGAAAGTACCCCGAATTTTTTATATTTTGCAAATTCGAAGGTACAACGAAATTTTTGCTATTTCTCATTTCGAAAGTACCCCGAAAAATTTTACATTTTTCGAAAGTACCGCGAAATTCAGCTCACGGATCAATTCGAAAGTACAACGAGGAAATTTTCGAAAGTACCACAAGTTTTCCTCTTACAAAAAATTTTCGAAAGTACCTCGAAATCTCTACCTTCTTATATTAGGTTAAGTAAATAAACTCGTATTTTTTACCATGTTCAGAACTATTACAAATAACCATTGTATACTTACTTATGCATTCCAAATAGGGCTGTAACATTGTAAAACACTTATTCGCATGCACATCTCGTATTTTTAATATTTTGTATGTATTCACTGAATCTCTACCTCAATATTTTTATGGTATAAACTCGCACGTATCTTAGGACTCATGTTACCATGTAAACTGTGCTAGTCTTAAGATAATCATCAAATGTACAAAACACAACAACACTCAAATGCCAGTCTTCAACGGTGGGCGTGTTGTAGATTCAAATTTTTTGAAGAGATTTTCAAAAAATCTTGACCTCCAAATGAACCTCTTTTAGAGCCCGTTCGATCGCCAAAGTCAAAAACTAAATAAAAACACAACTAGTATTTTTCAAACCACTTTTAAACTTGACCTACAGCGACAAAAGTACTAAGCCCCGAGGCCGTACAACGCTGTTCATTTCCCGTTCTACCTTTCTATTCGACGTTCACGACTTAGAAAATTTTCATCTCAGATCATTTCAGGATAAGATCAATAATATGGATCCACCCTGTATTAGCAAACTGCACCCTAATAAATTTCTTTCACGTGTCAATCCATTTTATTATTAATTACCCCTCGAAGCCGCCATCGCGCGTGCAGACAAAGAACAACTAAATCTAATACGTTATTCATATCAATATTGCACCACTTCGTACAAGAACAAGCCTGCAGAATCGCCGGCGTCTTTGCCATCAAGTCTCGATTTTACGTAAATCAAATAAAATAAGAAGTCATTCATATCGTGACATCCCTTTGTGCAACAAAGAAAATCCGCCGCCGCCTTTCATAAAAAATAATTAATTTCCAAAGCCAAAGCCGACTACCCTTTGTCGCAAGGGTAATAAATTTGTTTAACAAATTACTGACAGCGAAAAAATAGATTTTCAAAGAACCATTCACGTTCAAAGAAACAAAGAGAATCAAACACCCCATTATTCAAATTTCGTATAAAAACCAAGCTCACCCTCACCTCGAGGACAGTCAACGATCGACAGATAGACAAGCAGTAGTCCCGCGAAAGTAGACGGTGGTCTACCCGCGTTAAATAGTGGCGGCCCGATCATCGGAAAAAGAAAGTACTCCGCGACCGCGAAATTCTCGGCAACAGAAACTCCAAATTCAAACATCCGCGTTTAACAAAAAGTCGTGTAAAGTTTATACTGGACATTTTCGTGTTGTGTGTTTACTCAAAAACAATTTGTCATTAGTGTTAAGAAGCAAACAAACTGTGTTCCCATTGAGGCTGTGAAAGTCGAACTTGTAAAAAGAACTAAATAAATAAATCCATGTTAAACCTTCGTCGTTAAACTAAACCAAGTGCCTTTCATTTCTGTAATCTCCGCGAAACCTCGTTATTGTGACACAAGCAAACCGGCTGACAGCTAGCTTAGCCGCCTGAGGTAACTTCTGGTGGTTCACCCCTATTTGTGAACAACCCTCAGGTCGAAATTCATCTCACCAGAAAATCTCAACCCCATCCAAGCCTAAATAAGGGAGTTAGAGGCGTCTTTCTGAAAATAAGTATCAGGAGAGCAGGAGTGACAGTGTCCCAAAACACCCCTGGAGGGGCTGATCATCCCTTCAGACGACCATCACCACCCCTAGAAGTCATCAGAGAGCTCGCCGAAACAAGGTAGGGTTACATTTACCTATTACCTACCCCCTTAAAGTGCTACGAATTGAATTGAAACCAAAAATTTTATTTCCAAAAAATTCCGAAAAATCTTAAACCGAAAAGCAACCCATATTTTCAATTGTTTTGTGTTACGATAGCAACAGCTAGATGTTACCTCTCCCTGCGACTGATTTTATATATAAAACATTCTCCAGTACTGTGTAGTTTATTGTACAACAATAAAGTCTTAACTGCAAGAAAGTTCTTTCAAACAAAAGCAATATAGTTCGACATGTTCGCCAGAATTGTTCGGTTCTAAATAATGAATAGCGTGGAACTGATGGTGTAGCTTGTGAGCCGCCAAATAAG
Organism: Stenurella melanura; assembly: GCA_963583905.1. NCBI lineage: Eukaryota > Metazoa > Arthropoda > Insecta > Coleoptera > Cerambycidae > Stenurella > Stenurella melanura. The sequence goes on from OY757315.1 coordinate 118,806,490, forward strand.
GAGCAAAAGTCTGATAGCGTACCTTCTTCAAATGGCATTAACAGAAAATAGTGTATCCCTTCTTCAAGTAGTGTTAACAGAAAACAAAGTTCTTCAAGTGGTTCAAAAACTTGTGAATATTGTGGAAATGACTCGTCATCATCTTTTAACTTACAACTGCATATTAATAATAGATGCATTGTCCTGAATATGTTTATAACTGATAGGGAAAAAATAAATCGCCCTATTCCGAGCAGTTTGGGAGATGTTCTTATTGACTTTCTAAAAGAGGTTAAATAAAAAGTTTTGGACAAAGTTAGTGAATATTTGCAGAAACACCAGACCCTCAAGATACATTTTGAAAAATTTAGGCTTTATGAAATACCTGAAAAAGAATTATCCGATATTAGGTTATTCAATACCAAAAATAAAATAATCGCTATATCAACGGATTTGCATCAAATTTTCGAATTTAATTTATTGTGTATAAGCATCTGAATTCCAAGAGAAAGACTCTGGGTGGACATTAAAACGTAATGCTTCTTGACGTAAACATAAATAAGTTTACACCAATAGCGGCTTCGTGATATATTAAACTGCCCAAAACAACATCAGTAAAGCAAGCTGTTTAAAACACCAAACAAGGACAACTTTCTTTAATTTCATATCAAATTTTAAACACTGCTTCAAATTCTTGTAGTGAATGAAATATTTGGTGGCGAGAACTCGATGGGCGAAGTGAAGCAGCGCCGGGAGAGTTCGTCACTTAGATGGGTGACCATATTTCATTTCGTCGTCCTGTTATAAGTGGTGGAATAGCATTAGCTAAACTTCGCCAGGCTTCCTTAATTTTTTTGTCACACTTGCCGCATTCGAAATAAATTTCAATAAACAATGCAATGAGACTTTAGAAAATATCAATGAATGATATGCGCAAAAAATGCTTCCACTATTAAATTAGCCTTTTTTTTTTCTCATCAATAATAGGGAACATTCACTCTTTTTTACTGCATCAAAATGTTCTACTATACTAAAAAATAAGATGCAAAATATGATGCCTTAATTCCCAATAATAAATTTGGTATAAATTATTAAAGTTTTACGCGCGAACGAACCGTTTCAAACAGGTCGTGACGTCACACCCTACAATATACAAGCGACGACGGAGATCCCAGCACTCGGCCGCTTGATTTCATAGTTCATTCAGCCGTAAATACAAGCATCGCCGTCAATTTGAAGTGTATAATATTTAAAATGGAAACAAATCAATCACCGTCTAATATCACCGGTAAACATCTCATTGTGTTGCTTCCCGTCGCCACGACTACCGAATATTATAGGGTGTGACATCACAGCTCGTTCCGGGCCACTTCAATTATATCGCTGTTTAGATCCCTCATAATGATCGCGTGGAATTAGAAATCTAATTTTTTTGTGAAGTACACGTTTTGTTACGTTATGCTGTTTTTTGTATTATGTTAATTTTTTAAATTAGAGGCAAGTTCCGTATCATGTTTTAATCACCAATTTTTATGAATGGGGTAAAATAAACAAAAAAAATATGTTACAGGACACAACCTATTTCATTGCTTTTACTTATTAAAAACTAGTAAAACATAACCTGCTTATAACATCTGCAATAATGGTAACTAGCAACTTGCATAAAAATAATGTTAATAGTAAAATACCACTAAGCTACCAGCAGATTACCTACTATACGAAAAATTAAAAATGCAGATATTCTGATTTTGTTGTAAAAGATTTACAAATTAGAATCATAATTAAATTTTATGTTCAAAATGACCAATTGGTCTGGATTGTTTCTAATTTCGTCGCAGCAATCAACAACCCCTTGAATTAACTGATCCCTGTCGTAACGTCCACATTGTTGACCTCACTTTTTAAGTGATCCATAAAAAATAATTAACAGGGTGGAAATCCGAGGACCTTGCTGGCCATACATGAGGACCTGCCCGACCAATCTATCTGTTTGGATATATATAAATAATTTCTAATTCGGTTGGAGAAATGTGGTGGGGCTCCATCATGTTGAAAGAACATACCTCGGATATTCACATTTTCTAAAAGATTCGGCAACGTATCCTGTAAAGAATTTAGATAAACGTTATCAATTAGTGTACCTACCTTCAAAAAAATGTGGTCCTAACAAGTGACCACCTACAAGTCCAATCCAAATGTTGATAACTAAACATTGGCTTTAACCGTTAAAAATCGATTCGTTTTCCCTATTGATCATAGTAGCCTTACTTCAAAATGACAACTATTAATAAACTTATAAACAAATGATACGATGCTATGATCAATAGTGACAACTTTAAACAATGACTTTAAACGTTAAATCAGTTAGTTGTCCCTATTGAATACGTTTTAAAACAATATCTGCATTTTTTGTTTTTCGTACAATAATTATGTCGATAGTTTGCTATTTTGCTACCGTTATTGTTATTATTAATAGGTATGGTATGTTGTGTTTTAGTGTTTAATAAAGGAGAGGAATGAAATAGATTATTGATCTATTATTCTATTTATTTTCTCCCCTCCGTAAAAACTGGTAACAAAAACAATAATTATGGCTGGAAAAAAGTAAACGTCTAATTTAATATGGAAGCATTTTTTGCGCGTATCATTCATCTATATTTTCTAAAGTCTCATATTGCATTATTTAGTGGAATTTATTTTGAATGCGGCAAAAGTGTGGCTTAGAAATTAATGAAGCCACTTTGTTCAGTTTTTTTATGTACTTTCGAATTTAATATTGAAATTAAAAAAAAACATATACAGGGTATTGTTTTCTTGAAGCCCAGACCTGGATTATATTTGTGTGTGATACATGTACTTATTCAGGATCACTAGTATAATATATGTGCCAAATATGAATTTATTATTCCATTCCTTTACAATGTAACAGCCAAAAGAAATTTTATTAAAAATATACAAAACACTGTATTTCAGCAATGAGGGCCCAACTAGCATTTTCAATGAGTGTTTAGTTTATGATTACCCACGTTGTCCTCTATCTGTCACTAAAGCATGCCCGTTTCCACGTGAAACACCCTGTATAAGTAAAACAAAAGCTCAAAAATCCCTTAGATCATAAACTTTGTTTTGTTGAGGCTACAGATGACATATTTCCAGATTTTGAGTTGTATCTTAAATGAACGGGAAAAGTCTTAAGGATATTTAACGACGAAAAACAAGGGCATCGGCACAGCATTGAGACTTTGGCTGCCTGTACAAACTTACAGTTTATCTCAGACTTATCCTGTGTATAAAAAATGTCTTTCATAAAGCGGTAAAGAACAAAGACCCCAACGTTTTTTATACTGACAATAAATTTGGGATAAAGTATAACTATCATCTGCATCATCATTTTTGTAATAATCGTTAGTTTAGAGAATTCTATGCTCTACCAGAAAGGTACGTATTCATTTTACGCTATCTCTCTTAGGTTTCCAGATATTGACGAAAGAGCTTATGAACCACACAATTTTTACCCATATTTCAAGCTATTATTGTTAATAACTTTCTTATTCTGAGAAAGAGGTAGTAGATACATCTCAATAAATTTGGAATAAAACAATTCCATTTTACATAACGGCAACTTATACAGATTCGGAAATTGTAGTTGGCAATATGTAAACGTGTATCTGCATGGGTAAACCACGCCTTGCCGTAGATGAATGCAGGGCATTGGTATTCATTCATAGCACCACCTCTTGGCATCGTCGTTAGCCTAGTCGTAAAGACGTGGGAATACAATAAATTAATCTCAATTTCGTTAAAATGCCAGCTACTTATACAACAAAAAAGTGCAAATTGTGAAATGGTACTTTGGGGGCCATTCCATTGAAGACAGTAAATTTATTTACTGTGGCATTTCAAGACAGACCAATCCCTCTCACTTCGTTAATTTATTTGTGATAATTATTAGTTGATTACAATTTGAGTTATTTAATTTTATATTAATGCTCTATTTTCATTTAATTTATTTTTTAATAATTATTAATTGACTTTGATTTCTAAGAATTATTTAATTTTATTTTAACGCACTATTTTTATTTCGTTTTTAATAAGAATTATTATTTTATTTCCATAGTCTTGGCTAAAAAATAATCTGCAGAAACATTTTCAATAGAAAAAATTTCTCAAAAATGTGAAAAATAACTTCTAACTTTTGACGACAGTCTCGGTTCGTGTTGAAACGTTATAATTTCTTAAGGAAAAATAAAACGAATTATTGAATTTGACTTACTTTAATGATTTACAAAAAATACACAAACAAAGCAGAGCAATTTACATCAGGGCTGTGAGTAAACTTTACAAAAACTTTCGTCAGAACTATCATATAAACAAATCATTAAAAATCCAGCTGACATACAAAATACATTCATTTTCAAAAAAAGTAGTAAGGCGAGCGCATGTTGCGGATAATGTAAGAAAAGTGAATAGAGTAATGAATTATGTTAACCAAAATGAGGAAACCTCTTTGAGACAAATTCCGAGAAACTGACGCATAAAAAAAGACAGTGCAAGAAAAATATTGAAAAAAAAAAACGGATTTTGATGCTACAAAATGAGGAAAGTTCAACATTTAAATGAGGGAGATAAGCCAAGGAGAGTAAGATTTTGTAGATGGTTATTAAATAAGAAAAGGAATGACGCGCTGATATGTAGCAAAATTCTTTGGTCAGACGAATCAAATTTTTCTAATGGATTTTTCAATAGAAATATGCATTATAAGTGGACACGAGAAAATACACATTGGTGCAGAGAGAATGCTTTCCAAGAAAGATTTTCTACGAATGTTTGTTCTTTTAGGGACTAAAGTAATTGGACCTTATTTTTATGATGGCAAATTAACCGCTCGTAGATACCTTAATTTCCTGCAAAACGAATTTCAAGATTTTCTTTATGAATTAACAGTGGCAGAAAGATTAAATTATTCATATTTTCAACAAGATGGGGCTCCACCTCACACTGCTGTAATATGTACAAATTATTTAAATCAAGTTATGCCAGATAGCTGGATAGGCACCTATGGACCCATTCTATGGCCAGCTTGATCACCAGATATTGCTCCCTTGGTTTTTTTCGTCAGGGGGTTACATTAAAGACAAGGTATTTCAAACTGCCCCTGAAAATATTGAGGACATCAAAACCAGAATTCGAAACGCATGTGAGGCAATTACTCCTGAAATGCTCCAAAATGTAATGCGTGACGTGTCTCGTAGAGCACGTTTATGTGTCAGAATGCATGGTGCACAATTTGAGCATTTGTAGTTAGAAAAATAAATACACACAATTTCTTTTCAATATAGTAGTAGGTAGTATTGTTATACATAGTTTTTCGTTTTTTTCTTTGGATGTTCATTTTGTACTTGTATTTTTATTTATGAGATATTTATTGGTTTGTATTAAATTGTAATAAATAATTACGGAATTATAATTATTATAAAGTGAATTTTTACTATTATGGCACAGCTGATTGTTACGATTCAATTATATAAATTGTGGTATTCGTAAAATATTAAATATTGACACTATCGGTTAAAATTTCTGTGACGTTTTATATCGTTGGAATGAGAAAAAAATAACGGAATTAATGGCGTCATGGCCTACTTTGAGATATGCATTTTTCGTTTTTGCACAATAGCGTATGTCAAAGCCAACTGCATTTTTCGATTTTTTTGTTACGTTATTATTCTTATTGTCTTTGCCGTCAACTTTCATTCCTTTAACTTTTTTCGTATCTCCTCAAATAAGGAAGCTATAACCGTTTGTGGTTTTCCTATTTTTCAGGTTTTTGTAATATATCTCATAAAGTAGGCTATGGATTTCAAATTTCTTTTTACTGAAATATAGCTCACTAAAAATGGGATAACTATTTCTAAAACTTTATTCTTCTACAATAGATATTAAGCGAGATATTTGGTGTGGCCCTCGTAAAATAGACAGTCTGTATATGGGGACTTTTAATTTTTACGGCCACCAGCCTCTACGCCATCTTTTCAAAGTCTCTCTCGCCAGAGTCGGCGCGTATGTCTACTATTCGCTAAACTGCTACGCTATTGGTCAAGCATTTGTCATCACTAGTCGATTAAATTTGAAATAATGAATAGAATAGTCGCACGCTTGATCTAATTTAAGGTACTGAGTGTTTTTACAAAACGTGACCGTTACAATGTAGAAATTATTAGCGACGTATCCTTCCTCTTCTTCTTCATACTTCCGAAGTTCATGCAGTGTACTAAATTCAATATCAACTCGATCACTTTCAGAACCCGCGTTCACGAATTATGGGGCGGGGCGTTTATTCCCTATATTGCGAACTACTATTTCTGAATCTGTATAAAGTACTGTCATTCGCAAACATCTAATATGCTTGGTCTGGTATATATTCAACACAATTAATTAACTCCTTCAATTCACATAACATTGAATTTCCAAAAACGCCACATAACTGCCAGACTGTGCTATTCAGGGTGTAAATTTGTAACACTCCTGAATTTCAAAAATTGCCTAATTTTTCTCAGGCTAAGTCTCATTTTGGCTCTGATGTTAAATTTACATACAGACTTCCTAACGATTCTTGTGCTTCAATGAATGTTTTCTAAGGCAATTTCTATGTTTTGTCTGAAAAGAACAAGAGTCACACTTGTACATTGTTACATCTGAAGAATCCTTATGTATAAGTACATGTTCTTTGAGGCTCTGTTTATGTATTGTCTGAAAAGAACAAGAGTCACATTTGTACACTGTTACCTCTAAAGGATCCTTATGGATCAGCTCATGACATTTGAGGTTTCGCTTATGTTTTGTCTTAAAATAACAAGAGCCACATTTATACATTGTCACTTCTGAAGAATCCTTGTGGTTCAGCTCATGACATTTGAGGTACCCTTTACGTTTTGTCTGAAAAGAACAAGACACACATTTGTACACCGTCACCTCGGAAGCATCCTTATGGATCAGCCCATGACGTTTCAGTACACATTTATATTTTGCCTGAAAAGTACAAGAGTCACATTTGTACATTGTTACTTCGGAAGGATCCTTGTGTTTCAGCTCATGACGTTTGAGGTTTTTCATATGTTTTGTCTTAAAAGAACAAGAGGCACACGTGTACATTGTTACATCTGAAGAATCCTTATGTACAAGTAAATGTTCTTTGTGGCTATGTTTATGTTTCGTCTCAAAAGAACAAGAGTCACATTTGTACACTGTTACCTCTGAAGGATCCTTATGGGTCAGTTCATGACGTTTCAGGTGTTTTTTGTTCTTTGTCTGAAAAGAGCAAAAGTCACATTGGTATATTGTTACCTCTGAAGGATCCTTATGGGTCAACTCATGACTTTTCAGTAACTGTTTACTTTTTGCATGGAAGGAACAAGAATCACATTTGTATGTTGTTAATTCTGAAGGATCCTTATGGGACAGCTCGTGACTTTTGAGGTAATATTTATATCTTGTCTGAAAAGAACAAGAGTCACATTTGTACACTGTAACTTCGGAAAGATCCTTATGGGTCAGCTCATGACTTTTCAGTAAATATTTATGTTTTGCTTGAAAAGAACAAGAGTCACATTTGTACATTGTTACTTCGGAAGGATCTTTGTGGTTCAGCTCGTGACGTTTAAAACTTCCCTTATGTTTTGTCTTAAAAGAACAAGAGGCACAATTGTACGCTTCTAACTTTGAAGGAGGGTGTTTAATGCACGGTTCTGGTAGGTGAGGTCCCACTATAGATTCCCACATAAGGGTTGGCTTTAAACATTTCTCTCTTCCCTGTAACCTCGTACTGAGTTCTGATTGTGGCAAAATGATATCATTTGCAATCCTAAAAAATACAGAAGTTATTATTAAGCACTGAACTCTAAACTAGTAACTGTCAACAATATTGAATTCAAAAAAAGATGCTAAATTCACTATAACTCACGACAGTAATTCAATTCAATTAATTTGTTTATTAGGTTATAATATATAAATATTACAAGAAAAGGGCACCCTTATATTAGGTATTTTATGTTGAACCCTGCAATACAATAACCGTGCCACTAGTCTAATTAACAAGTTCAAAAAGGTGTTCATTCTTGAAATAGCTCCTAAAAATGAGCGATAGCTCATTGGATTCGGAATGACGTCCAGAAAAATGTATTAAAATGTTTTATTAGCGCATAAAAAATTGCAAAAGTTATAAACAAATGAAGATGGGAAAAATGGCATTTAGTTTTTCGCTTATAACTCAAAAACTATAAGCGATAACGGAAATCGGAAAAAAGATTCTTAAAGAGGAAGTTTCCAATAAAAAAGTCCCAACTCCAGGAACTCTATCTACATTATTTATCATATTAATTTCACGCTGAAAATAGAGTTCCGCACGACCGCTGCAGGATGCGAGCGCCGCCTCAAAAGAATATCACAAAATCATTTTTTCAATCAATAAAAAAATTTGAAAAAATTATGGTGTATTCGTAACACTTCAAAAAATAAGGCCCCATTGGAAAAACATGTTAAAGTTTATTTTTCAACAAGCGAGGCCCATTGTTAACTAACGAAATTTTATGGGACCTCCGTTATCATTGGAGACAATTAGATATACCTAACAAGATCACATTATAAAAGTTTTTAAAATTTGTTTATTTTGTTTATTATAATTTTTTAAAGTAAACAGAAAATTAAAAAATCGGTAAAGGTATTTACACAGAACTTCCCTCGTTATTTGCGCATGAGGTCGCTCTAAATTTTTTTTAATTACGAAATGACATTGGGAATAATAATCGGAATATAGTTATTGCTATTGTTACAAAGAAAACCTGATAACTTTTGGTCAAGAAAATATACAGAGTTCTCATCCAACAGCAAAAGTTCAATACTAAATAGCAGGTGCCACATATGGCAGGCTTGCGCAAATACCTTTACAAATGTCGACCATGACTGAATTATTTCTTGGGATGACCACCCTGTACATTTTTCAATAAAAGTATAATAGGTGCATATGCCAGATATTATTGCCATCTGTCACATTTTCAATCCAACATTCACGTAATGGAGTGGAAGTATAGTGTGTGGTTAAGAAATTTCATTTTTTTTAAATTTTTCAAAAGATGTTGGTAAAATAATTTTGAAAATTTTTTCTTCTGAAATAGGTTTAAAATGTCAAACGTAGAAATTTTAAATTTGAGCAAAAAGGAAAGTTTCCTTCTATTCTATAGTAGTGCTAAAAAAAGTTTAAAAATTGAAAATTATGTATTTTTTAAAATAGGTTTAGAATGCTATGAAACGTGAAAATTTTAAATTTGAGCAAATAAAAAAAAATTCAATCTATTTTGGTGGTAAAAACTTTTTGAAAAATGTTGGTGAAAAAAATTTTTGAAATACCTAGGTTTAGAATGTCATTTAAATTTGAGCATTGTAGTGTTAAATTTTTGTCCAAACTGGTAACAAAACGTTGCAATTTTTTTTTCCGAAATTGGTTTGGAATATCATGAAACGTGGAAATTTTAAATTTGGGCAAATAAATTTTTTTCGTCTGTTCTATAGTAGTGATACATAAATGGATTAAAAATGTTTTCAATTTTTTTTTTAAATTCTTCAAAAACATTTAAATTTGTTTGAATAGTTTTAGAATGTCATGGAAACGTGGATAGTTAAAATCTGAACAAAGAAAAAAAAATTGTATCTTAGTGGTAAAATTTTTTAAAGATAGTAAGAAAAGTTTCTAATTGTTCTTTTAAATAGATTTAGAACACTATGAAACGTGGAAATTTGAAGAAATAAAAAAAAATCCATCTATTTTAGTGGTAAACAAATTTTCAAAAATGGTAAAAAAAAATTTCAAAACATTTTTTTTTTAATCAGGCTTAGAATGCCATGAAACGTAGAAATTTTAAATTTGAAGAAAGAAAAAAAAATTATTTCATTTTAGTAGTAAAAATTTTTTCAAAAATATTGGTGAAAAAAATTTTCATTTTTTTTCCTGAAATAGGTTAAGCGTGCCATGAAACGTAGAAATTTTAAATTTGAGTAAAAAAAAATTTTTTTCATCTTGGTAAATTTTTTCAAAAATGTTTGAAAAAAATTTTCAAAAATGTTTTTTTTTCTGAAATAGGTTTAGCGCGTCATGAAACGTGGAAATTTTAAATTTGAGCAAAAAAAAATTTTTTTCACTATTTATTCCGTTTAGATGGTCCACCCTGTATATTTTCCAGTGAAATTTCTACCATGTCTTCGCTGACAGTAGCGTCAACTACCTACTAAGTTTGACTGCTCTCTGTCAAGTAGTTTTTTAGTAAATGCACCAACAGATAGACAGACAGACAGACTGACGGAATTGAAAAACCTATATTTTCGTAATCTACGTGTTCTGAAACGTCAGAATCCGAAAAAATCTCGGAGGGTGATTTTTTCTCGAATACAATACTTCCCTTCGGTATGCGAGGGAAGTAAAACCAAAGTAAAGTTGTAAACATTTTTTTTTCAAATTCGTTATCATATTACTATTTTTACATTGAAGAAAGGCATTCATTAATTTTTTTACGCCAATTGCTTATAAGTTGTTTATAAACAAATTGACTAGTTTTATATTTAAAATATTTTTTTTTACAATTTTGTTTTGAGAATATTATGATTTTTAAATAAAAATATTTTTCTTGAAAACATTAACTTATTGTTTATAATCGTTTTTTTTAATCATCCATCATTTGAATAATTAGTTAAGAAATTATTTTCTTCTAGAATTTAGCACTACTGACCCAATCCCATCCCCAGTTCTACTGAATGAGAGCATAGTTAATTAAGTACATTTTACTTAAATTTCCGTAAGAGCAGACCCGTAGACTCTAGGGTTGTCCACAAATATGTCCAGCTTGACGGGTAGCTCACAATGTATGGCTCGGCAACAGCTGTTCCCTCTCACGACAAACAAAAGACGCTCCCAGGAGCAGACATGCCAGCGAAGAAAAAAACCAACACAGAAGAGCACCAGAAGAAACGACCCAGCTGGCAGGGTCCAACAGCCAGGACCAAGGACGAAAAAGCGGGCCCACCATTTATGAGGCCAGTCCAGGTCTACAGCGATGATTTGGGCAAAGAGCTCAAGCTCGACCCCTGATCATCCGAGACCGTCAACAAAAGTCAAGAATACTGGCGCCAGTCCTTAAGCAATGGGCGTTTCTATTGTATTTCTTTTCCACATATAAACGATATAGGGAGAAATGTATTTAATGGTTCAGCCTGAGATCTCGTCAATCGGTTGTTAGAGGGACCAGCAGGGATAATAATTAGTTCTGGTTCTTCTACTATACAAGTTCTTTCTAGCTCTATTATACGCTTGTCCCATTTTGCGACTGTCAAACATAATTTGGCATTGTGGCTAATAAGTGCTGACTCGATACTATTATCCTGATTCAGTATATTAATCAAAATACTAACGACTTGAACGATGAGTCAATAAAATAAATTTTAACTTAAGTGGCACAAAATTCAAAAAGAACAAAAGCAACAGACAAAACCAAGGAACTGGAAGGTCTCCTCGTGTGGTATGTTATTTAGCAAGTAAGGACACAAACTGAAATTATTACTTGAGAATATTACGAGGGAGAGTATACCACGCGTAATAAGATAATTTGGTCATGAGCAAGCAAAGAACATGGCAGTGTCCTCTGTCGGTCGCCTGTAACTGCTTTGTCGGCATACTTTTCGATGATCTCTTAGGCGCACCATACTTATTTGCATGAATGTTAGAGTATGCCAGCAGTTCTCAAACTATGTTATTAATTATTTCGGAAATTTTTGTTTATTTTTTTTCTCCAAAACTATGAGCTTTAGACCCCCTGTTATATAAGGTTTTTTTTGTTTGTCTTGTCGTTCCCTACCACCAGTTTTTTTTAATGACATGAAACTAATTACACTCTGTATTATGTGTAGCCATTTAGGAAGAAAATAAGTGCGTAATGTTATACCTTGATAGATAGATAGATAGATATTTTATTGGTGTTACAATACATTAAAAATGCTTACACATGTCAGAAATGTGAGTATAACATAGTTAAGTAGGACAATAACAAAATTGTACAATAATAGTATGAATAATAAATAAAATTGTTGTGTGAGATAGGCTAAAATAATGTGTAGTAGTGACAATAAAAACAGTTAAATACGTAAAACATAATAAATATAAAAACAAAATATACAGTTAAAATTAAATTATTAAATACGCACAGTGTCTAGGCAATTTTTATATCTGAATGATCGTTATCAAGAAATTCATTTAATGTGTAAAAGGCTTTGGATTTTAAGTAGGCTTTAATTTTGTTTTTAAACTGCAAGAGGTTTAGGTTCTTTACAGAATTCGGCAGTTTGTTATAAAATTTAGCTGCACAGTAACCTGTTCCGTTCCTGCTTTTTGTCAGTCGAAGAAAATTTAAATGAACTTTGTCACAATTTCTTGTATTGTAGTTGTGTAGTTGGCTGTGCATTTCATATTGATTTTCATGTTGTTTGAGGTAAAGTAAACATTCAAGAATGTAAACACAGGGCAATGTCAGTATATTAAGTTTAATAAATTGATCCTTGCAGTCATCCCTATATTTTAGATGAGAGAGTATACGAATGCATCTACGTTGTAAGCCAAATACTCTTGTGGCAGTGCTGAATGCCCCCAGTTTAAAATACTATAAGACATGTTAGCATGGAAAGAGCCATAGTAGGCCATGAGTAGGAAGTTTGGGGATATTGTGTTCACTAGGTTACGTAAAAAGTAAATATTTTTCGAAAGTTTTGTTGACAATTTTAACGTATGTTGGCTCCCAAGTTAAAATTGGATCAAGGTATACACCTAAAAATTTTATGACGTTATCATTTTGTTCATTACGATCTGTTGGGTCAATGTTCCGAAGGGTGAAAGTTAGTGATTGTGTTTTTTCTTCATTTAGTTTTAAACTGTTTGTTAAAAACCATTCGTTAATCCTTTTATCAGTTATTAAGACACTTTGATGTAGTTCCCCAAGTGTTAAGCTAGTGTTAAGTGCTGTTGTGTCATCAGCAAACAATATGAAGTTGGTAACATCGTTACAATTGGGTAGGTCATTAATATATATGGTAAAAAGTATGGGGCCTAATACCGATCCCTGTGGAACACCAAGAGTTACTATTTTTGTTTGAGAAGTGCACAGGTTATAGTTTACATATTGCTGCCTGTTGTTTAAATAAGATTTTATAAGTGTTACACTGTCAATATTAAAGTTATAATTTATTAGTTTGTTTAGGAGAATCTCATGCGATACACAATTGAAGGCCTTCGTTAGGTCATAGAAGCTGGCTGTTGTGTATTTCTTGTGTTCAAAAGTATCCAAAATGATTTGTACAACATTGTTAATTGCCAGTGTTGTGGATCGCTTATTCCTAAAACCGCATTGGCAGGAGTGATATAAGTTGCTGTGCTCAAAATATTCATCTATTTGATTTTTTAAGGCAGCTTCAAAGATTTTAGCCAGTATTGGTATGAGTGAGATGGGCCGATAATTATTTAGTTCTTCGTTAGAGCCATTCTTGTGAATCGGAATTACTTTGGACAATTTTAGTACGCCAGGAAAGATATTGTTTTTAATACATAGGTTAATTAGGTTTGTCAAGGGATATATAATTAAATTTTTGATGCTTTTAATGAGTTTTACGTTGATGCCATATGTATCTTTACTTTTACTGTTTTTGAGATTGGATATTATAGTACGTACTTCATTGTAAGTTATCTCCCTGAACTTAAAATGTATTGCCTTATCAATCCTTTTTAAATAATTGTTTTGGTGGAGATTGGTTTTGGTTAGATTGTTAATAATATTGAGGGCAATGTCAGTAAAATATGTATTAAAATCGTTTGCAGTTAGGGATTCGCTATTCTGATTATGTAGGTTAGGGTTGTTTCTTTTAACAATTTCCCAGAATGCAGCTTGAGCATTGGAAGAGTTCTTAATGTAATCATCATGAGCTTTTTTTTTAGCTTTAGCAATCTCCGATGATGTGTGCAAGAATAGAATTCAAAAGGAACAAGAAATATAAAAAAGAGTACTAATTGTCTTATTTGTGTATTAGCAGTTCACTTTTTAGTCAAGCAATTATGTAGGATTTGTTTCAGGCATAAATAGGGTTATGTTTCGGCAATGTGTAGCTAAAAAAACCTTAGGAAAGGCCACATGTATTGATAGAATTCCGAAATTTTACCTAAAATGTGTTGTATGCTTCACTTCCCACGTATAGTGGGCACACAAAAGTTACAGTTTCTAAACATAGGTGTGCAATTAGTCACATGAATCATACGCACTTACGTATCTGTTCCCTAAATGGGACGAAATTTTTCTCACTGGGTATCTAGTATAATGTGAACCAATAGTGGAAAGAATTTTTTCGATTCGAGAATATGGATAAAATTCTGTTAAAATTGTTAGGAATTTTTTGGAGTACACAAAAATTTTAAAATGGCATATGAATATATAGTTACATAACTTTTGAAGATTTAGGTACAGGGTTATTTAAATGATTTTTATGTAAAAAGGAATCATTTATCAGTAACTAGCAGATCACTGTTCTGTAAAGGTACAAAAGAATATAATAAGTTACTAAATGACACAAAATTCTATATATATTAACCACTTTTCAAATGAGTGTGTAAAATATGTAAGGTCAATACCTATATGAAACAAATGAAATGTGCAGTTATATTATATTATATCGTATTCAGTATTTTGTTATTTAAACAGTACTAAGGCCACTTCATAATTCTACTTGTTTGATATTATTAATCAAGGATTTTATTTTTGTATCTATACTTTTGTTAGACGTAAGATGTATGTGAAACTGTATAGCTTTCATTAGCTAAATAAACAAATTATTATTATTATTATATAAACTTTATTAGCAGAGCTCTAAAAAAAAATACAACATACGTACAATAACTTACAAACATTTTACAGTTAACATATTTATTTAAAGTTATTCTTTATGTACTCTATACAAAGTCTCTTAAAAATATGCTCATTCTTACATTCTTTTAGCTCCCCTGGTAAGTCATTAAACCAAATTAGTCCTCTTCCCAATATAGTATTGGATTTTACGTGTTCAATTTTTATATAAAAATCATTATTTACCATAGCCCTTGTTTTATGGGAGTGTAAATCTTACATAGCTTAATTGGTCAGTTAAGTAAGATGGCATCATTCCATTTTTCATTTTGAATATAAAGATTAGTGTGTTATAAACAATTCCTTGTTCAATATTCATTAAATTCAACACACTTAACATTGTACTGATTGGTGTATATTTACTACAGTTTAAAATTGCCCTCATGCCTCTATTTTCAGTTTTTTGTAACATTTGGATTTGTTGTTTATTAAGGAAAATAAATGAGGTACCACAATAATCAATATGTGGGGAAATCATAGACTTATAAATAGTTAATTTAGCGAACATTGACACTATTACATAATCAAAACAACATACCAGTTTTTTTTGCCATTTTATTTTTCATATAGTCACAATGTGCATTGAAATTCAACTCAGAATCAATAATCACCCCTAGATATTTGAATTTGTTAACTTTCTCTATCAAGCAGTCATTTATTTTTATATTAAGTTTTATTTTATTTTGTTTAATTTTTCTTAAGTTATTTTTTTTCGTTACAATCATGAATTTAGTTTTATCCAAGTTCAGTTTTAGTCCATTGTCCATGTCCATTTATATACGTTTTCTAAATCATCGTTTAATTTAATTTGAATATCTTCTACTTTACCTTTCACATATAACATTGTATCATCCGCAAACAGTTTGATGTTACATTTCTTGCAACAATTACAAATGTCGTTAATATACAATAAAAAGAGTATAGGTGCGAGTACTGACCCTTGAGGTATTCCATGTTTTACAGCTAATTCTTCCGAATAACTGTCATTAAATTTAACAATTTGCTATTATGTTACCCTCTTCCTTTATTAATGTTATTATGGGAGACAAAAAATAAGTTTCGTATAAAAGATGTAGGGCTTATATATTGTAGTATTATTTTAATTTCTTTATATTTGGGCGATAGAACATGTAGAAGCATACACTCACGGTGCCAACAAGCCTTTTATATCATATAGTCGACTCAGATATAAACAATGATGTTAAGTGGCTGTGATAAATTGTAAATAAATTTGAAACAATTAAAAAACACAAGTAAACCTGAATGAATTTACTAAACAACAAAACTTTTCAAACAAAAAAAGAACGATAGACAATGACTAATAAGCAAAATAGAAATCGATAACTGTAAAAGTGAACAATAAGTAAATGTTTATAACATATGAATAATAAATAACATATGGTTTTAAGAAATTTGGCCTTTTTTAATTTTATTCCGGGAGTATACTCAGGGGGCACACTATATTGGTACCAACCACTGAACTATTCATAATAAATGGAAGACCGATACAGATATATGCTCGTGAACAAAATACTTCAATCATGCAATTCAAGGTCCCCGGGATTTGCGTCGCCGCAGTAGAAATCTAGCTTTAAAAGTATGTTGGTGCTTGAGTCAGAATGGGCCTTTTCAGCATATTTTTTTTATTGCGGAATCATAAATTTTATGAAAAATTAAAATACCCGTATTTTTTCAATTTCTATTTTGATGCAGATTAGAGCCAGAAAAAAATAATTAAAATCACCTATTTAGAAGTCCAGTTTAAACGATTATCCGTAACGCGCCATTAATACGTCAGCAATCCCAAGCCAATAGTGTAAAAGGCGACTCGGCAACGTTGTACAAAATCAGCATTCGATTGACGTTTGTAGTGATGGGCGATATCGCGATTTTCCAATCACTCCTTAACGGCGACTTATATTTTTCACTTCCGGTGGTTTTAAACTAACGCCATCACAATCTGCAAGCTGATATGTTTACCGTTCGCCGTAATTTGTTTGTGTGAATGTATGGCTGCATTAAGCAGCACTGGACAAGTATGAATTGAAAGTAAAACGATGTAAATTACACTTTATATTAATATTTTATATAATCACGGTGATTTAATCACCGGCAGTGACATATCGCTCATGACTAGACGTTTGACAGTTTGTTGATGTTAACATTTTGGTTTTGAGGTTAGCGTAAATTGAAAGCCTCCGATTTCGATTAAAATGTCTAGCAAGCAGTGTTTTGTTCCATTCTGTGAAAATACGACCGAGAATGCCCCAGAAAAGACGTTTCTCACTGTTCCAGGAAATGCGGAACGCCGAGAGAAATGGTACAATGCAATAAATTATAGTAAAGTCCGCAGTGCTAGCCACAGACTATTTTGTTGCGAGGACCACTTTGACGTAAGTTTCCCCTATATATATGACTTCCCTGTAGTTATTAAAATTATATTTTAGCTTGAAAACGATGCACAAAACTGGATGTATTTCAAAGTGATGGGAAAAAAATTGGTGTTAAAAGATCATGTGGTGCCTCATAAATGTATTTATCAAAAGGAGCAACAGAAGACTGTTGTGCGGTCTCCACAGATTAGTACTTCAGCTAGAAAGCGCAAAGTGGAAACATTAATACAACTAGAAGGGCCTACAGTTACATCGGCGAAAAAAAGACTAGTTTTTGAAGAACCGCTTGCCACTGAAACATCAGAAAAAGCATCGAACGCCATCGATCCTGCCACCCCAACAAAATCAATACAATCTGATAAAACTGTATCAACACCATCAGGAGCCTTTACTATAACGGAAAGAGTTAAGAAGTTGATGAAAGCTAAAAGTCATTTCAGAAGTGTTGGTACGATGACTCGTAAAGTTACATTAATTTCGAGAGCTTCATCACCTATGACTGAAATACCAGTGATTCAATCGACATCTAAAAAAACAACTCCCCCAATACATCTCATGTCGCCTTCTAAACTATCTACTTGGACTTCCTCATGCTCAGTAGAAAGTGCAACATCTATTTTCTCTGAGGAATACACACCATCTTCAGACAGTAGTATTTCAGAACATTCTGGCCAAGTGTATCATGAAAATAGGGTGAGATTTAATTCTACTGTGTTCTTTGTAGAAATGAAAAGTAGGTTTTACTTAGGGGTACCACAAGAGGTGTACATGTTAGTAAGATGTTTATCACAAACCGCTAAAGTAGAGTACAGAGATGTCCTAATCACTTAAAAAAAAATTAGGCAAGACGATGTATATGCTAGATTGGGGGATGATTTTGGAATGAGTATATCTAATATTCAACGAATTTTTACATCATCTGTGCCGAAGTTAGCTGATGTGCTCCAGGAATTAATATACTGGCCAGAGTCCAACAACTTAAAAAAAGTGCTGCCTCGGCCTTTTAGAGCACGATACAAGGATGTCGAGTCAATAATCGATTGCCTCGAAATAGAAATCGAGAAACCTTCTGATGCTCTAAAACAGTCAATGACTTGGTCCAGTTATAAAAACTGCAATACATTAAAATATTTAATATCTGCCACACCAAATGGTTTTGTTAATTTTATTTCGGGTGGATATGGAGGTCGCACTTCCGACAAACAAATTGTCGAAGAAAGTGACTACCTCAGCACATTACCCACTGGAGTGTCAGTAATGGCTGATAGAGGGTTTAAGCACGTGGCTGCATCGGTGACATCGAAAAATTGCAAATTAATTCGACCTCCTAGTGTCATGGAAGGACAACCTATGACTAAGTTAGAAGTGAAGCAAAACAAAAGCATTGCTTCTTTACGTATACACATCGAAAGAGTAATACGCAGATTGAGGGAGTTTGGCATGTTAGGTCCACATGCATGCATCAATACAAATCTTTTTTATTTAATGAACCATATTATAATAATAGCATGTGCCATTATTAATGTGCAAGGTCCCTTAATAAAGTAGGTAGTTTTAGGTTTCATAGATATGCAAATATATGTAAATAGAGATAAGTTATAAATAATAAAAGCATCCATTCGATAATTTCCTCTATAATAGTTACCTAAGGAGCTGCAAGTGATAGTGCAAATGTGTTCAAATTGCAAAAAAAGCTGTAAGGTTTATCGTAGGATCCAGTAAGCAAGAAAGCTGTAGAACTCTGTTTATATAGTAACACTACCTTGCACTTTATTATTAAATCTTTTAGTGCATGCTAAAACTGCACTAAATACAAATTTAATTTATAATTTTGATTCATATGATACACGAAATAACCTAACACTTGAAATACCAAGACATAGATCAACAAAATATGACCTAAGCCCAAAATATCTAGCTAAAAAAACCTATAATCACTTACCTATGCAGTACAAGAATCTTCATTTAAAATATTTTAAATTGGAAGTAAAAAAACTATTAATAAATAACAATTATTATTCTCTAGAATGAATATCTGGAAGACAGTTTATGATTGTATTTTTTTTCCTTACCTTTTATGTGATTAAATATTTTAATACTTTTCATATTATGCTATATTTCCTTTTAAACATATACATATGTAAATATGTGTGACTATATCCACTGGGCATTTGTATGTACCTATATATTTTTTGTATTTTTCCTACTTGTGTACTTATATTATGTTTCTATAGATTCATTGCAATGTATCCTATATCATATGTATTGTAATCGAAAGAATTAATAAATTATTATTTACTATTATTATTATTATTATTAGGCATCATTAATTATCATGTATGCTTCATCTATTGGTAGATACCATCAATTTATTTGTTATAGTGTTAACATAGGTTTTAGTTTGTGGTAAAAGTCAACCTTTTCCAGGAAACACCCGTCAACTATGGGCTCAATCATTTTAAATATAAAGATTTTGAATTTTATAAACGCAATGTTCTTTGCCACATTTAACATTTTTTCAAAAAGATAGCTCGATGAGATCCCTCTTCTAAGGTACTCAACGCAATATCAGTTGTAAACTCTGTACACGAGCTCATGTAAACTGTAGAAATTTAAATTCAATTTTTATTAGCATGACTCAATTTCTGTTCAATAAATAATTTACTGGTGTTATCAAAGTACTTATTTAACAAAAAAATCGTATCAGTAAAAATATTGACATTTGTTAAAAAGGAGGTCAAAAATTACATATTATTTTGATCACGTATTTTTCTCAAGATTAAAAAAATCTGCACCAATTTTGGTGTTAAAAAAAAGGCATTCTCAGAACAAACGGGTAAAAAAAACAGTGTAAAAATGTATCCCTTCTCATTAAAAAACTTTGGGGGGATTTTGAAAACCATTATTGACTTAAGTTACAAAGATTTATTTTGAGCTATTTGAGTTTACTACTAGAAGGGCTTCAAAGCAATTTTAAAAATTTAATTCAACAGTTTGGGCAATTTTGTTTATATCTATAAAAATTATAAACTTACCACCGAAAACAAGATATGACAAAAAAAAAACTTAAATTGGTGTGCTGTAAAAAGTAAAACATTACCTGCCTGTGTGAAACAAGAAAAGACGATAATTTTTAATATCCTATATTTGTTGTTTTTAATACAAAAGAGTAATACCTAATTATAGATAGTTAATTTATTAAAAGTGGGAAAATTGCAGTTTTCCAAAAAACTAATGAATGCTCCATCAACTCCTCACAGTATTCAGTATCCAACGCCACTTCATAAATATTTACACCTTTTGTTCGCTCAAAATTTGGTTGAGCAACACAAAATAACCCTTTATCTCTTTCTGCAAAATACATTTGCATTTGAATTTGGGCTTTATACCTGTTTTTAATAACACCACCTTCAACATAATTTGAAACGGTCTTCTGTTTACTGGGACATTTCACTTCAATTACAAATTCGTCACAAATACCGTCAGGTGAGGCACCAAATATTGGGAAATTCTTTTTGATTAATAAACCACATGGTGATATGTCAATTTTTTTTATCTTTGACACTTCTTTAATAACTTGTGGCTCCAACTCGCGACCTGTAATGATAGCCTGGGAGGGTTCAAATTTGGCGCCACCTAATATAGTTTCTGTTAATGACCCCTCTTTTGTTTTACACCGGCTCGCTTCATAAATCTTTGACGCTGTAATTCGCCCAAATCGCAATTCGTACCAATGAGGACAATTACTCTGGCCTCTGGTCGACTTCTCCACATCTTGACAGAGTGATGCAGTAATTTTTTTCTTAAAAAAATCGATACAAGCAGTAGCATTTGTCTTATCACCGTTTGTTTCACAATACTGTAAAATCAGATGGTAAATAGAAGTATTGTGATGTTTGGGTGTCTTAGTGAAATCAAAAATACCACCTGTGGCACCTTTGACATTTTCTAGAACTGTTGCTCTGAATGTGTTACCCTTTGGCTTCAGAGGGGGCATTTCTTTTGAACATAATTCTGCTAAGCTCATGGACTTCAGGCTTTTACCCACTTTTGATAACTTAGAAGGCAACCAATAACACTCGACTGAGGTAACGGAAGGCTCTTCACTACGCCGATGAAGCCAGAACAAAAATGCTATGCCATGCTTACAGCCCCCTGAAACAATTCATTAAATGAACTCCAAACTTAATCGTAAGTGAATAAAATTAGTAGAAATAATTGTGCAGATAAATGTTTCCGTAGTAGTTCAATAAATTTATAACCGTTTGCTAAGTGGCGCAAACATTCTTGTGGAAGCAGATTTTTTCAGGGTTGCTCGGGGACAGTCTCCCAAGTATCCAACCAAATATCACACTTGAACTGATGAAGGGAGTAATAGAAGTGGTTTCTTATTTATTAAAAACAAGTGACCTTCATAAAAGTTGCAGATAATTATATTGTCTACAGCTTTGCTTTATGACATTTTTTTTACTTTGGTATTTCAGACTGTATAGTGAATTATAATACGAGTGGAGGGGTGGTTCTTTTTTCGTACAAAAAAATGACCCTAATGAAACTTGTAGATAATGAAATAAGTGACAACTTTGCTTCATAACATTTTCTTTTTTACTTTAGCATTTTAGCATGTATAGTTCAATTATAACAGGGATGGTTCTTATTTTTTTTTGCAAAATACCGAATTAACAAAAAAATGTTATAAAGCAAAAGTTGTTGCTTATTTCATTATCCACAACTTTTATAAGGATTTTTTTTTAAATAATAAAGAAAGCACCCCTACTATAATTTAACTGTACAGGCTAAACTACCAAAGAAAAAAAATGTCATAAAGCAATAACTTTTATTTGAGTCATTTTTTATAAAAATAATAAGAAACCACTCCTATTTACTCCCTTCATTACAGGAGTTTGAGTGTGATCTTTTGGTTGGATACTCGGGAGGCTATCCCCGAACAACCCTGAAAATATCAGCTTGCCCAAATCTTTTTTTTTAAATCATATCTTTACTGGCTTATGGCACATTACTAAATGATTAACGTTACTTCTATGGAAACATTACCTCTTACTGACACTTTTTCTTTCATGTTTATTTTTAATTTGCTAGTATGTTTTAAATCTTTTATGTACCTGCTGCAGCTGGACAACTAAGACACTTGCTGCTTAAAACTTTCTCCTCGACCTCGTCAATCACAGCAATCACATTATATTTTGCCAGTGACGTTTTATGTTCTGGAGTAATTTTTGCTTTGACCGTGCATTTAGCTCCCACTCGTTGTAACTGGACATGACCTATGGCGTTATCACCATATGATTCCCTAGTTGCCCTAAAAAAATTAAAACTAACATTTATACATGTCCAAATTTTAAATTTTCTATGTCACTTTGCTTTCAAAACTTTCGCATACCTACACCTATTTTTCACTGTATTAAATCAGGGTTGTAATTAATCAACTCTGACATTTGTACTTTTGAACACTCAAAATGCCTCGACTGACAGAGCAAGACAAAGTTTTGATGCGAGAGGAGTGGTCCATAAGAAGGGTTGCTAC